>CM053785.1:963008631-963336131 GCA_028749045.1 Cupressus sempervirens | reverse complement strand
AACTACAAGATAGCTTAAGAAAACTAGAGTAATAGGCAACTTAATTAATTAAATCAAAGTGATTTAATTAATAAGTGCAAACAAATAATTACTCTAACACCCCCCCTTAAGCGAAGCTCAGGAGGTAAGCTAACCTAGCACAGCTATGAAAGAAGAATTGGGTCCCAGCAACAAGGCCTGATCAGGTACCATTTCACAACAAAAACTCTATAAAGTGGAGAAATAGAGAAAAACACATGGGAAAACCCTACTCCAAAAAGAGATAGCAAAGAATGTTCCAGAAGAAGGAACAAAGAGATCAGAAGAGAATCATTGAAGCATGAAGAACCCCAAAACTCTGTCAAAACGTTGATCTGTATAACCTCCATGGAAATAGAAGGCATGAACCATCAACCAAAGAAGCATAGAACAACAATATAACCTCCCCTTAAGGCAGGTGAGGTGACAGGCAGCTAAAAAGATGGGCCAAAAATCTCCTACAACACAGGAGCCAAACACATTGAGAGTGAGGTACAAACACCAATAAAGGCATGTGTCATCGACACTGCATGAGAAAAAAGAGAAAGAGGGCCTATAAGTAGTAAACAACTATCCCCCCCATGGCACTTTATAAAATAGTGTGAGTACAACGAATCACAATGATGAAAAGGATCTGAAAATGCAAGAGTGGCACTTTATCTCAGTGCGTTGCATAAAAAATCTTACAATGAATATCAACAATGATCAAAAAAAATATAAGGCTAAAACAATAGAAGGTAGAGCCCAAAACAAAGCAACTAAAGCAACAAAATTGATCTCCAAACCTGAAACAATCAGGATATCCACCAGAATGCTAAAATGTAAAAGATTGAATAGGATGTGCTTGGAACAAAATCTAGAACAATAACTAGCATCACTGGAAAGAGCACAGAGAGATCTTTCCAATGATATAAAGAAGTCTAAAATCAGAGATCGAATGCTCAAGATACGCCTCCCAGAGTGCAAAATAGAACATCCAGCTTTGACTGCCAAAACAGGCAACCAAACTGCATCAAAACCCAAAAACACCTATACCAGCATCTCCGTCTCAGAACTGGCTTTTCGGCACATTTTTTGGATCAAAAAAATACGTCCATATGCTCGAGTTATGGAAGAAAAACCTCCAAGGCTTCTGAAAATGCATGAAAAATTTTCTTTTTACTAAAAATATAATAAAAAAACAAAAAACATTTTAAAAATCCCACCATCGCGATGAATGACAACTGAGCAGCGTAGGGGCCGAGCAGACCAGAGATCTGGGTGGCCGCACCAGTAGAGGAAGAGGTGGGTGGTCAGCCGACGACAGTGGAGTCGTGACGGCCACCGAGCCGTTGGTGGTCTACAGGACCGCAGGCAGTAACCGACCGCGGTTTACCATAGCCGCTAGTGGTTTCGGTGACCGCCAGCAATTTTTCTAATCGCCGTATCCAAAAACCATTTTTTTGTGATTTTTTAAATTTTTTCGCCTCGAACTGCATGCCAGGGGTCGTACGGGCATGTCGGACAAAAAAAATTTGCCTCGCAGATCAACGTTGGCCAAATTGAACAAATTTTTATATCAAAATAGGGGTTTTGACACCTTATGAATCCATCCGTGAGGTCTATTTGGCCTCAAACTGCTCTGAAAATAAATGACCCCCCTATTTTCTAAGAAAGAGCCCAAAAAAAAACACCAGATCTGATCCGCCAAGCCCTTGTTCTCCCTTTTTTTTGAAACACCGAACACGCTACAACAAATCTGGCTCTAATACTATGTAGGATTTGAACAAAAGTGCACAACAAATCGACGAAGCTCGAGAAAACCTGCATGCAGAAAACCTGTCACGGAGAAGAAAAAGACAAGAAGAGGCAAGGGTTTGATCTGAAAAACTTAGACGAAGAAAATATTATTCAACAGATCTTCATTAATTAAAAAATACAAAGAGATCAATCCTTATAAAGGAGATCAAAACCCGAAAAGGGTAACCTAAAGCCTAAAAAAGCTAGGTTGCACAATATAATTAATAAAATATTAATTATATGCACCTACAAGATAGCTTAAGCAAACTAGAGTAATAGGAAACTTAATTAATTAAATCAATGTGATATAATTAATAAGTGCAAACAAATAATTACTCTAACACCCCCCCTTAAGCGAAGCTCGGGAGCTAAGCTAACCTAGCACAGCAATGAAAAAAGAATTGGGTCCCAACAACAAGGCCTGATCAGGTACCCAATCACAACAAAATCTCTATAAAGTGGAGAAATAGAAAAAACCACATGGGAAAAACCCTACTCCAAAAAGAGATAGCAAAGAATGTTCCAGAAGAAGGAACAAAGAGATCAGAAGAGAATCATTGAAGCATGAAGAACCATAAAACTCTATCAAAATGTTGATCTGTAGAACCTCTATGGAAATAGAAGGCACGAACCATCAACCAAAGAAGCATAGAACAACAATATAACCTCCCCTTAAGGTAGGTGAGGTGACAGGAAACTGAAAAGATGGGCCAAAAAGCTCTTACAACATAGGAGCCAAACACATTGAGAGTGAGGTACAAACACCAATAAAGGCACGTGTCATCGACACTGCATGAGAAAAAAGAGAAAGAGGGCCTATAAGTAGCAAACAACTATCCCCCCATGGCACTTTATAAAATAGTGCGAGTACAACGAATCACAATGATGAAAAGGATCCCGAAACGCAAGAGTGGCACTTTATCTCAGTGTGTTGCATAAAAAAGCTTACAATGAATATCAATAATGATCAGAAAAAATATAAGGCTGAAACAATAGAAGGTAGAGCCCAAAATGAAGCAACTGAAGCAACAAAATTGATCTCCAGACCTAAAACAATCAGGATATCCACCAGAATGCTAAAATGTAAAAGATTGAATAGGATGTACTTGGAATAGAATCTGGAACAACAACCAGCATCACTGGAAAGAGCACAGAGAGAGCTTTCCAATGATATAAAGAAGTCCAAAATCAAAGATCGGATGCTCAAGATACGCCTCCTGGAGTGCAAAATAGAGCATCCAGCTTTGACTGCCAAAATAGATAACCAAACTGCATCAAAACCCAAAAAGACTTGTACCAGCATCTCCGTCTCAGAAAATCGGCTTTTCGACACATATTTTGGATCGAAAAAATACGTCTGTATGATCGAGTTACGGAAGAAAAACCTCCAGGGCTTTTGAAAATGCATGAAAATTTTTTTTTTACTAAAAAAATAATTTTTAAAAAAAAACATTTAAAAAATCCCACCACCGCGATGAGCAATGGCTGAGCAACGTAGGGGCCGAGCGGAGTGGAGATCTGGGTAACCGCACTGGCAGAGGAGGAGGTGGGTGGTCGGTCGACAGCGGTGGAGCCGCGGCAGCCACCGAGCTGCTGGTGGTCTGCAGGACTGCAAGCGGTAACCGGCCGCGGTTTACCATAGCTGCTAGCGGTTTCGGTGATCGCCAGCAGTTTTTCTAATCGCCGTAGCCAAAAACCTTTTTTTTTTCCATTTTTTTTGTGATTTTTTTAATTTTTCCTCCTTGAACTGCATGCCAGGGGCTATACGAGCCTGTCGGACAAAAAAAATTTGCCTCCCAGATCAACATTGGCCAAATCGAACAAATTTTTATATCAAAACAAGGGTTTTGATAGCTTCTAAATCCATCCGTGAGGTCTATTTGGCCTCAAACTACTCTGAAAATAAGTGACCCCCCTGTTTTCTAAGAAAGAGCCCAAAAAAACACCAGATCTGATCCACCAAGCCCTTGTTCTCCCTTTTTCTTGAAACACCGAACAAGCTACAACAGATCTGGCTCTAATACCATGTAGGATTTGAACAAAAGTGCACAACAAATCCATGAAGCCCAAGAAAACCTGCATGCAGAAAACCTGTCACGGAGAAGAACAAGACAAGAAGAGGCAAGGGTTTGATCTGAAAAATTCAGACAAAGAAAATATTATTCAACAGATCTTCATTAATTGAAAAATACAAAGAGATCAATCCTTATAAAGGAGATCAAAACCCGAAAACGGTAACCTAAAGCCTAAAAAAGCTAGGTTGCACAATATAATTAATAAAATATTAATTATATGCACCTACAAGATAGCTTAAAAAAACTAGAGTAATAGGCAACTTAATTAATTAAATCAAAGTGATTTAATTAATAAGTGCAAACAAATAATTACTCTAACACCCCCCCTAAGCGAAGCTCAGGAGGTAAGCTAACCTAGGACAGCTATGAAAGAAGAATTGGGTCCCAGCAACAAGGCCTGATCAGGTACCCAATCACAAAAAAATCTCTATAAAGTGGAGAAATAGAGAAAACCACATGGGAAAAACCCTCCTCCAAAAAGAGATAGCAAAGAATGTTCCAGAAGAAGGAACAAAGAGATCAGAAGAGAATCATTGAAGCATGAAGAACCCCAAAACTCTATCAAAATGTTGATCTGTAGAACCTCCATGGAAATAGAAGGCACAAACCATCAACCAAAGAAGCATAGAACAACAATATAACCTCCCCTTAAGGCAGGTGAGGTGACAGGCAGCTGAAAAGATGGGCCAAAAATCTCCTACAACACAGGAGCCAAACACATTGAGAGTGAGGTACAAACACCAATAAAGGCACATGTCATCGACACTGCATGAGAAAAAAGAGAAAGAGGGCCCATAAGCAGCAAACAACTATCCCTCCCATGGCACTTTATAAAATAGTGCGAGTACAACGAATCACAGTGATGAAAAGGATCCCAAAATGCAAGAGTGGCACTTTATCTCAGTGCATTGCATAAAAAAACTTACAATGAATATCAACAATGATCAAAAAAAATATAAGGCTAAAACTGTATATGAGCAATGTTAGTATGCTAATAGAAACTAAATTTAAATAAAGCTTCTACAAACTAAACAAAATTCATAAACTTCAAGATAGACTAAGATGAACTCTCAATTGAGAATATGAGCCATTAATGGACTCTCTCAATGAGAAGCTCTCTTGTTGAGTGGCTTTGTCTAAATAGATAGGATGTATGCTCAAGCTTATGCTTCAAAAAGGGCTTCAAATGGAGTTGAAATTTGGGTGTGAGTGTATGGTTTTGATGTAAAATGGCTTTTTAAAATGGCATTATGACTTTACTTCATGTATTGTGTTATTTTGCAAAAGGGAAGGATCCAATTTATAGGCAAGAGGCTTGAGGGATTGAGGGCTAAGATGCAAGGATGGGAAAAAGCTCATGGAGGGCTCAGATTGCATGAGAGGAGAGCACATGGATTGTGCTTCCTTACAGCCAATCAAGGAGTGACACATGTCACATGGTGAGAGGATGGAGGAAAGGGGAAGGATGAGTTAACAAAGGAGGCTCAAGGGATAAAATCTTCATAAAGACACTCATAATGACTTGTAAGAGCAATAAAAGGGCTTGGAAGAGTCATTTATGGCCTAGTGGGCTTCATAAAGTTTTATGGTTGAGATATTTTGAGGGAGATGAGAGCAATTTTGACTTAGACTTGATTAGGAGGGTTTTAAGCTTGCTTAGGCTTGTGAAAATGATTAGAGGATGGATTAAGATGGTTTAGGATTAGCTTAGGGATAGGCAAGTGGATGGCATTTAATGAGGGTGGGTGAAGGAGGAGATATTTATTAACTTTGGCTTGGGTTAGTAATTCTTAACCCATGTTTAGGGAATGTGACAAGATTAGGAGGGGATTAGGATTAGGTTTAAAGACATCTTCTAGAAGAGTCTAGACTTTGGATGAGGATAAAGACTTTTTAGAATAGTCTAGAATTTCCTAGGATGAGGATGAAGACTTTCTAGAAGAGTCTAGAACTTCTTAGGGTGAGGATAAATTAGATTTTTAGGAAATAAATAAAGTTTTATTTATTTCAAAGGTTTGGGTTGAGGAGATATTTATTAAAAAATTTTTTAATAAACATGAGGATTAATATTTAATCTTAATTAAATATTTTGAGTTGGGATTAGGGGTAGGAAATTATGGGATTAGCCTTTAATTAAAATTAAAGAAGGATTAGAAGATTTTGGAAGAGGTTAGTGGTCTTAAGGAAATTGGCCAAGTTTTGGGCAAAAAATAAATTTTTTATTTATTTTTAATTTTTTGGTCAATTTATTAATTAAATAATTAATAAATAAGGAAATAATGTTTAAATAAGATTTAAACATTTTTGGGAGGGATTCCTTAATTAAATATTTTTAATTAAGATAAAGGGATTTAATGGCATAAAAATAAATTAATTAATTAAATAAATAATTAATTAATAAATGATGATGTCATCAAGACTTTTTCAGAAAATAAAAATAATTTATTTTCTAAAGGTTTTTAGGTGTCTACATTTTGCCCCTCTTTGATGTGATGCCGCAAGTGGCATGGCATCAAAGATAAGAAAATAAGATGCCCAAGGCTAGAGCAGAAGAGGAGAGAATGGACTGTGAGATGCCCCCTCAAGAAGGCAGCGGGGAGAGAAAGTGAGGCTCGATGGCTTCTTGAAATGTACAAGAATCTCAGATGAGCAAGGAAACTCAGATTGGCAAAGAGAAGGGGCTGAATTAGCTCAAACTCTCACTATGGGAGAATGATAAAGGAGAATCAGATGCACAAGAGGAAGCAAGCTTAAGACTTTAGGGAAGGTGGAGGATGAAGGAGCAGAGCGCTATAAAAAGGAATCTAGGATAGGGAGATGGATGAGGGGATTATAAAGCTGATGCAACAGGATTTCAAATAGTCAGATTGGTGGAAGATGGGTTTCGGAGATCCCTAGGACTAGGATTGTGGATCTCGAAAGATGAGGCTTGGTGGATTGATTTGGATTGGTGGATCCCTAAGACTAGGATTGTGGATCCCTAAAGCTAAGAGTGATGAGTGATTCAAAGAGATACTGATGCATAAGCTAGGGTAGGAGAGACGGATGCTGGATATGGATGGGGGATAATGGAGATGAAGGAAAACCATTGAAGCTTTTTGAGCGGGGGGATACTTCAAAGAGAAGTACCACCATGTAGTTGAGCACTAGATTTGCTATAGGACTATTGGTTAATTGCCAAGGTTACCAAGAACATTAAGGCCTTTTCACCAACCGTCCAAAGGACTAACGAACTAACTCAAAACAAACACGCAAGGATTGCCTCAGCATCACACATGATTCCTAAAGGAAGCAGCGTGGAACCGACACTGGGTAACTCACAAGCAGAAAAGAAAAACAAACAAAAGACATGATCAAGACCTTACGCTCTGATTGCCCCATTCGTAGTATACCATGATATGGAAGATCGTGGCAACCTTGAGGAGGGAACAAGGAGATTGCTTGGAAAAGATATTTCAAGACCCAACAGGGAAGAGTCCAAATCAAAAGAAAGCGAAAATCCAAAAGAGAACCATTTGCCAACGAGATGGGTAGGACGAGGTACTAACGGACCAAGATCAGACATGAGGAAAGCTATATCCTACAAGGACCTATCAGAGAGCACCTAAGCTGGTGGATTTGGATGATTGATGCATTTGCCAAGATGAACTAAGAAAGATAACACTTTCGTGAAAAGAAATCTAGCTAAAGGATGCATTGGAATAGCTAACCAAGATGTGCGATGGGTGCAAGATGTTGATCAAGGACGAACTGACACGAACGCTGGATAGATACAATGGTACTAAGCTAAAGAGGATGTACAAGCTGATGGACCAAGATATGTTATAAATGTACAATTTTGTTCATGTTTTGGTTTTTGTGAGATGGAAATGTTTGTGAAGGATGGGATGTCTATAATAGGTGATAGGTGGATAGGTAGATGGTTTGCAAAAAGCTTAAGTGAAAATGGGGTTTTGTGTGTGCATGTGATAGTATACAAGCTAGGATACAAGATTATTTATAGGCTAGAATATGGTATAAACTTTGGACAAGATTTAGATATACAAGGTATGGTACAAGATTTACAAGGTATAATACAAGCTTTGGTACAAGATTTTACAAGCTGTACAGGAGGTATTTACAAGCTCCATTAGATTTTGGATATTTGGTTGGAACACCAAGGGAACAAGCAAATGTTTAATGGGATGGTGGGTGAATGGATGAGGGATAGGATAGTGATAGATAATGGATTAGTCTTAGTACACAAGGCGCCTGAATTATCAGGTTTTCACCAAGGTACCTATCCAAGGCGCTTGAATTGCCAAGTTTTCACCGTTGGACGCTTATTTCTCTTTACTATTTTTTTTGTACTTTTGTATTTTTCAAAAGCTGGGTATACCAAGGATCTTCAAGCATAGAACTTCTTTAGATGAATGATGTTAGTAGGATCATTAAAGACTTCTCCTTCCAGTGTAGACAACTGATAGGCTCTGAAGCCAAAGGAAGTAGTGACAACATAAGGACCAAGCCATGTAGGTTCAAACTTGCCTTTCTTTTCTCGATCTGCTTGGACTTTCATGTTTTCTTTAAGGACCATGTCACCTGGCTGAAAGTGTTGTGGAAGCACCTTCTTGTTGAAATTCCTTTTGAGACAAGTTTGATAGACTGTGAGATGATCATAGGCTTGTTGTCGCTTCTCGTCTAAGAGATCTAGCTGGGTGAGCCAAGCTACTCTGTATTCTTCATCTGATATTTTCCCTTGCAAAGATATGCGCAAGGAGGGAAGTTCAACCTCTATAGGTAGTACTGCTTCGGCACCATAGACTAGGGAGTATGGAGTTGTGCATGTGGATGTACAGAAGGAAGTTTGATAGGCCCATAGGGCTGGATTTATTTGTAGGTGCCAATCACGACCGAAATCATTGACAACTTTCTTTAGGATTTTGAGGAGGGTTTTGTTAGTTGCCTCTGCCTGGCCATTACCTTGTGGGAAATATGGGCTAGAAAAGCGGTGATGGATGCAGAGGGAAGTGCATAATTCTTCCATGCTAAGATTTTCAAAGTTACCTCTGTGGTCGGTGAAGATGGTGGATGGGATGTCGAAGTGGCAAACTATGTGGTACAAGATGAACTTGGAGACATAAACTCCTATAGCTGAGACTAGGGGGACTGTTTCCACCCATTTAGTGAAATAGTCTGTAGTTGTTGTTATCCATTTATGTCCATCAGATGAGAGGGGTGTGATAGTTCCAACTAGATCAAGGCCCCAACAAGCGAAAGGCCAAGGTGGTGCAATAGGCTGTAGATCCTGTGCTGGAGCGTGCACAAGATTTGCATGCTGCTGACATGGGAGACACTTTCTGACAAAGTCACAAGAATCTTCTTCAATGGTAGGACAATAGTAGCCTGCTCTAAGGATTTGTCATGATAGGACAATACCACTCGTGTGGGCACCGCAAAGTCCAAAGTGTACTTCCTTTAATACCATCGCGACCTCATTTTGGTCTAAACATCGAGAGAGAGTATCGTGATAACCTCGACGATATAGGGTATTGGCTATGATAACATAGCCGGATGATTTTTGGATGAGGTTTTGGCATTGGGTACGTGTGAGGTGAGGGGATATGATACCATCGTTAAGGTAAGTGTGAATCTCATGGTACCAAGGGGATTGGGGACCAACCAAGATACAAACACGGTTTGAATCCTCATTCACATAGGCAGGTGTGAGGAGCTACTCCACTAAAAACTCATACTGTGTAGCTGCTTGGGGAATTTCCAAGAGCGAGCCTATAGTAGCCATAGCATCTGCTGCTTTATTCTGTATTCAAGGCACTTGTGTAAACTGAAGCTTTGTAAAATGTTGGGTTAGCTGATCAACTAGCTCTTTGTAGGGTAATAGCTTTTCATCTTTGGTTTGATATTCATTTAGGGCTTGCTTGATGATGAGTTGAGAATCACCAAAGATTTTTAGATCAGCAATGTTCCATTCTGTAGCTATCTTTAATTCTGCTATAAGGGCCTCATATTCAGCTATATTGTTGGTGCTAGGGAATTGTAGCTTGAAGGCTTTTGGAATGTAATATCCTTGAGGTGTGACCAACAATATTCCTGCCCCTGATCCATGAGATGTGTATGAGCCATCAAAATTAATTTTCCATGGGGGTTGTTCTTCAATTAGATAGATATGCTCATCTAGAAATTCTGTAATCAACGGATAAGCATCTATTAGAGGTGCATCAGCTAGGTGATCTGCTATAGCTTGCCCTTTGATTGCCTTTCTATCCACATACTGGATGTCAAATTCACTAAGGAGCATAACCCATTTGGCCAAATGGCTTGTAAGTGTTGTTCTAGAGAGCATATACTTGAGAGGGTCAATCTTGGAGACTAGTTGGATGGTATGACTTAGCATGTAGTGGCGAAGCTTTTGGGTTGAGAAAACAAATGCCAAACAAGCTTTTTCCATAGGAGTGTAATTGAGTTCATAACCAACTAGGATTCTACTAATGTAGTAGATGGCTCTTTCTCTACTGTAGTCATCGAGCTGTGCTAGAAGTGCCCCTAGAGCAGTAGGTGTTGCTGATATGTACAAAATTAGGGGATGACTAGAAACTGGTGGAACCAAGATAGGGGGATTGATGAGATACTACTTGAGATGGTCAAAGTTGCGCTGACATAAAGGATCCCACTTGAAGTTCTCATCCTTCTTCAGTAAATGTGAAAATGGTGTACACTTATCTGCAAGCTGGGAGATGAAGCACCGAACAGATTGAAGCTTTCCTTGAAGAGAACGAAGCTATCATAGTGTCTGGGGAGGAGGCATGTCTAAGATAGCTTTGACCTTCTTAGGGTCAATCTCTATACCTCGTTTAGAAACTATAAAGCCTAGAAGCTTGCCAGATGTGACCCCAAAGACACATTTCTTGGGATTCAGCATGAGATGATATTTGGCTAACCAATCAAAGACTTTCTCCAGGTCAGCAAGATGATCCATGAAGGTATGAGACTTGACCAAGATATCATCCACGTAATCCTCCAAAATGCTATGGATGAGATCATGAAAAATGGCTGTCATAGCTCTTTGATAGGCAGCCCCAGCATTCTTTAGGCCAAAAGGCATCATGTTGTAGCAAAAGGTTCCCCAAGGGGTAGTGAATGATGTCTTATGTTGATCCTCTTCTGCAATCTTGATCTCATTATACCCAGAAAATCCATCCATGAGGGACAAAATTTCATGTCCAACTGTAAGATCTACAATCATATCTATGTTGGGTAAGGGAAAATCATCTTTTGGACAAGCTTTGTTAAGATCTCTAAAATTAGTGCAGATTCTGATGTCACCGAAAGGTTTAGTGACGGGGACCATGTTGGAGATCCATTCTGAGTAGTCGATAGGGCGGATAACCTTAGCAGCTAACATTCTTTCTAATTCAGCTTTGACCAATAATGCCACCTTGGGGTGCATTTTTCTAAGCTTTTGTTTGACGAGCTTGATCTTTGGATCGACTGTAAGATGGTGAACTACAAGCTTTGGATCCAACCCTGGCATGTCTTGATATGACCATGCAAATTGACCAATGTTCTCTCTTAAGACCTCAAAGAGGAGATCAGCTTGGTCTTGTGATAGGGATGCAGCAATGTGAACAAGCTTAGGGATCTTTGAAGAACCGATGTTGACTTCTCTAGTATCCTCAATTAGAATAGAAGATATCTCTGGTTGATTATCTTGAGGAGACAATGCTAAATCCTCATGTTCTACTTGTGGCTCTAGATTTTCTTGCTGAGGGGATCTCTTCGCTGCCTTAGCTAGTCTCAGATTCACCTTAGTTCTAGTTTTGGGTGTATTGGAACTAGGTTGGGGATTTTCTCCAAAATACCCCTTGGGATCTAGCTTGTAGATATAGGCAGAATCTGGCTTTGTTTTCTTGAGAGGAGTTTTAGCTCCCATGAATCTTAGAAATGCCTCCTCTGATGTGAACTCATTGATGTGTATGAAACTTGGTTGGTCCCAATCTATGAGTTGTGGATGGGCGAGTGGTAGGTCAATGAGGTGGATGGATAGTTCTTGGAGAACAGAGTCTTTGAGGGAGATTTGGTCTAGGATATCGTCGTAGGCTCTCTTTTCAACTTCCTCAGGAATGTCTTCGATTTTGACAAGGTTGCGGTGAATGTTCGAAAAAGCGTGACCATTCTCATTGGTGCCCCCAGTTGTGGGTATGCCAAAGCCAAGACCTGACTTCGATTCCCACTTGTGTGCGTCTTATGGGGCACTACATGCCTCTTTCTTCTGGTCCTAGACCACCACCTTGATAGTTCCATTTTTTAGTGATGAGCTTATGTTCTTGGGGATACTTTTGGCTGAAGTGATCAAGGCGTGCTTGATTTCTTTGAGGTGCATCCTTATGTAACCATTTGTTGATATCTGGAGTGAGCTCCTCATGACGAGGGATTTTTGAGGATACAAAGGTTGTTGGGCCAAACTATTTGTATCGAGGAGGTGGAATCTCCTTAGCTTTGTGATATGTTGGTCATTCATTGGCATGTGGATCAAGTGGGAGTGCCCCGACAGCAAATGCATCCGACAGACTATACTCTCCACAACCTTTGTTATTGATCTTCATGGTAGACAGGGTAGATGCGAGGATGGTTTCTGGGTCATTATAAGTGTGGGATGAGCTGGCGATGGATGTGTCAATATCAATTCCAGGGCAATGGTTTGTATATGAAGCTTCAACCGCATTGCAGTAAGCAAAGGGTTCTGGATCGGCATGGATGGTTACCTCAGTGCCTTGATGCGGAAATTTGATGCACTGATGGCAAGTGGATGGAACAGCTTTCATGGCATGAATCCATGGGAGACCGAGGAGGATGTTAAATGGTAGGTTTAGATCAATAACATGGCAGAGTGTCTCTTGGATGACTGGCCCAACCTTGATTGGCAGCAAAATAGTTCCTTCTGTGGTTCTTTCCAAGTTGTCATAAGCTTTGATGGTGATAACCTCACTGATGATATCTGCTTCAGTATACCCAGCTTGTTTTATGAATTTTAGGGTGAAAATATTCAAGGCTGATCCATTATCTATCATTACTCTTTTCACAGCAAAGTTGGATACCATGATGGCTATGCGAAGTGGAAGGGTGTGATCTGGCTCAACCACGGGTATGTCGGTGGGTTTGAACGATAGGGCACATGAGGATGAGAGGTGTCCAACAAGATTACAAAAATCACTAGCATTGATATCAGAAGGGACATGGGATTCTATGAGAGCACTGTCAAGGATGTTCTTATACACAAGACTAGTGCGAAGAAGGTCTAAAATGGAGATTTGGGCTGGCATGTTCCCAAGGTGTTCCAAGATATTGTACTGGCTTTTTGATGGAGCTGATGGTGTTGGTGTAATGGGTGGGCCTGCGATGTTAAATCACGCTCTTTGAGTGGTGACTGCACACTCATTGTTTGGTCCTTGGATATTGATAACATTGACAAAAGGCTCTTTCTTGGATATACAACCTATAAGGCTACCATAGTCTATATAGGATGAAGTGTGGTCATTTTTCTTCCCATGCTGTTGGTTTGGCTGACGGTTGTTGGTGTTGTTGTTGTTGGTTTGGATAGGTGCTTTTCCAAGATTTTGATTTTTGTGAGGAGGAAAAGCATTTTGATAGATCTATAAGCCTGCATTCGGAGAGGTTTGGGCACCAACAGTGATTTCCTTCCGATCAATGAGGTCCTGCACATAGTCTTTGAGTTCCATGCATCTGAGGGTAGTGTAACCTTTTACCCTATGAAATTTGTAGTACTCATTGTCCTTGTACCATGCAGCTTTGGATTGGCTTGGGTCAATTTGTTGGGTAGGAGGAAATTTGATGAGGTTTTCCTTGACTAATTTCTCAAAAATGACATCCAATGGCTCACCAAGGGGTGTATAATTTCTAGGTGCGGGTTGGAATTTAGGCTTTTTTCCTGCAGCTACATTGATGGCATTAGCTTGATTTTTAGACCCTTGAAATTTGGGTCTTGGATTGTGGCCTTGATAGCTTTGGTGATTCTATTGTTGGTAGTTGATAGCTTGTTGATTATATGGTTGATATGGTGGGTTGGACTGGTTGTGAGAAGGACCAACAATATTCACATGTCTGGTGTCAGTGACGCCATCTGTTGCAACATGCCTGTTTTTGTTCCAATACCTAGACTTGTCATTGGAATGTGATTGATTTTGGTTGGCCTCTTTGTAAATTTTGACCACACCATCTTTAATGAGTCCTTGCTCAAGGATCATTCCTTTCTCTTTGATATCTTTGTAGGTCTGCAAACAGTTCATGGTCATGTGGTGAGCCAAGCTAGGATGGGCATTATCAATAAACATTTTCACCACATGGCGTTCTGGCAAGGTGTAGGATATGCGGGTGGTAAGGATTTGCCATCTTTGCAGGTATTCGGCAAGTTTTTCTCCACCTTTTTGCTTGGTGTGGACAAGATCAACTATTGATAGCTCTGTTTCAACAAGATGGGCATATTGGGCTACAAATGTCTTAGATAATTCAGCAAAGTTTTTAATTGTGCCATAGGGGATTCTATAAAACCATTCAAGAGCTGGTCCAGCCAAGCTTTTGGGAAAAAGGCACAAGAGGAAGACATCATTGTATGCCATGTCCTGGTAGTGCATGTAAAATTCTTTGATATGTGTGACAGCGTCTCCTTTTCCTCTGAATTTGTCAAATTTGGGTACCTCAAAGTGTTTGGGAAATGGTGTCATGGTAATGGCTCTGTCAAATGGGTAAGGACACACATTCTCAAACTTGAATGTCTTTGGATCATTCCCTTCTTGGATGGCTTTTAGAGCTGTCTTCATTTGCTCCCATTCTGAATTGATAGGTGATGGCTGGGGTGCCCCAAATGTAGGAGTGCCTTGAGGTAGGTATGTGCTAGATGGGGCCACTAAATACGGATGGCTGTGAGGGATTTGCTGATAGGGATTGTACATTGTTTGGGTAGCTGCATGGTGGATGATAAGTTGTTGATGGGGAGGTGGCGCATATTGTTGCATGTGCTGCGAGGCTTGCTGTTGATATGGGATTTGAGGTTGGGATTGAGGAACATAAGCTGGCTGTGGGATAAATGAATGGCTTTGTGGAGGTAAGGTATAATATGGCTGTGAAGCTTGGGGAAAGGATCGGGGGGCTTGTGGGGTTTGACCAATATATGTGTGTTGTGCCCCCATTTGGGATGGTATCTGCAAATAATTGGTGGTTGGCTGGGGTGGTGGATTACCTCCTAGAAGTGGCATTGAAAAGTAGTTGGTAATTGGAGGTAATGGATTAGTTGGTGGTGGAGGTGGTGGGAATTGAAAGCTTGGGAATGGAACTGATGGGGTTTGATAGCTTTGTGGTTGGATTTGGAAGCTTGGTAGAGTGGTGGCAGGGGATGGGGTCACTTGGGAGCTTGGTAGAAAATTTGTAGTAGCTTGTGGGATTTGATAGCTTTGTGGAGTGAGGGTAGTAGCTTGTAGATTTGTGGCTAATGGTATTGAGCTCCCAAGACCTAATGGAAATGATGGGATTGTGCTTTGGGCTGCGGTGAACAAGCTGGGGGTAATGAAAGGTTGATTACTTGGCCCCATGGGTCCCATCCCTGTTGTATATTGTTGAGGTTGGCCAAAGATGCTAGCACTGATTTAGGAGATGGGTGGATTTGGAAGGCTGGTTTGGGGAGCAGCAACAGCAATAGTGAAGGGGGTGAACGGTGAGTTGTTTTGGGTAAAGGGGGTTTGGAGCAGAGAGGTATGAACAAAGGATGGAGTGGTGGTGGCTGGGTTGGCTTGCGGCATGGAGATTTCAACTTGGGTGGATGATGGTATGTTTGGGTCTGTTGGATCATATGGATTGGCTGGAGGTTCTTCTTTAGGCATATATTGAGGATAATTTGGATCATAAGGGCCTATGGGTGGTGGCAGCTACCCAAACAATGGGTGAGATGGATCTGATAATGGAGGGGGTCTTCCAAAGTCAAAGGTTCCTACATTGTCCCTTTGAAAATTAGCCATGATTGTCTCTTTGTTCTTGTCTATAATGGCGTTTACCAATACTACATTTCCTAGTTGGTTCATGAAAGCTTCAATGTCAGTAGGTGATGGCATAGCTTTCTCTAGGCTGAAGGATGGCTGAGTGCTCAAGGGGGGTGAGGTTGTTCGATCCAAATGATAGGGCTCCATTGTTTCTTTCTTCTTGGCTAAGCGAGTGACAGGTGGCATGAAAAATGCTCCTAGGGATGGGATGCAACAAATGCTGGTGCATGCAAAAAAGGGGGGGAAGGCTTTTCTATGCAAATGATTTCCTAGGTTGAGGCAAAGCTATATGACAAAACCTAAGGAGGATTGGGTTTGGGATTCTAACTTCAAAGATATGTTGCCAAAGCACAAAAGGTCTACTTTCCTATGTGCAAGCTTGGTGGTGATTGTGTCAACTTAAGGATAGACTGATGATCCTTTAGGTAGAACACGAGATTGACCACTTGTGGATCCCAACCTTTAGCTCAAGGTGATGAGGGATAACAAGTGACAAAGCTGGATTACCCTAGACAAAGCTCTGTCAAAGGGATAACCTTGGTGAGATTGGTGGATTTTGAAAAATTTTAGGAATGGCAAACTTTTGGCAAGGTGACAATAATTTTGAAAGCTTAGATATGCAAATTTTGGATTGCTGGCTAGATGGTTTGATTCTAAATGAGATGGATGAGCTAATAATTCTTAAGGGGATAACCTAAAATGGCTGGCTTTTCTACAAAGATGACTCTAAAGTGAAGCTTATCCAAGAAGATGTGGAGAAACAAGGGTGTCTAATCATAGAAATCATGCCTAGTTGGTAAGGCATAAGCAGGATTAACTCCTGGATCTTGGCTAAATTTGATGTTGCGCTCTAACCAGGCCTCTTGAAGTGCTTCATTGGTAGATTTGTCCTCTGCTTTGTGGAGTTTGGTAATTCGTGGGCTTGGTGTTATTTCTTTTCTCTTGGCTAAAATTTCTTGGTATGCTAGAGATGGTTTGAGTTTAACTTTGTGGAACTTTTGTTTGGGTTTGGGTTGCTCTGACATCAATTCCTGAATCTGCTTGGCTTTGAGAGATCTTGGTTGTTTTGCTTCAACTCGTTCAACTTCTGAAATAGGCAGTGACTACGCTAAGTATGCCCTAAGCTAGGATTGACCAAGTTTGAAAAATATTCATTCAACAAATAAAAGATCAAGCAATAGATAGAAACAACCAGATAGAAGTTTTTGATTCTAAGAAAGTGATACTTGTGCCAAGGAGTGTGTATGTTCTACAAATGTTTTGATCAGTCACCTCAAACACATTAACATCCTAGATGGTTGTCTACAAGGTTGACAGTTGGTTTAGCTAAGGAGTCCTCAATATACCCAAGGTACGTGAGGCCCAAATCCATAGATGAGACCAAAAAGATGTCACACAGCCGAGAGGAGTGGTAACCCACTTCTCCTCTTTCACTTCTCAAGGGTATAAAGTTCCTTGAGGCTTAGCCCGAGTGACAAAAATCTTGATCCCAAGAGAGGTTTCTTTCGATTCACCTCCCGATTCTTATACTCCGCCAGAACGCCAGAGTTGAGGTTGTCCAAGGGGTGATGAAATCCCCAAGTAGGCCTCCTAAAAAGAAACAAGGTTTTGGATCCTAATCTTATGCACCCAAGATGGCCTCGAAAGATGACAAGGGGAGAGAAGACTTGGATGACCTTGGGCTAAAAAACACGCTTGTTCTTTTACCAACTGACTCTTATGTGTGCTAATCTAGACTTTGCAAGCACTCATGTTTAAGAGACAATGTTCAATTCCAACTTGAAGCACCAACAAAAGTAAATCGATCGAAGAATGCAAACAATAAGAAGAGTTAGGGTCAAAAAAAGAAAACTCGCGTGCCCGGAGGCCCTCCATGTCAAGTATTGATTAATTTTCTTTAAGGCATTCAAGATTGAGTGTGAGTTTGTTTTAAGCCCAAAATAAAAGTGTGTGAGATTCGATTTCAAGCGCGTGCCCGAAGGCTCTCCACGTCAGTTGTTGTTCAATTTTAGTGCCCAAACTTGAAGTGTGATCGATTTAATCTAGAGTTTTGATCATTTAAGAATTTTGATAAAGTTAAACCAAACATTCAAAGAGCAAGTGAGTGAGTTAGATTGTGGAACATTTAACACCTTTTTCAAGTAGACCCATCCCCATAAATGGCGCTGAGATTGCAACCAATGGTTAATATTTGATGGGTGCAACAACAGAAGGTAGAGCCCAAAACGAAGCAACTGAAGCAACAAAATTGATCTCCAGACCTGAAACAATCAAGATATCCACCAGAATGCTAAAATGCAAAAGACTGAATACGATGTGCCTAGAATAGAATTTGGAACAACAACTAGCATCACTAGAAAGAGCACAGAGAGAGCTTTCCAACGATATAAAGAAGTCCAAAATCGAAGATTGGATGCTCAAGATATGCCTCCCGGAGTGCAAAATATTTAATCCAACTTTGACTAACAAAACAAGCAACCAAACTGCATCAAAACCCAAAAACACCTATACCAGAATCTCTGTCTTGGAACCAGCTTTTTGGCACATTTTTCAGATCAAAAAAATACGTCCGTATGCTCAAGTTACAAAAGAAAAATCTCCAAGGCTTCTAAAAATGCATGAAAAATTATTTTTTTTACTAAAAAAATAATAAAAAAACAAAAAACATTTAAAAAATCCCACCACCACGATGAGCGACGGCTGAGCGGCGCAGGGGCTAAGCAGAGCGAAGATCTGGGTGGCCGCACCGACGGAGAAGGAGGTGGGTGGTCGGCCAGCGGCGGTGGAGCCGCGGTGGCCACCAAGCCGCTGGCAGTCTGCGGGACCGCAGGCGGTAACCGGCCGCGATTTACCATAGCCGCTAGTGGTTTCAATGACCGCCAGTAGTTTTTCTAATCGCCACAGCCAAAAACCATTTTTTTTCCAATTTTTTTAATTTTTCTGCCTTGAACTTCATGCCAAGGGTCGTACGGGCCTGTCGAACAAAAAAAATTTGCCTCCCAGATCAACATTGGACAAATCAAACAAATTTTATATCAAAACAGGGGTTTTCACACCTTCTAAATCCATTCGTGAGGTCTGTTTGGCCTCAAACTACTCTAAAAATTAGTGACCCCCTATTTTCTCAGAAAGAGCCCAAAAAAAAACATTAGATCTGATCTGCCAAGCCCTTGTTCTCCTTTTTTCTTGAAATAGCAAACAAGCTACAACAGATTTGGCTCTGATACCATGTAGGATTTAAGCAAAAGTGCATAACAAATCCATGAAGCCTAAGAAAACCTGCATGCAGAAAACTTGTCATGGAGAAGAAAAAGACAAGAAGAGGCAAGGGTTTGATCTGAAAAACTCAGACGAAGAAAATATTATTCAACAGATCTTCATTAATTGAAAAATACAAAGAGATCAATCCTTATAAAGGAGATCAAAACCCGAAAAGGGTAACCTAAAGCCTAAAAATGTTAGGTTGCACAATATAATTAATAAAATATTAATTATATGCACCTACAAGATAGCTTAAGCAAACTAGAGTAATAGGCAACTTAATTAATTAAATCAAAATTATTTAATTAATAAGTGCAAACAAATAATTACTCTAACACCCCCCCTTAAGCGAAGCTCAGGAGGTAAGCTAACCTAGCACAGCTATGAAAGAAGAATTGGGTCCCAGCAACAAGGCTTGATCAGGTACCCAATCACAACAAAATCTCTATAAAGTGGAGAAATAGAGAAAACGACATGGGAAAAACCCTACTCCAAAAAGAGATAGCAAAGAATGTTTCAGAAAAAGGAACAAAGAGATCAGAAGAGAATCATTGAAGCATGAAGAATCCAAAATTCTATCAAAATGCTGATCTGTAGAAACTCCATGGAAATAGAAGGCACGAACCATCAACCAAAGAAGCATAGAACAACAATACAACCTCCCCTTAAGGTAGGTGAGGTGACAAGCAGCTAAAAAGATGGGCCAAAAATCTCCTACAACACAGGAGCCAAACACATTAAGAGTGAGATACAAACACCAATAAAGGCACATGTCATCGACACTGCATGAGAAAAAAGAGAAAGAGGGCCTATAAGCAGCAAACAACTATCCCCCCCATGGCACTTTATAAAATAGTGCGAGTACAACGAATCACAATGATGAAAAGGATCCTGAAACGCAAGAGTGACACTTTATCTCAGCACGTTGCATAAAAAAGTTTACAATGAATATCAACAATAATCAAAAAAAATATAAGGCTGAAACAACAGAAGGTAGAGCCCAAAACGAAGCAACTGAAGCAACAAAATCGATCTCCAAACCTTAAACAATCAAGATATCCACCAGAATGATAAAATGAAAAAGACTAAATAGGATGTGTCTAGAACTGAATTTGGAACAACAACTAGCATCACTGGAAAGAGCACAGAAAGAGCTTTTCAGTGATATAAAGAAGTCCAAAATCAGAGATCGAATGCTCAAGATATGCCTCTCGGAGTGCAAAACAGAACATCTAGCTTTGACTGCCAAGATAGGCAACCAAACTATATCAAAACCCAAAAAAACCTATACCAGCATCTCCGTCTCGGAACCAGCTTTTTGGCACATTTTTTGGATCGAGAAAATACGTTCGTATGCTCGAGTTACGGAAGAAAAACCTCTAGGGCTTCTGAAAATGCATGAAAAATTATTTTTTTTACTAAAAAAGTAATAAAAAAACAAAAAACATTTAAAAAATCCCACCACCGTGATGAGCGACAGTTGAGTGGCACAGGGGCCGAGCAGAGCAAAGATCTGGGCAGCCACACTAGCGGAGGAGGAGGTGGGTGTCGGCTAGCGGGTGTGGAGCCGCAGCGGCCACCGAGCTGCTAGCAGTCTGCGGGACCGCAGGTGGTAACCGACCGCGGTTTACCGTAGCCGCTAGTGGTTTCGGTGACCGCCAACAATTTTTCTAACTGTCGTGGCCAAAAACAATTTTTTTTCCAATTTTTTTTGCAATTTTTTTAATTTTTGTGCCTCGAACTGCATGCCAGGGGTCGTACGGGTCTGTCAGACAAAAAAATTTACCTCCCAGATCAATGTTGGCCAAATCGAACAAATTTTATATCAAAATAGGGGTTTTTACACCTTCTAAATCCATCCGTGAGGTCTGTTTGCCCTCAAACTACTCTGAAAATTAGTGACCCCCTGTTTTCTCAAAAAGAGCTCGAGAAAAAACACCAGATCTGATTTTCCAATCCCTTGTTCTCCCTTTTTCTTGAAACACCAAACAAACTACAATAGAACTAGCTTTGATACCATGTAGGATTTGAGCAAAAGTACACAACAAATCCATGAAGCCCAAGAAAACATGCATGTAGAAAACCTGTCACGGAGAAGAAAAAGACAAGAAGAGGCAAGGGTTTGATTTAAAAAACTCAGACGAAGAAAATATTATTCAACAGATCTTCATTAATTGAAAAATACAAAGAGATCAATCTTTATAAAGGAGATCAAAAACTGAAAAGGGTAACCTAAAGCCTAAAAAAGCTAGGTTGCACAATATAATTAATAAAATCATAATTATATGCACCTACAAGATAGCTTAAGAAAACTAGAGTAATAGGCAACTTAATTAATTAAATTAAAGTGATTTAATTAATAAGTGCAAAAAAATAATTACTCAAACACCCCCCCTTAAGCGAAGCTCAAGAGGTAAGCTAACCTAGCATAGCTATGAAAGAAGAATTGGGTCCCAGCAACAAGGCCTGATCAGGTACCCAATCACAACAAAATCTCTATAAAGTGGAGAAATAGAGAAAACGACATGGGAAAAACCCTACTCCAAAAAGAGATAGCAAAGAATGTTCCAGAAGAAGGAACAAAGAGATCAGAAGAGAATTATTGAAGCATGAATAACTGTAAAACTCTGCCAAAATGCTAATCTGTAGAACCTCCATGGAAATAGAAGGCATGAGCCATCAACCAAAGAAGCATAGAACAACAATATAACCTCCCCTTAAGGCAGGTGAGGTGATAGGCAGCTAAAAAGATGGGCCAAAAATCTCCTACAACACAGAAGCCAAACACATTGAGAGTGAGGTACAAACACCAATAAAGGCACGTGTCATCAACACTGCATGAGAAAAAAGAGAAAGAGGGCCTATAAGCAGCAAACAACCATCCCCCCATGGCACTTTGTAAAATAGTGTGAGTACAACGAATCACAATGATGAAAAGGATCTTGAAATGCAAGAGTGGCATTTTATCTCAGTGCGTTGCATAAAAAATATTACAATGAATATCAACAATGATAAAAAAAAACATAAGGCTGAAACAATAGAAGGTAGAGCCCAAAACGAAGAAACTAAAGCAACAAAATTGATCTCCAAACCTGAAACAATCAGGATATCCACTAGAATGCTAAAATGAAAAAGACTGAATAAGATGTGCTTGGAATAGAATCTGGAACAACAACTAGCATCACTGGAAAGAGCACAGAGAGAGCTTTTCAGTGATATAAAGAAGTCCAAAATCGAAGATCAGATGCTCAAGATACGCCTCCTGAAGTGCAAAATAGAACATCTAGCTTTGACTACCAAAAAAAGCAACCAAACTATATCAAAACCCAAAAACACCTATACCAACATCTCCGTCTCGGAAACAACTTTTTGGCACATTTTTCAGATCGAGAAAATACGTCCGTATGCTCAAGTTACGGATGAAAAACCTCCAGGGCTTTTGAAAATGCATGAAAAATTATTTTTTTTACTAAAAAAATAATTAAAAAATAAAAAACATTTAAAAAATCCCACCACCGCGATGAGCGGCAGCTGAGTGGCGCAGGGGCCAAGCAGAGCGAAGATCTGGGCAGTTGCACTGGCAGAGGAGGAGGTGGGTGGTCGGCGAGCGGTGGTGGAGCCGCGGTGGCCACCGAGCCGCTAGTGGTCTGCGGGACCGCAGGCAGTAACCGGCCACGGTTTATCGTAGCCGCTAGCGGTTTCGGTGACCGCAGTAATTTTTCTAACTGCCACGACCAAAAACCTTTTTCTTTTTGAGATTTTTTTAATTATTTTGCCTCGAGCTGCGTGTCAGGGGCCGTACGGGCCTGTCGGACAAAAAAAATGCCTTCCAGATCAATGTTGGCCAAATCGAACAAATTTTATATCAAAAAAGGGGTTTTGACGCCTTCTGAATCCATCCATGAGGTCTGTTTGGCCTCAAACTAATTTGAAAATTAGTGAACCCCTGTTTTCTCAGAAAGAGCCCAAAAAAAAATACCAGATCTGATCTCCAAGCCCTTGTTCTCCCTTTTTCTTGAAACACCGAACAAGCTCTGATACCATGTAAGATTTGAACAAAAGTGCACAACAAATCCACGAAGCCCAAGAAAACCTGCATGTAGAAAACCTATCACGGAGAAGAAAAAGACAAGAAGATGCAAGGGTTTGATCTAAAAAACTCAGACGAAGAAAATATTATTCAACAGATCTTCATTAATTGAAAAATACAAAGAGATCAATCCTTATAAAGGAGATCAAAACCCGAAAAGGGTAACCTAAAGCCTAAAAAAGCTAGGTGGCACAATATAATTAATAAAATATTAATTATATGCACCTACAAGATAGCTTAAGCAAACTAGAGTAATAGGCAGCTTAATTAATTAAATCAAAGTGATTTAATTAATAAGTGCAAACAAATAATTACTCTAACAAATTGGGTGAAGCATGTTAAATCTTGGTGTCTTGTGTTCTCTTATGTGCAATCTATTATTTTCTAATATTGGTTATATATGCATGTAATTGTTATTTTTGTTTGAGGGCAATCCTAAAAAGTGGTATAAGAGCCAAATAATCATCATTTTTTTAATCCAGACCATCGTCCTTTTTTTTTAGCAATCCTCTACAAGAAGGTCTCACGGTTGAGTGGGAACGATGTCAGACAAGGGAAAGCTAACGGTTGACAAGTTTAATGGGCAAAACTTTCAATTATGGAAGATGCAAATGAAGGACTATCTCTATCAGAAGGATTTATGAAAGTTGTTGGAAGAAAAAACTAAAAACCAGGGAACTAGGATAAATGAGGAATGGGAGATTTTAGATAGAAAGGTACTTGGAAGCATTCGGTTACGCCTCACACCATAAGTGACATTTAAAATTAAAAAAGCAAAGCTGACAGAAGAGTTGATGGAAACCCTAGTGAAATTGTATGAAAACCCCTCCGCTTCAAATAAGGTATTTCTCATGAAGCATTTATTTCTTATGAAAATGGCAAAAGGTGGATCTGTTGTAGATCATTTAAATGAGTTTAATACTATTACTAGTCATTTATATTCTGTGTGTATTAATTTTGATGAAAAAATTAGGGCTCTCTTGATTTTGTGTTCCTTGCTTGAAAGTTGGAATGGTTTGATAATGGTTATGAGTAATTCTATTTCTAGATCTAATACCCTAAAATATGATGATGTGATCGATGTTACTTTGAGTGAAGAAACTTGTAGGAAATCCTCTAGTGGATCTACATCAAGAAGCGCTTTGAATGCATGAAGAAGAGGTAGAATGACTAAAAGAGGAAATAATTCTAAAAATCATGGGAAATCAACACGAAAGTCAAAGGGCAAGAGGTCTCAATCCAAAGGACCAAGAGATTGTTGGTATTGTGGTAAAACAAGGCATAAGAAGAAAGATTGTTTGACTTGAAAGAACAATGAAGGAGATAAATAAAAAGGGAACAAGGAGGAAAATATGGTAAGTTATGAATCTAAAGAGGATGCTTTGATTCCATTTTTATAAAGTGTTGATGATTCATGAGTTTTAGATTCTAGTGCTTCATTTCATGCTACATCTCATAAAGGTTATTTCATTGATTATGTCCAAGGGGATTTTGGGTTTGTTTATTTGAGAGATAATGAACCCTGTCAAATTTTTGAAAAGTGAAAAGTTAAGATTAAGTTGCAGAATAGGAATCATTGGCTACTACATGAGGTAAGACATGTTCCAAGGTTGAGTAGGAATTTAATTTTAGCAAGGCAACTCAGTGATGAGGGTTGTGCAGTTACTTTTAATGATAAAAATTGGAAGATTTCAAAACGTTCCCTTGTAGTAGAAAAATTTGTGAAAGTAGGCACCTTATATCTTTGTACGGGTCATATTGTTCCTTCTACTTTGATTGTTTTAGAGAAAAATGAATATTCAAGAATAGTTGTATGTTCAGGAATAGTTGTTGTAGTTGAGCGGAGAAAACAAATAGCTATTATAGATTCTAATACACCGTTGTGGCACAACAGACTTGGGCACATGAGTGAGAAAGGTATGAAAGAAAAGAAAGTTTTACCAGGTTTTAAAATGTGTTAATATGGATTTTTGTGAAAGTTGTGTGTATGAAAAACAAAACAGAGCGAGTTTTGTGAAGACTGGGAAGGAAAATTAAAGTGAGAAATTAGAGCTTGTGTATATAGATGTATGGGGACCAGCTCAAGCATCTTCCCTTTGTGGCTCTCATTATTATGTTACATTTATTGATGATGCAATTAAAAAAGTATGGGTTTAGTTTCTTAGACAGAAATTTGATGTATTTCAAACTTTTAAGAAACCAAAATGCTTGGTTGAATATGAGACTAGAAAGAAATTAAAATGTCTCAGATCTGATAATGATGATGAGTATTTCAATCATGAATTTAAAGATTATTACTCCACTAATGGTATTCAAAGAAAGAAAATTGTTCCAAGGACTCCATAGGAAAATGGAGTGGTTGAATGCATGAACAGGACTATAATGGAACGTGCAAGAAGCATGAGGTTGCATGTTGGGTTACCCTTAAACATGCGGGTGGAGGTTGTCAATACTATTGTATATTTGATTAATAGAGGTCCCTCTACTCCTTTGGGTTGTGGTATTCTAGAGGATGCATGGACTGGTAAGAAGGTGAGTTATTCTTTTCTTAGAACCTTTGGTTGTGAAGCATTTGCACATGTTGATTCTAAAAATAGAACAAAGATGGAAGCTAAGTCAAATAAATATGTATTTATTGGATATGACATTAATGAATTATGTTATAGGCTTTGGGATTTTATAAATCATAAAATTGCAAGAAGTAGGGATGTCATATTCAATGAGAAAGTGTTGTACAAAGATCTATTACAGCAACATGAGAAGAAAGAAAATGATTATGTAGTGTTGGATGATACTCCAAAAGCTGATGTTCTAGCAATCCCTCATGATCTGCAACAACCACAATAATAAATACCACACACCCCAATGAATGTTAGATGGTCAACAAGGATAAGTAGGCCTCCAGAAAGATTTCTCCTTCTTTTTATTCTATTTTACTTACTGATACTGGTGAACCTAAATGTTTTGATGAAGCTGTGTAGGTGGATACAAAGACTTATTGGGAATCTACAATAAAAGACAAAATTGACTCTTTATTGAAAAATAAGACATGGGATTTATGCAAGTTGCCTGCAGGTAAAAAGGCTTTACAGAATAAATGGCTTTACTAGTTGAAAGAAGAGGATGGAGGTAAGAAACAATTTAAAGCCAGGTTAGTAGTAAAATGATTTGTACAGAAAAAGGGCATTGATTTTGATGAGATTTTTCCCATGCTGTTAAAATGACCTTTATTCACATTGTTTTAAGTGTTTTGGCTACTGAATATTTGCATTTGGAGTAGCTAAATGTTAAAATAGCCTTCCTTCATGGTGATTTGGATGAAGAGATATATATGGTACAACCACAAGAATTTGAGGTCAAAGGTAAGGAAAACTTACTATGTAGATTGAAGAAAAGTTTATATGGCTTGAAGCAAACACCTCGACAATGGTATCTAAAATTTGACAGGTTTATGCATGAGCATGGATATAGTAGGTGTCATTCAAATCATTATGTTCATTTTAAGAGGTTGGATGATGATAGCTACATTATTTTATGTTTATATATTGATGATATGCTTGTAGTTGGGTCTAACATGGATCACATTAAGGGATTTGGGGGCAGCAAAACAAATCCTTGGTATGAAGATTTGTAGAGATAGGAAGAATAGGAAATTGACATTATCTTAGGCTGATTATATTGACAAGGTGTTACAATGTTTCTCTATGGAGAATGCTAAAGTTGTCAGCACACCTTTACCTGGTCATTTGAAGTTGACTAAGGAGATGTGTCAAAAGACACAAGAAGAGGAGGATAAGATGTCCAAGGTACTTTATGCTTCAACTATAAGAAGCTTGATGTATGGTATGGTATGTACAAGGCTAGATATTGCACATGTAGTGGAAGTTGTTAGTAGGTATATGAGTCATCTAGGAATTGGGCATTAGAATGTAGTTAGATGGGTTCTTAGATATTTGAGAGAAACATGTAGTTAGTGTTTACATTTTGGGGGCTCTACTACTGATTTGTAGGGATAAGTTGATTCAAATTTGGAAGGGGATATTGATACCAGGAAAAGTACTATAGGTTATGTATTTACTATTGGTGGGTCAATTATGAGTTGGGTTTCTAGGTTATAGAAGGTTAATGCTTTATCCACTACAGAGGTGGAGTATGTTGTTGCTATAGAGGTAGCCAAGGAGATGATATGGCTTTAGTTCTTCCTAGAAGAATTGGGATACCCTCAGGAGGATAATTATTTGTTTACAAATAGTCAGAATGGCATTCATCTTGAAAGAATTCAGCTTTACATTCAAAGACAAAACACATAAAATTTTGGTACCATTTCATTTGGTCAATTTTG
This sequence comes from Cupressus sempervirens, assembly GCA_028749045.1. Taxonomy (NCBI): domain Eukaryota; kingdom Viridiplantae; phylum Streptophyta; class Pinopsida; order Cupressales; family Cupressaceae; genus Cupressus; species Cupressus sempervirens. The sequence continues at coordinate 963,308,519 of CM053785.1, read as the reverse complement.
GATATTGGATAGTTAAAGCTAGAGAAGATACATACAAATGAAAATCCAGTGGATATGTTTACAAAGGTAGTGACAAGGGAGAAACTAAACTCCTCTATAGCTTTGATTGGTCTTCTCAACTAAATAGAATAAAAGAACAGTAGAGTCCAAGGTGGTTTGATATTCGAATGGGAGCTATAGGTTTAGTAGTGCTATGACTAGTCTCCAAGTGGGAGGTTAATTTAGTGGAGCCTAATTAGTCTCCAAGTGGGAGATTGTTGTGATGTGGAGTCTAATCATAATTAAAATTTTATTCAATGTGGTTTCCCTCTAGATTATTTATATGGGGGTTTCAGGGCAACACCCCCAAGACAGGGTCAAGGGGCAGTACCCCTATGGGGTCCTGGGGTAGCACCCAAGGTGTATTGCCTATCATAGTACAAGGTGGGATTGAGGGGCAACACCCCCGCGGGTTTTTAGGGGTAAAACCAAAAATGCCCTTATATTGTAAAAGGTGTCAACTACTATTTTTCTATTATTCTAGCCCTAATTTTGTAAGCAACAATAAGCTTGTATAAAAAGGGCATAGGGTTAGGGATTTTCATAGTGTGTGATGCAAAAATTGGTTCTTGAGGTGGTATTGAGTTGTAAGGGATTTCATATTATTATCAAGTTGTAATCACTAGATAATAATAATATTGGACTTGTTGCTGGTGGACATAGCCTAGGGATTGGGTGACCCGTGTTAAATCTTGGTGTCTTGTGTTCTCTTATGTGCGATCTATTATTTTCTAATATTGGTTATATTTGCATGTAACTATTATTTCTATCTGAGGTTAATCCTAACAATTGATAGTAGGGGGGATAATAGTGGAAGAAAATGTAGACTTTTTTTGCCGCCATTTCTAGCTAGGGTTTTGGTATTGGGTTTGGAGTCTTTTTAGAGGACTTTGGAAGACTTAGTAAGTGTTCACCCACTCTCTAATTTTAGAAACATGGTTGTGGCTTGGGGACTTTTGGAGACTAAAAACTAGGAGATCATAAGGGAATCTAAACTCATACTCACCTTTCATTTTCTTGGATTCAAGGTTGGTTCTCTTTCCGTAGAGAAAGAATTTGTTGTTGCATTCATGAAAGTAACTTAGAATGTTTTATTGCTTTGTGTGCAATGGAGTTTATGATGTGTATTTTTTTGCTGTTGTCTTTCCATTTATGTTATTTATGGGAGATTAAAGCATCACTTTCCCTTGGAAGGAAAGTTGTGGCCTTAAGGTTGAAAGGGTTAGTTGGAACATCCCTTGAGTGTAGAGTGTCTTTCCTTGGAGGGAAGAGGGAAAAATAAGGGAGTATGGGCTCCATGTGCCAAAACTTATTTTTACACTTGCAGATGATAAGGTGAGAATTTGTAAGAAGAATGATATGTGCATCTTCAAGCCTTATGAAGGCATGACACTGTTTGTGTGGATCTTGAAGCCTTGTGAAGTCATGATACTTGGTGATTTTTTATGGCTTCTCCTCTTGGGTTTTGGCACACCTTCATTATCTTTAATGGGTTCTTGGGTGACCCATTTGTGCAATTTACCAAAATGAAAAGGGTTTCAAATGTTGTGTTTTGTGTATCTTTTATTGTTAAGGTTGCATGTGTATAGCCCATTTATCCTTTATTCTCCTAGCTTGAGGGTTGTTTCTTTGAGGCGTAGGCTAGGAGGTGAGCTCTCCATGGTTGCCTTTGATAATTTTTTTGGTTTTGAAACTTGGATGCAAGCCAAAGATAAAGAGGGAAGCTTACTAGTGTCCTTGAAAAGTTGTGTTCTTTTTTAAAATTGCTATTCCTTGTAAGAGTTACCTTTATAAAGTTTAAGGAAAAGGAATCCCTTGGGTGTAAATTTATTTCTTGGATGAAAGTCTCCCCAAACCCCTATTCAAGTGAATCCTTCTTGTAAATTTATAATTTCTCTTGTTGTGATATGTTCATAATGGAAGGCTATGTATTTTTTATGAAATAAAAGATAGGAAAAGAAAGAATTTTACTTTTGTACATATTTTTAAAGTATGGTGTATCACTCCAAGGTGTTGTAAGGGAGTTTTTTATCTTCTTGTGCAAAGAGAGTTGTTTTATGCAGGTTGTTATGACATATCTAAGGAAACACATGTAGAAGGAAATGATCTATCTTAGTGTCTTACTATTACATTAAATTGTATTTCCTTCTTGTAATGTATGAATACTTTATTATGAATATGATAGAAGAATGAGAAAGTGGATGTGTACATATTATGGCTTGTATCATTGTTAAAAAGAATAGTAGAAAATTAAAGGGAATTTCATAGTTTGCATGCTTGTTGCATTAAGAAACATAGGTTGAAGTTCTATTGCATGATATTTTATAAGAATAATGGAATAAAAGTTTTATGTTTCTATATAGCAATGTTTTAGGTAATGTACACTTTATTATTATTTTTTAAATAGAGCATTTTCAACCCTTTAGTTTTGTGGGCATGACATTATAATAGTTTCAACATATTATCATATACTTAGGAATCCTCTCAACTCCAACATGAACTTTAGAATTATTTCATGGAATGTTCGAGGGATTATGCTCCCTTACTTAAAGTAAAAATTGAAGTACATTTTTATTAAATGGAAGCATGATGTTCTTTACCCCCAAGAAGCTAAAATATGTAACAATAATCTTGATTCTTCTCTTTACAATGTTTAGAAAGAAGTTAATTTCTTGAACACAGTCCCATAGTGATGTTTGAGGTAAGGCTATTATTTTTTTTTATCCTTGGAAAATATATCATTTCATTTGGGCTATCATCTTTGTTGGAAATCTAATTGAAAAAGAAGCACTATCAAAGAGGGAGATTGTTGCAAAGAAGGAAGATTGTTGAAAAAGAACATTTTCAATCATTGTTTTGTCACTGATGTCAAACCTTCTATTTGTTAGAATGACAATTACTTATAAGATCCAAGTACTATCACTTAGTTTATTGATGAAGAGGATTTAATCAAAAAGATGTAACAAAAGTACCTAAGGAAAAGGTTGAGTTATGGTTTTGTAATGAAGTGCAAGGATCAGTTAAGACAATGGTAAAATGATGTAATGATAATATACTTGAAGATATAGAGGTTGACCACACTTAGAAATAGTGGAAGAATAAGTTGTAATAAAGTTGATTGCAAAGCTTAACTAAGTTCATTAGTGAGTGTCGAGCAAGCTAGTTCGAGCTGAGAAAATTTTTAGTTAGTGTCGAGAAAATGCAAAATCTAGTGTGTGCTAAGTGATACAAAAGGAGCCGAGGGTGTTCAGGTGTCGAGCAAAGTAATAGGTGACGAGCATCAGAAAAACTTAGTGGATGTCAAGTGAATCCATAGTAGGTGTTGAGTATTAGTAAAACATAGTTGATGCCGAGTAACATAGTATGTGTCAAGCACCAAAATTTCAATGGTGTCAAGCTACTACATTATTTGAAAAGTTAAAGATTTTCCAAATCTAAGCTAACAAGGTTGTTACCTTGAATTTTGTGATCTAGATGGAGGATAAGGATGATGAGCTAGAGGCACAGTATTTTAGATAAATTATTTCTAGGTGAATTCTGGAGGATTCTTCATGATGTTTCTAGAAGGAACAAGATATGGGTTGGATTCATTAAATCCTACCTAATCCATTCTAACTAAAATTAAAGGAGGGAAGAATCAAGTAGGAAATAGGATTCCAAACTTCTATTTAAGGAGTCACAGGCCAAGAAGCAAGAGTTTTTGGTGCGCCAAATTGCAAAGTGGTTGAAAGGGTGTCAAGGAAAGGCCATCAAGGAGAAGGAAGAATAGAGCATAGAGAATCTGCTTCAATAAGTGGTCAAAGAGAGAGGATTGCACTGGTACATCGAGCATGAAAACTCAAGGAGACAAAGCTTGAAAGGAGAACAAGTTGTCAGAGTTGGAAAGACTAAAAGTCAGGCAATTTTATGAGCTAAAAAGTGATCTGAAATTTACAAGTTAAGTTGTGAGTTGTATCAAGTCAAAACCCCTTATTGTTACTCTCTAGCAATTGTATCAATTAGGGCAAAAATCCTATGAACTTAGGTTGGTTTAACAACCATTTGTAAATCCTTTAACGGGGTGACATTCCACGTGAATTTTCTAAAGTCCTCTAACCAGGCCCACTTCTAACAAGGTGGTAAAATCCTTTAACCAGGCCACATTTAACAGTGTGTTGTAGCCTTTAACAAGGCAAGCCTTTCATAGGGCATCACTTCAGAAGAGTGAGAATTGAGTAGCATGTTACTGGTGGTTTTTCCAAAATTGGGTTTCCATGTAAATCAGTATGTTATGTGTTGATTCTTCATGTGTTATGCTTGCATGTTGATTTATAGTAACTTGTTGAGTAGGAAAGTTTAAGCTTGGATGAATGAACTGTTTGATGGGCTCACTTGACTTGATGTAAAAGTTTTGTTAGAAAATTTAGACCTTGAATAACTGACTCACCCCCCCCCCCCCCCCCCCTTCCCAATTATTCTAAAGCATTTCTAACTAAGGACCCTTCTAATTGTTTCATTTGGGCTATCATCTTTACTAATAGTCAGCTCATGGGTTTTTGTTTTATTTATGCCCCTAATCTTTTCCAAAGAAAAGTTTGAGTTATGAAATTAGATGGCTAGTAATATCCTTAATGCAAATTGTGTGTTAGGGGGGAAATTTGATGTGGCTAAATATTCTTCTAAGAGGAGTTGGTCTAAGTATCTCAATCTTTGTTGTGAATGTTTTGATGGTTCTTTTTTTTTTCTCCTTGGACTAGTTCACCATATTCATGAAAAATTCTCTAAATAATTTTTTTAAATTATTTATCTGGTCTAATTAGAGAATGAGAGAGGATAAAAAATTTATAAGGCTTATTTTTCCATTGGAACAATATTCATAAGGATTATGTGTACAAGTGGATTACTCTACTACTCTTTTTTAACACTATCATATAATATGTAACATAAGATTGTCTCAAACCTCACATAGTGACCACACTCTTCCCTTCAAGCTAATTTTTTCTCATATAAAAAATCCTTCTTATTTAACCTCTCTTGAGGCATTCTGGATGTCATTTCATACATTAGATCATAAAAGAAAGTCTTGGATTGTTTCTTTAAGAAAAAAATGACTTGGTAATGAAAATGTATGAAAATATCTCTTCAAGGAAAATTGGTTCAAGCTAAGATAGTCCCTATTAATTATGATCTTAGAAATATTAGTATTTAAAGTTCTATTGTTTCTATAGAACCTAAATTACACAAAATTGAGAATTATAGAGGATCAAGGGCTAAAGTAAGATCTAGACTCTAGTGGATAAAAGAAGGTATTAAATGTACTAAATACTTCTTTACCTATCTCAACTATAAACATGAAAAGGAAATAAATAGTGTGAGAGGGATGGATCTAATATCCTTTAGTCTAACTCTTTGATATATGCAATTTTTTTAAATATTTTTGTATGAAAACCTTTTCAAATATGACCAATGACAAGATGTTCAATAAACACTAACACATTTGACCTCTATTTTCTACCTTAGGCCATTTTGGCTTGTTGAAATCTTCTTCTTTTTAATGATTGTTGGTCAAAAATTCCACCAAACTAAATTTTATTGTGGAAATTTTGACCAACACAATATATAAACAAAAAAAGAAATTAAACTCATTTTATTTTCACTTGGGTAGATTGTGGCTGGGAGGTTTTTTCCAGCTGCATGCATTGATCACTTGGGAGGTAAGTCAGTATGCAATGAATCAATTGTTTTGATTTGAAATCATGCAACTCATCACACCTACATGTGGAGAACAAATTAGGACACCATGACCTCCTTCTCCTCAATTTTTTTCTCTTGTTTTTTCAATCTGCAAAGCCCAAAATTCCACCAAGGGATGTTAGATGAGCCTATCAGACCATCCAACTCCCACCTCAAATTCCATGGCCACTGAGATGCAGGATAAAATTATTGAAATTACACCTTAAAATGACACGTATATAGTAAGATCATATATTCATAACTAGCAAAAGATTGATAGTCAGTAGGCAAACACACCCAATCATCAACTTTGAGCAGAGGAATAAATATGAGAGTCATATGATAAGGAGATGCACAAAGATGGGAAGAAAATTGTAGAGGTAAAGAAAAAATTAAATTAGAACCAAATGCATAGAAAACAACTTCTACGTAGGCCAGAGCCAACATCGCACATCTTAGGTCAAAATAATTTATTGGGAGAGGGAATCATAGTATTATTGCCAAGACAAGAGATATAATGAATGATTAATATATAGGTCAGAAATAAGGTAAGATAAAGAATTAAGTTGATGAACAACAGTTGGTATGGGCATAGAAATCCTTATTGTGAAATTCCTATATTCAACCCCAACATATGATCTGACAGGGATTTCTGATCACTCACCACACAAATTTTGGATGAAAAATGTTTATAAGAAACAAAGAGATTATGGAGATGACACCCATGAAGTAGATGCAAAGAGAAGAGAGATGACTATTGGTAGGAAAAAGTAAGAGAATTGGGGGAGAATCACCAAATAGACATAGTCAGATATTTTCTTATTTTTCCCACCTTTATCCCTGGAGAAATCACTCATAGTTATAGTTAAAGAATGAATAATTTCCCAATATACACACCATGCTTGGCATTAACTAACTACTAAGTAGAAAGAAGGAGAAACCCATTGTCAAATAGAGTTCCCTTATACTTTGGAGGATAAAATTGGGAATTTAGATTTTAGTTTTTTTATAACCATTAACTATAGTTTGCAGATTTTATACATACATGAAGTAAGAAGAAGATATGGGCACTGAAAAATAATTATATTTGAAGTATCATGCAACTCTGAAGAAAACCAATATGTAGTTATACCATTATCAATCCATTCCAATAAATTATAAAAAATCTTGGACAAATTCATAATAAATCTTTAGATCGTATTGAAGACTAGCTTGATAGTCATCATTACCAAGGAGAACCATATTATAAAGAACCAATATCTCTTGGCATAACCAATCTACTACATACTTAAAAGAAAATGATTTTCAAGCCATACTACAATTTGAATCATAAAAATATAGACAAAATAGAAAGCAATCTCTTAATGGGACATTATAGCAGTATTGGAGATTTTATATTTAATAGTTGTATTCCATAACCCTTCAAAATCAATTCCATGATAAATTAATTGTAATAATTTTCCTTAGGGAAAAAAAACACCCAGATCAAGAAGCTCAAGCACTAACACAATATGGACCAATAATGGATGATCAGAATAACAATAATGAGAATAGCATATGTGCAATACACACTAGAAGTGCTTGTATATAAAGGCATCTAGACTAACAAGGAGTGAGCAAAGTGATAAGTCTCACAACTAAGCAAGTGTCCACCAAGAGTGGATTATCCTCCATTGAGCATAGGAGTTAGTGTGATGATGAGAGGATAAGCTTATATAGGTGTATCTCGTAAAGAGATGTTATAGACACCATGTGCTCAGTTGGAGTGTGAACAACTATGTTGTCTCCATGACAACTTAGATGAATATGAAAACTCCTATGTTGTCAATAAGACAACTCATATAACTATGCATACTCCTAGGTGTCTATATGATAATTAATAAAATAATGCATTTAACCTAAGTAAACTTAAGTAAAGTGTAATAATAATTAATTATTTACACTAATACCCCCCCTTAAGTGCAACTTAGGGGAATGCACTTAAGCTCACAAAAGCTATGATGAAAATGCATGATGGGTCCAAGCTACTAGGCCATGTTAGGTACCCATGTACAAATGCAATGCTCTACATATAATGTGATGCAATGTAATGCAATCTCTCTGAAAATGGAGAAAGAGGGGAAACATCATGGAAAAAACCCTCCCCTAAAAAGAGAGAAAAGTACAATAAAGAAGACGAGAGAGAAAAAGACCTTATGAAGGAAAAGATCCCTCCCATAAGAAAGAAGAGAGAAGTCAAGGGACTCCCATTTCTGAAATATCTTGCACCCCCAAGAGATCTTGTAAATGGATATACTTGACCTCAGTGAAGGGTTTGGTAAAGATATCTACAACGTGCTCTCCTGTAGGACAATACTGCAATGAAATGACCTACTCATGTATTAGCTCTCTAATGTAGTGCATATGAACCTCAATATGTTTAGTCCACTGATGTTGAACTGGATGTTTTGAGATCTTAATAGCACTTTGATTATCATAATTAATGAATATGGGTTTAGGTATGTCAAATCCAAACTCCTTTAGAATATGTTGTAACCAAATAGCTTCTGTAGCCGCAATGATAGCTCCTCGATACTCAACCTCAGTTGAAGAAAGAGCAATAGTATTTTGCTTCTTACTCTGCCAACAAATGGGGTTGGAACCAAGATGAAACATGTAACCTGAAGTAGACTTGTGAGAATCAAGATCTCTTGCATAGTTTGAGTCTGTATAACCAACCAACTATAGTCCAATACCTATTGCATAGTGTATCCCATGTGTATGTGTACCATGTATGTAGTGCAACATGCATTTGGAAAACTTCTAATGAAGCTCATGTGGCCCTTGCATGAAGTGAGAAACCATGCCAACTACAAAAGCTATGCTAGGGCATGTATGTGTCAAGTAAATGAGACTTCCAACCGACTATCTATATAATGTAGCATCAACAAGTCGAGTAGAACACTTGGCCTCTAACTTAACACTAAAAAGAAAGGGAGTAGGAGCAGGCTTACAATCACTCATGTGAAAGCAAACAAGTAGATCAAGAGCATACTTGGGTTGTGAAAGTGTGATCCCAATTGAAGACTATGTGATCTCAATACCAAGGAAATAATGAAATAAACCCAAGTTTGTCATAGAAAAATTTTCCTACAAAGAAGTCTTGACACTGACAATGATGGATGATGTACTTTCTATAATGATCAAATCATCTACATAAAGCACAAGTATCAAGTGTGTGTCATCCCTTTGAAAAATGTAGACATTCAAATTTGAATGGCAGCTGGTGAATTCTATTGATAGTAGGAAGGAATCCATCTTGGCATACCAAGCCCAAGGAGCTTGCTTAAGGCCATAGATAGACTTTTTCAACTTGTAAACCAAATTAGTATCCTGAATGAAACCCTATGACTTCTCTGTATAAATCTCCTCAAGAAGATCACCATTCAAGAAGGCTCTCTTCACTTCCATCTTATGTACAACCCAACCATGAGCTATAGCAATAGCTAGTGTCAAATGAATGGAGTTCATCTTAGCTGTCGGTGCAAAGTTCTTAGTATAGTCAATACAAGGAACTCGTGAGAAACCTTTGGCAACAAGTCTAGCCTTATACTTATCCACACTTCCATCCATAGTAAACTTGGTTTGATAGATCCACTTACACCGAACTAACTTTCTTCCCTTAGGAAGAGGAACTAAGTCCCAAGTGTTGTTTTTCATTAAAGAGTTATATTCTTCCTCCATGGCCTTGTCCCATTCAGGAACCCTTGATGCTTCCCTAAATGATTGTGGATCAGAAGAAATGGCAATATATGCATGTGGAAATGATTTTTGTTGTAACCTTGTCCTCCTAATATCTAAAGGATTCTCCACCAATGAACTTATTGAATCAAGTGTTTGATGTGCCCAATGAGGTCTAGTGGAGGAAGAAGAAGGAATATCCTCAACTATTTGTGGATCCTATGAAGGTGGTGTCCTGCAAGTCAAAGTTGAAGGAATATCATCTTCCAACTCACTATCATCACTATCATCACTTTCAATGAAGGAGGAAGCAAAATTTGGACATGTTTCTTCAAATTGAACACTCCTTTCAAAGATGATTTCATGTGTCTCTAGATCCATGAGTTTGTATACCTTAAGATGGTCAGGATATCCAACATATATACAAGGTTTTCTTTGAGGTCATAATGCCTTCTATCTTTGTGGAGGTATCCTTGCCCATGTTGGACAACCAAAAGCTTTAAAGTGTTTTACACTTGGTTTTCTTCCACGCCAAGCCTCAAAAGGTGTAATTACATCTAAGACCTTATGGGGACTTTTGTTCTGAATTTAATTGGTACGACACAAGGCTTCTACCCAAAAAACTTGATCTAGAGACCTATGTTGTAGCATACATGTCTAATCAATATAACACCTTTTTAGTTAAAGGATTTGACATCCCTTACTACCAAAGTACTATGTTGATCTTCATTAAATGTCAATCCAGAAGCGTGAACTTGAGATGATGTCTGCAAAGTATATGCTCTAGTTTCCCTAAAAGTCACTACTACCTTGAATGCAATAACCATTAAGGAAATCTAGTTTATCCAAAGGAAAGACAACTATCAAATACATGGAAGGGAATTCTAATTATTTAACCATACATCTATGCACCTATTGTTGCAAGAATAGTGACTGGTTATGTTTCTAGTGGCTGCAGGAATAGTAGTTCTAATCTTAACTTAGAAAACCGAATCTAACTCCTATTTACTAAAGTAAACTCCACCTTTTGCATGGGCCCCCATGGAAGAATGAAGGAAAAGATTAGCTCAGAAAAAAGTATAAAAACTTAGCAAATTCATGTATTCATTCAAATATGCAGTATTGCAATAACTTGGAAAACAAGATGTCTATCAACTCTATTTATCTGCTCACTACCTAACCTCATAGATACAGACGAGGTCTTATTTAAAAGGAAGGAAAATAAAAACTCCTATAATTATGACTTCCTCATAAAGGAAATTCAGTTACAACTTAAGACTGCAAGCATGCAATTGTAAAGACATTAAGTATCCCTTAAATTCCCCACAAATATAGATCATAGCAAATGCTAGATCTGCCCTTTTATCTGACTTTAAACAACTTCTAGGAATCCAAGTATCATGTTTTGCATGTTTAACCAATCACTTTGATGCTTGCTTCCTTGCTCAGCCACTTTATCAAGTCCCTCTTTGTTATTCATTAAAACAGGTCCCTTCTGACTTTGCCGTCAAGTCTCTAGCTACAATGGTGTCATAACACTTCTCTTTAATACCATCAATGCCTTAGTGTTATTCCTTTGCAGTTTGTTTTTTATTAACTCCAGCTCAGCTTGTATTCTTGAAATCAACATTTAATACACACAAGACTTCCCGCAAACATTTATTAGTTTATAAAGAAAAGGCATTAATTATTCAACTAATATTTTTTGCAATCTCTTCGACTACAGGAAGATCTACCCATATCAAACATTCATGAAGAAAGATTTTTACCACAAAATGAACCCCTTTTTAGATATAATTTTGATTATCATTTTTATGCCCTATGTCCATACTTTATACATCAAAAGTTCAAAATACTTATACTAAAAGATGATAAAGTTTAGTATGTTATAGACAAATGTTCACAAAAAGGGCCAAAGAGACTTCTATTTCTTCATGTCATCAATACAAGTGGTCATCTCCTTAAGGGTTCTATTCTTTCATTCAGTAACACCATTTTGTTGTGGATTGTATGCAACTGAATGTTGAAGATCAATACCCTCATAAGTACAAAAGTCTCTAAGCCTTGAGTTTAGATATTCGCTTCCATTATCTATGCAAATAATCTTGATGGCTTTCCCTAATTACTTCTCAACTTGAGCTTTGAAGGTGATAAACTTATCAAACACTTCACTCTTATCAACAAGAAAGAAGACCCAAGTGTAGCGTGAAAAGTCATCAATGAAGGTGAGAACATAGCGAGCCTTTCCAAATGATGGTACTGGAAATGGGCCAACTACATCACTATGAACCAATTCAAGAACAATAGTAGATCTCCAAGACTTCCCCTTTTCAAACTTCCCTTGGTATGATTGCCTACTTCACCACTTGTACATACATCCTCTAAATACTTGACTTGAGGTAGACCTATGACCATATCCTTGTTGCTAAGTTGTTGAAGGTAGTGATAATTGAGATGTCCAAACCTCTCATTCCATAGTTTACTTTGTGAATTTTAGTGGGACAACAAGGCAAGGGAAGTGAAATTAGGAACAAAATGAGAAAAAGAATAAAGTATTGTCTCATGATTAGCCTTTCCAATTGCCACCATAGAATCATCCTTAAGATTTTTCACCGCCACTGAATCAGGAAGGAACTCCACTTTTTTGCCACACTAGATTGAAAGAAGGTTGGTGCTAAGGTTGGGAACATGAAGAACATCCTTGAAAAATCCATTGTCCAACTCAACATTCCCTTTTCCTCCAACTTCCACTTGAGTGTCATTTCCCACATAGATTTAAGGTACATGTGATGGTTTCAAAGAGGAAAAATGCTCCCTTGAAGCACCCATATGATGTGTAGCTCCTGAATCAAGAACCCATTCCTCAGAATTGTTTGTACTTGCTACAAAGCTTGTCCCTTACCTTTTGAAGTGGTTGAAGATCCCTTATCCTTGTAGGCATTTGGAACATCAATTTTATGTTTCCTCATTAAGTTTAGCAACTCATCAATTTTCTTATCCATACACTCATGCTCATCATGACCATTCTTCTTACAATAGACACAAGTTTTTTTCTCCCTTTTGTTAAATTTGTTCCCCTTCTTATTGTTTTTTGAAAAAGACTTGTCTTGTTATGAATAATATTATTGTGTAGAGGAAGATTGATGTGTAGAGGAAGATTGATGCGTAGAGGAGATTGTTATGTGTCATCTTGTGGCTTAGCCTTCCACTACTTTTGCTTCTTGATGAAATTTTTACCACCTTGATTTCCTTGATTATCTACCAAGGCTTTGGTCTTGGAAGATTGGAAAATTCCCATACTCACTAACTTTTCATGTTCTAAGACTAGCATTCCTAAAAATGACTCGAATGAAGGCTTAGTGAAGGCACTACCCATTGTTAACTTGTGAGTATTATAACTGGAAAAAAAAAGCAACATATTCAGGAAGAAGATGAGTCATCAAATGTTTGATTAACTTTCCATCCTTGATAGGTTCACCACAATCCTTGAGTTGTGCCCTATACATGTCTACTTGGGTAAGATAATATTTGATGGTGTCAAAATTCCTAGGATCCAATTTGAGAAGATGGTCCTCAATGGTGTAGGTCATATCTTTGTCTACTATCCCATACAATGCTTCAAGTTTATCCCAAACTTCTATTGGGTTGTTAAGGTTCCTGATGTGATATTTGACATGATTTGAGATATTCTTTAACAAGGTTCCTAGGGCCATTTCTTATTTTGATGCCTTATCTTCTTTACGAGACTCATCAGCATCATCATCAGGTTTCTTTGTTACACTAGTTACATAATGCAGTAAACCTTTTTCAACTAATGGTTCCTTTATCTTTTCTTTCCAAGTAGCATAATTATGTGGTGTTAACTTAGAAAAAGAAGCCATAATGCAAAGGAGAGATCACAATATCAAGGAGACACAAGACACACCCCTCCTTTTCACTCAATCAAAGAACTCCTCCCAAAATGAATGATTTAGGCACTTTATACTTAGTGTGATTACAATAGGCCACTTGTCAAAATGGACAAGAGTGGACTTCTAATTTTTCTATTTACAACCTCCTCTTGGAGTTCAAATCTGGTACTTAATAATGTAGCTCAGATACAACAATTTTGAAGTTTAATCAAAGCAATACAATTCAAAAATAGACCCATTTCTGAAAGTGGTATTTTTGTGCACACAAGCCTATAATCTAATTGTAAATCTAGAAAGTAGACAAAAACTTATGCACTTTCAAAAAAACATAACTGGAATATGTGTTTGGATGAGCTCGTACAGAGCATTTGAAGTTGCAAAGTGCAAGATTGAATAGGTACAGTCACCAAAAATTGAATTTTCTAACAAATCCCTACATCAAAACTAGAAAATAATAGCAACATTAAAAAATTCAAGATATTCTAGCCTAAACCAAAAAAAATTGTACCTGATTTGGAGTCTGGATGACTGAGATATGGCCTCCCGAAGTTGGACTCTCAAATCAAAGCTGCATATGGTGAGGCGTCTATTAGGAAAATTCTATGTTAAATTTGGCATCCAAATGACCATCACAATAGTGCAATTTGGCCTTCTTTTGATAGTCAAATGACCATCAAATTTAAGCTCGTGGTTGTGATGACATCGGCAAAAAAGTCAATCGACTGACATGGTAGAACGGTCCGATGACATGTCATATGCATACTGTACAAATGTTGACATGTCAAATGCTAACGTGTTACCTAATAGGGTGGATGACATGGTATCTATGAGTGGTCATGTGGTGGACAATGTGGGTCCAGTCGTGGTAGATCACCTGGCTCTGACTTGGTAATGACTGAGATGCCACGTACTATATGGAGACGTAGATGTGGTAGCTAATGTGTTGCTGCATGTTTGGTGCTGATGTGGCACTAGAGGTTTGTGTGGTGGTCATTAGATGTTGTGTCAGCTAGCAAAGGTTGAACGGTGGCACTAGGAGTTTATCACTAGAGTTGGTGCGACCAGTGTTTGGTGAAGTCGACAAGAGGTATGGTCGGCAAGTTGGTGTGGGACTTTAGTCCCACATTCACCAAACACAAGGGGGCTGAGCTGTTTAAAACAAGGCAGCCATAGAAATTAAAGTGGCTTAGAAGCCATGGAAATTTGAACCATCACGTTGTGTTGTGACTATTAATGGTTGGGTTGTGTCATCGGGTGAGGAATATTCCAGTTTAGATGTGGTTTGATTTGTTGGTTATGTGTTGCTTGGCCGATTGTGGTCTGTGAAAAATTGATGCTAGCTGTAGGTGGCTAGGATTTGATCGCTTGGCATCCTACAATAAAAATTACTCTCCTAAAGGCCTGATGGCCAAAATTCTTCATAGATACAAATCCAAAAAAATTGCAAAGATGCAAATAATAGAAAAAACATAGATCTGAAAATCAATTGCACATATCTAAAAGATCATACCAATTTTGCAAATCAGGCCTTTGGGTTTTGGTTTGCAAAAAAAATTGCCTCAAATTTGACTGTACTCTAGGGTACGAAAATTTATAGTCAAAATTCACCAAATTGATGCTCTGGATATAATGGTGAGGTCCGCATTGGCTCTAGATGATTCCAATAACTACAAATACTTTGGATTTGAATCATGGTCCTCTAAGAGGTGAAGCAAAAATGGTCTCCAATGGCTATGAAATGGAGCTCCCTCAGCTCTAATACCATGTAAGAATTTTACTTAGGGAAAAATAACACCAAGATCAAGAAGCTCAAGCACTAGCACAATGTGTACCAATAATGGATGATTAGAATAACAATAATGAGAATATTGTATGTATAATACACATTAAAAGTTCCTGTATATAAAGGCATCTAGAATGACTAGGAGTCAGCAAAGTGATAAGCCTCACAACTAAGCACATGTCCACCAAGAGTGGATTATCCTCTATTGAGCATAGGAGTTAGTGTGATGATGACAGGATAAGCTTACATAGGTGAATCTCATAAAGAGATGTTGTAGACACCATGTGCTCAATTGGAGTGCAAACAACTATGTTGTCTACATGACAACTTAGATGAATATGAAAACTCTTGTGTTGTCAACAAGATAACTCATATAACTACACATACTCCTAGGTGTCTATATGATCATTAATAAAATAATGCATTTAACCTAAGTGAGCTTAAGTAAAGTGTAATAATAATTAATTATTTACACTAACACTAATGAAGATAAATTCCTTAACAAAATTGGAAAAGAAGATGGTTTAAGACTCAAACAACAATTCCCCATGACTAATCTCATGTTCTCATTCCCTTCCTAACATCTAAATGCAACTTTTAAAGGAATACAGATTTTCAATGAGTTGAACCCCACCATAAATTTTAGATGGCCTATAATGTTACAACATTTTTTCATTCTATTTTTCTCATTAGAAAATATTATTATCCAACTAAAGTTTCTCAACCTCACATGCTGAATACCTATAACTAGTTAAACTAGGGTAGCTTAAGTTCACAAACTCAAAAGCTATAATCAATAGAGTTCATTGATTATGGTCACGAGGAAACTAATGATGAGTTAGAGAATCATAATGGAAGATTGAAATAATTGATAAAAATGATACCAATTTTTGGCAAATTGATCCATAAACAGTTAATGGGACTACTAGTGCATGTAAAGAATTCTTAAAAGGGGAAATGGTTTCCATGCTCTTAATTTAATTTATGGATTTGAAAGTAGGAAGTATATATTAGTATGTGGTTGTTTGTCACAAAAAATAGTATTATATATAGGTTTGTACAAAAAATCAATTTTGTATATCATGATAAAAATTCAAAGTGGTCAAATGACAATGGTTTGACTTTTTCTATAGAGATCACCAAAGAGGCTAAATGTTGCAGAACTTATAGATGATAAACGATAGGTTTTCAAAGGCAATTTGAGATAAGATTATAGTTTTCTATCTCAAGTTTCTACTTTTCTATAGTATGAAAATTATAGTTTTTGTCACCTACATGTAGTTAAGTAGTGAACAACAATCCCATTACTTTTTCCTAAAACAATATTTTGGAAATCTATAGCATCTTGTAGATAGTGTTTACAATTTATTGCAATAATACAAAAAGAATGTTGTTTCTTTCATCTTTAAAATAGTTGTGTTTCCTTCATATTAATATATTTTCCTTTCCACATACTCATAGAATCAACGATAGTGCTCCTCTTTTTAAAGTTTATTTTACACTTTAGATTTACCTTTTTGTGCTTATGGAGAATGTTGGGTTAATCTTTGTACTTTAAGTAGTCCATACTTTTACTCCAAATAGTGCTTGATTTTAGTAGTACAATTTTACCATTAGTTCACACACATATAATTATGATAGGTCTTGTTTATCTCATTACTTGAACCAATGTATTTGATTAGCTCATTTGGAAATCAAATGATGTTTACATAAATTGTACAGTGAAAATAGCAATTGATTGTAAGTAAGAGTACTTTTTTACTATGGGTGGCATCTAACTGTGATTTAGTTCCAAAAAAATTCTCCAAGATTTGTTTCATGCAACCTCCTAATGGCATTCTTGCTCCCAAAGATTCCATACTTGCATTAGGTAATCATACTATGATATTCATTTAGGCCACCTTGGGGCTTTGTACTATGTAAGTTCTATCTCCTTGTTAAGTTTCTCTATAGTTGTGAAGTTTGTGGAATAGCCAAATTATCCTAAAAAAAAGGAAGAGTACCAAGGATTAGTTCAACATTGTTAGCTTGAAGGTGAAATAGTCTACAGAGTATACCCCTGAATTGGTAAGCAATATCTTATCTTGGACTTTATCTTATTTCAATAATTTGAATTTTTCCCTATAACTTGCAATTTACTAAATAGATTTTGATTTCTTGTGAATTCTTCTAGCTCTTTCTTGTAAGTTTGAGGATCATAAAGATTTAGTCTTTGTGGAGAGAGTGCTCCAAGTAGACTTTCTTGATCTAGAATGCCTTTATAAGTTATTTTTCCCAAACATATCATTCCCTTGTACCTTATATTTTGTATTCTATTTGAAAACTATAGAATATATAGAAATGTTCATGCTAATAATTTACCACATACTTAAAATCAGAAATTACAAAAAATTAAAATTAACTGTCAAATATAATAACACTGATTGATATCCCACATGGAAAGAAGCTATGTTTCAAAGCTAAATAGTTACATATATTAACTTTTTAAGGTTCCCTACACTCCCTTACATCCTAATTATTGATGCAAAGGTATGATTCTACTAGCTTGAACAATCCTTCAATGGAGAATTGAACTCTCTATCCTCTATATGAGTTGTGCTACATACTTATATCCAACCAAATATTTGAAACCAACCCCAAGTGGTTATTAGTGTTGGACAAATAAAATTTGAAAATTTGTGAGCAGTTAATGACATTTTGATAATATTTGGTTGACAACTTTTGAAATTTTAACTTCCTAGCCAGCCTAGGAGCCTAACAAGGTATAGTTGCCCTTGTATAAACATGACAACATTAATCCAACTTTTCTAGACATTGAACCTTCTAATTTATGTCCATTTGACCATAGTTGATCATATGATTTATAATATATCCTAGTCACTAGGCCTTACAACTTTGGACCTTATTACATTTCTAGGATCTCTCAATCCTTATTGTCACTATAACTAAGACATATTGAAATATATTCAAACTACTTTATACTAGTGGTTATTTGTCCTTCTCAACCTAAGTTGGCCCAAGGTTTATACTAGACACCCTGTACCACTTGATTGCACAATAGGATTGACTACATATTTTAGGAATTCACATCCTTTCTAGGCTCTTTAGCCAAATCATACAATGATCATAATGATTGATCTTGAGTGGAATCTTTCTTAGAGCTATTGTGATCTTGGGTGGATATATATCCCTTAACTAAAAGTTAACAAGATTAAATAAAATTCAAACAAACTATTGTGAGTTTGATAAACATGATGAGGCAATTTACAACCAAAATAAATAAATCTAACAATAATTTGTGATCAGTAATAACTAATGTCCACTTACGAAATAGGATGCATGAAAGGATTTGTATAAAAATACCCCCTAATTATTTTGGGAACTTTTTGCCAATATGAAGAAACAACATAAACAAGTCAATAAATGATAAAGGACTACCATTAAGAGTTGCTATGATTATATAACAATGTTGAATACAAAAAAAAAAACCAACAACATTGGCTTATGTGTTCAAACACAAAACCAACTAGCTGGATTACTATACACTAGTGTTGAAGAACATCGAAGTACCTTCTTATGTGTAAATATAAACAAAAAAAGCTTGTGAGAGTAAAAAAAAGTTAGGATTTTGTTGTGTAGTCTAAATAATAGTTAGGATTCTATTGTGTAGCCTTAATATGTGTAAATACCTTTACCTGTAATTTATGAATGTTATTGTTTTTCTTTAAGATCATTTCCTTCTTATGATAAAATATATATTTGGAGGTATTTTGCGTGCATCTTCTAATGGAAAGATAAAATCTATTTAGTATATTTTTAGATTCTTTTGTATTTAAATTTATATACAAGATACTACTAATTCTTGAATGTTAATATTTTGTATATCTATAGCCCGAATATTTGTCTATGAAGAAAGACCATGCCTAACAATATGAACCTAGAACAAAATAATGAGACAATTACTAGATTGTGGTCTCAATTATGAAGAAAAGTTGATAAATTTAATTGTCCTTGAAAAAAGTGTAAGGGCTTAAAGAATTGAAGAATTCTAATCACAACAGCCCAAAGTCATTATAGGCAACATGGTCACGTTGAAGGGGGGCATGATTTTTGTTGGTTGCTGAATGTGGATTTCCAACTGGAGGAACATGGAGATGTGAATATCCAAGCTAAGGATAATGCTCCCATGGAAGAATATTATCATGTGGCAGAGAACAAAATTAAAGATGATGGTATTGGCATAGTTGATAATGTGTCAAAGGAAATGATTAAGGAAGATGGTATTGGTGCAGTTGATCAAGATTATCATGATGATGGCACTAGCATGTTTGATAATGATGATGGAGATGGTCTTGATATACCTATACTTGAGAAGGCATATGAGCCCCTATACTAAGGCTCCCAAACAACTCTTCTCTTCACTATAGTGTTGTTGGTGAGCTTGAAGGTTATGAATAGTTTATCTAATGTAGCAATGTCACGGATGCTAAGGTATGTCATTTTTGTCATCTTCAATGTTAGAATACCATTACTATTCATTATATTAACAAATTATATTTATTATTTTAGGTTGGTAGGTGATTTTTTGTTACCACCATCAAATATTCTACCTCATTTATGCTGAGAATTATCTACTATTATGAATCGAATTCAAATGAAGTATTAAAAATACTTGCATGTCCCAATGATTACATTTTATATCATTAAAAATATGAATTTACAACAAAATGTCTAGTTGTCATATTATTAGATATTAGTCAAATCAAATAACAAAGAGGTGCCTCATAAGGTTCTTTGGTACATTCTCATTATTCCATGTCTTGAATGATTATTTAGGTGTACTAGCTTGGCACAATTTATGGATTAACATGCATGAAATAGAAGTCGAGATGACATTATGTGAATGCCTGCAGATGGTTCTATGTTTAAAGACCAAAAAAAATTGGCCACACTTTAAAGAAGAATCTTGTAATCTCAAGATTTCATTGGCAGTGGACAATGTCAATCCATTTGGAGATATGAGATTTGTATACTCAGTGTGGCTTATTTTTTTATTAACAATAACATTCCTCCTTGGATGTCCATAAAGAGGGAGAACATAATATTGTCAATTATTGTACTAGGCATTTTTTCATTTAATAGTTATCAAAATTAATTTATAAATAACGCATCAAAATGGTCATAATAATTGTGTAATGTTTATGTTCATTCAACTAGGTAAGTACCAAGTTAAAGATATCAACATGTATATTGAGTCCCTTATTGACGATTTTTTGAAGTTATGTAATGGGGTCACTATGTATGACATCTCTAGACTAATATAGCAAAGACAATTTCAATTCCATGCAATGCTTGTATGGACAATAAATGATGCCCTTAGGCTAACTCATTTTTGCGATATGTTATATTGTTAAGGTCACATATTTTTGGTATCTTATAGTGCTTACACATTATTTTTTTATGTTTAAGTTGTGCATGATAGTTGTAAATATCAAAATTAACACACTTAATCCAATTGTACATGATCTTTTAGGTCTTCAGACAAAGGGAAAATTTTCATGTCTAGTTTGTGTTCTGAAGATGAAATAGCATCATTTAAGAAGTTTAGGAAAGCAAGTGTTCAATGATTTTACACACTTTCTCCACAATAATCATAAGTATCGAATTACTAAAAAACATATTTTGAATGGGAAAGAAGATACAACATCAAGGCCACGAAGAATAATACCTTGTGTATAGAAGTTGGAATACTATAGAGTAAATCACTGAGGTAATGTCATTCCATTTGAATTTTTTTTTTAAATTATATTTTGATATTGTCTTTTATTTAATAATGATGTAATTGATGCTTGTGAAGGTCATCAAGGGATCAATGACCAAATTCCTAGAGGAATAAAAAGTTATCCTAGTCAATTTAGTGGGTTGTCATACTACAAGGATCTTCCAATTGTGCATTTTATTGATGCTATGCATACTAGAAAATATGTAACATAGACACTATGAAAATATTGGGTGGAAGGTGTAACAAAAAAAAATTGCCAAAATTTGTAATGACATTCATGAATCCATTCATGCATTGAAAATTTTTATTGAATCAAATAGCAATGGAACTGCATAAATACGAGTTCTCTTCCTTGGTTATTAATGGACCAATAAAGTGATGCATTACAAGAAGTCATAAAAAATAAAATTCACCATAGAATTTGTTGCAAATATAAGCAGTCTTGTATCAAAGAAACGTGATTTTGGGCCAGGGTTGAAAATACATGATTGGCATACCTTCATCAAGGTAAGTCATGTTCTTCTCTATTTATAAAATTACATGTACTTTTTATTGTATTATTTTATAATATATTAAAAATATCATTTTTTATTATTATTGTAGTATGTCCTACCTCTATCCCTCCCACACTAGTTTGACAATAGTGTTAAACAAGTTATATATGATCTTAGAAAATACATGAGATTAGAAGTGTTATTTCTTATATTTGTTTTACATATATCATATTTACAACTTTCTTTACTTTTTCTATAATTTATTGTATATATTTTTCTAAAATCTTGGTTATAGGTTCTAGTGTGTTGAATCTCTTTTAGGTGGTTATCATCTAAAGAAATTGATTAAAATATATATAAAATATTGGAAGAGAAAAATTCCCTAGCTTATGTATGAAATGCAAAAGTGTCTACCTTCAAATTTTTTCAATGCGTAAGAAAACTACCTCATACATCAAGTTGAGGAGATTGAATTGTGCGGACCTATACAAACTAGATCAATGTAGATGGTTGAGAGGAACTTAAAATTTATGAAGGGCTTGGTTTGAAAAAGTGCATGTCCTAAGGGTTCTATGGTGGATGGATATATGGTATACTAGGCCATGATGTACATCAGTGAATATCTTCCCAAGTTTGCAGTAAATATTTGTGTAGATCACAATTGAGATCCCAACTCTAGTAAGAAATTTGAAGGGGAGTACTTGATGGGGAAAGGTAGATTGAGAAAAGTGAGATAAATGATTTACATATGTAGGAAATTGAATGCCTTTGGCTAGGATCATGCGCAGTGACATGGATCAATAGGTATAAGTCAATAGACCCTATAGATACAATTTATTATTTGTGTGTCTTCTCTTTACTGTCCATATCAACTTTAGTCAAACATCAAATTTATTATTTGGTTGCCTTCTCTTTACCATCTTCATCAATGTTACCCTCATGTAGAAAAATATAGAGATCTTACTATGTCTCTCATTTGATGAATTCCAAGTACCACCAAATAGGTATTTGTCTAATCTGTCTTCCTCAATTGAGGAAAATGTGGGAATAGAAGACAAAAGTGAAACATCTAGTAGGTCTAAAATAGGGAGATCAACTAGAGGCCAAAAGATTAGAAGAAAATTCACAAAATGGATGCAAATTTTCCTTGCTAAGGGGTGGGGGGGGGTGCTAATGTTCTTATGATAATGAGACCGAAGGTAATAGGAACCTTCAAATCCTATCACAAAACCTACCTGTAATGAAGGCCATGATGTGTATCACAATGGTGGAGGCATTAATTTTCTATTTGAAATAAACTACGTAATTATTAATAGAATTTAACATCTTCAATTGGAATTGGTGTAACCTTTTTCTAAATATTTTAAAGCATGTTGAACATCATGGAGAATGAGTGGAGCATGTTCCCAGTGTTTAGCATGTTGAGGTGGCAACTGATCAAAATGTTATTATACATGATGTGGCACTGTCAGGTAAAGAAAAATGCATGTTATGTTCTACTGGTTAATGAAATACTTGTAATAGTAAAAAGCATGTGAATTTAACCCATTTACTAGGTATTGTAGTAGACCCTCCTTTAGTGTAG
Source organism: Cupressus sempervirens (assembly GCA_028749045.1). Lineage (NCBI taxonomy): Eukaryota > Viridiplantae > Streptophyta > Pinopsida > Cupressales > Cupressaceae > Cupressus > Cupressus sempervirens. The sequence continues at coordinate 963,285,493 of CM053785.1, read as the reverse complement.
TAGCCTTGTGGTCCTCAAACCAAGAAGGAGGCATCATAATTTGACATCACAACCACAAGAGGAAGAGAATGAAAAATATATTGATGCTCCTATCAGCCTTTTCCTTAAGAAATTTAAGAAAAATAAAAAAAATGTTTTTTTCTTAAATGCTCTTTGATAAACTTTTTTGGATAATGAAAGAATGTTGTTTTAATGAATTATTGATTGCTGTTGTATATGAATGAATTTTATGTCATATTAATGAATGTTATGTGATTGTATTGATTGAATGTATAGTTCATAAATGGATGGATGAATGAATGAAGTATGTAATTAGATGTTAATGGGGAATTTAGAGTGATGTTAAGGGGAGGGAGGTGAGGCCAGATGAGCTTCCACCTTCACATGGTTGACCTTGTTAAATAGATAATATTAAAGTGTTCTTGAAACCAAGTGAAGCTCAAACTAACATACATTCGTTAATTAATCAATTTCATTTGTTCTAGGTCTTTGATCATAGGTACATTTTGAATGTGTCATTGTTAGGCAACTATCAAATAAAGAACTAGAAGGGCCAATACTTGACTTGTCTGGCATGAGTCAGCTTTTTTTTGTATAAGTATTCTCTTCTTGAATGTGTATGTTTTCTTTAATTAAGAAATACCATATATGTTTTCTTTAATTCTACTATGGTTCTCTTTAGTGATATTATGGTAATTGTTGCAGTTACTATTAGATTAAATTGAGACCACCTTCCATGTACAATTGATGGGACATATTAGGAACATTGAAAAGGAAACATCTAATATTTATTAGTATATTTTTACTTAACTTTGATTACTATGGCTTCACAATGTGCATTGAAAATATACTTTAACTTCCAACTTACAAAATACAAAAAATATTGCAATTCAAAATTTACTGGAGAAAGTGAATCTCAAGGGCTATCAGGTATGCCCAATTGTATGCCTTGATAAGTCAAAGTATTTTTTAATTTTTCATAACTATATTACATGTTAAATTGAAAAACTAAATTTGGTTAATGTAAAAGATCATATTATAATGGTGGCTTGTCTAATTCCAACACTTCTCCAATAACACTACAATTTGGAATAGAGAAAACATAAGATAAATGAATTACATATGCAAGAACCTAATACATATCATGTGACTTATATAAAGTTAATTATGATTGACCTTCATATAAGATGTAAGCTAGCATAATATAAACTAATTACATATGTAGGAACCTGGTCCCTTTGAGGAAGATCTTGTAGAGTGCAATGGCATATTGATAGGTATAAGTCAATACATCTTGTAGAAAACATTTATTACTTGATTGCTTTCTCTTTAGATCCATCTTGGAGTGGTTAATAATAATATAATTAAATAATATATTTTCAATCTTAATTTTAGGACTTGTTTGAGAAAACTAGTGCTATCAATGCATTAGGAAATCTCATTCTTGTAGATATTAGTGTTTATCTTTAATACAAGGTTTGATTCCTTGGAACAACATACTAAATTTTCTTTATACATTTTGATTGTTTGAACTTATTTAAAAAAAAAAAATTGGGTGTCTAAACTCGGTGAATTGGTTGGTTTTGAGTGTAAATTCATATGCTTTTCTCACTCCTAATTGGCTAATCCCTTGAAATATATGTCTTCTTTGATAAAAATAGTTCTTGGTCACAAACTAATTAGGTCCTAACCTAAATTTCAATCTCTCATCTCTAGTTGCATTGTCTATCTTTAGTGACTGGTAGACTATTATCTTATGAAAACTATAGGTTTTCTCATTCCAACTCAACCTAAGACACATTCACATCTCTGATCCCATGGAACTCTCATTATAAAATTCATCAAACTCTAAGTTTGATCTTTGATCCAAACTCTAGCCTATTCCATGAACAATTAGGACTCTACTATTTCTCAAATACTTAACCCTACTATTTGACTATTCAATTCACTTCCTCATTAATCCCTAAACCTTACAATTTATATGAATTTACCTTCATTCCCAATAATCCTAACATTACTCATTTTACTAATTAAAGAGAGTACCAATAATCTTACTATCAACTTTGACAATCCTAAATACCCTTGCAAACAATTTGTGGTTTGCCCTTACCTTGGACCACAATCTTCTTCAAGGAACTTATCATCCTTCTCCCTTGATCATAAATCATCTCAAAACACATAAACTCACAAATTTTACGCAATCCTTATTCAAAAACTCCACTTCCACTATCCAAATTGTGATAGCCCACAGTCATCTTTTACTACATCAAAGCACGTGATTTTTCTTGAACAATTCCCTGCAACTCTTGGGGATGGTAATATACACTCTTCCCAAATCATGCCAAGTGTGGGGTTAGATTACACATAAAATCATAGAGAAACTACATTTTATTGGTCACTTTTTATCCTAAACAAGGGTTTTGTTAGTTCAGAAAAAATTACTTATATCATTGCCAACATTAAATGAAAATGATTGCTTCAAATGCCAAAATGGTATTGATTCATATTCCTAACACACCTAATCAATGGAATTTCAAAATAGTAGCATTCCAAGGATGAAATGTCACTGGAAACAACTGTAAAAAAATATCACAATAAGGAAATATGAAAGAAACTCATCTTTTTATTGATATATCCATCTTTTCAAAATTTAATTTTTCTTTCAATTGAAATATATTATTAAAACTAGCATAATAGATAGAGAGAGATATCATTAGAACATATTAAATATTACAAATTCTAATTATGTTATAAAAACATGCATAAAAAATAGTCAAATTTACTTCATAACTTAGACCTATAAGTAGCTATCATATAATTCAATCATTGAGAAATTATAAAAGATTTTGTACCTAATTGTGACAAAATTTAGACATAATCTATGTTTTATTATGTATCTGAAACTATTTTATCAAGTGACAATTCTTTTTATGTAAATGATATGTTAGAGTAAAGGGTTAATTTAATTTCATTTATTAAATTACCTTTACTCCCTTCTTAAGATTTCACTTTATGCACATGCATTTCCATTTAATAATTAACTATTAATTATTAAATGGCATTTACCTCTTAGGGTTTCCCTTTTAGGTTTTATGATCTCCTTCTATAAGGATTGATCAATTGTAAATTTCATTCACTTTTTTAGTCTCATAATATATTCTTCCATATTTTCATAGCCAAACTCTTGTCTCTTCTTTGTCTTTTCTTCTGTATGATAGGTTCTTGCATGTAGGTGTTCTTTGAGTTTTGTGAATTTTTATATCCTTCATGGTATTAGAGCCTGATCTGTTGTAGCTTGTTTATATGGAGAAAAAGAGGAACAAGGGTTTGACAAAATAGATTTGACTATTTTCAATTTCTTTTGTGAAAATATGGGGGTCTCTGAATTTTGGAGTACTTTGACACAAAACAGATCTTGTAGTTGGATTCGAAGGATGTCAAAACCCTTATTTTCATATAAAATTCATTGATTTTGGACAACATTGACTAGGGAGGCAAAAAAATTGCCTACCAGGGCTGTACGACCCTAGGATGCATTTGAATGTGAATTTTTACAACAAAAAAATCAAAAAATGTTTTAAAAGAATTTTTTTAACCAATGTGGTTATTAAAATTGTGTAGCAATTGCACACCAATTGTAGTAGTTAAACTAACTACATGGGTGTATAACATGCTACTTGCAGTTAGTGCAAACACAGTCAGTGGTTTAAAACCCTTTGCCACTCTTCATTGACAATTCGCCTCCTCCATTGATGCCACCACCATGCCTCCATCCACGCCTAATTATTGAGCCACTACTGCCCATCATGCAGTCATATGGGTGGAAGGGGGGCCATTTTTTAGCCCCTTTCCAATTTTTTTGGTGTTTGCAATTATTATTTTGCTTTCAAGAGGCTCTGTCAATTTTTTGGCTCTAACTTGAGCATTCAGTATCATTTTTTGGAAAAAAAAAATCATCGGAAAGCTAATTCTAAGATGGACATAATGGTGAAGGTATTTTTTGGAGTTTTTTTCTAGTTTGGTACTTATTGTTTCACTTGACATTACATGATGCTTTCTATCTTATAAGGGACACAACTTGCTTGTTTTAGATTCATTTTTCAATTTGAAAAAAGTGTCAGAAATCTCTTCTTGAGAACTTTCCAGATCCTCTATTACTTCATAGTATTTTTTCCAAGATTTTTCATACTCAACTGAAGCTTTTTTTCTCTTTTCTTGTATATACATTCCTTCTAGTAACTGGGGTTCAATTTTTTGCATTGAATGGGGTGTTTTCTCAATTATTTTCTATTACAATATTAATATATCAAAAAAATTCAAACACTTTCTTAAAAAAAAGGTCGAGACCTCCTCTTGTATAGTTCTTCTAAACCCACATAAGTATCACACATGGAAATCTTCTATGCAATGACTTCTTTTTACAAAGGGTTTGTGCTCTTATTTAGATACAGCAACCAATTTTTCAAAGTCAATATCAGACTTTGCAACATAGGAATAAGATGGATGAAGCCATGGGTCTAATTTCTTTGAGTTTTTTAGATAGCTTATAATTTTGTCTTGATGAGTGCACCACTCCTCTAGAAATGTGGGGCAATTTCAAGGACTTGTTTGGTGCTATCAATGAGTTTAGAGAAATTCAAATTGAGGCATATCTTACTTCACTTGTACCGAATGTTTTTCCTCCATTAAGGACTTTCTAATGAGGTTCAAACAATAGAGAACTTTGTTACACAGGTGTGAGAAAGTGAAGATATATAACAAGTGTATCTATCTAATTTTATCAAAGCTTCAAGTAAACTCTAAGATTTTCTCTTCTACCTTCCATTCCACTATGGATTCTTTGGGTCTAGATTTACCATGCCCACTTTTGAGGTTTTGTGTAATCAATTGACTAGAGAGTAGTCCAAGCTTACATAGTTGGATACTCTCACAGGATCAAAGACCTAGGCATTGGTTACTTAAACATCTACAGGGAAGTTGAATCCCAAACTAAAGCCCAAGACACATTCAATAGGCAATGAGAGTTCCTCCAAGCCTACTCCTAAATCATATGCTCAAAAATCCACTCCAAAGGGTAAATCTTCTAAGTTTGGTGATTCTTCCTCCAAGACTAAGAAGTTTAGAGGTGATCCTTACAATTTTTGTGGCAAGGAAGGACATCAAGTTTCCAGGTGTCAAAAATGTCCTGAGGCTTTAGAGGAAGCCATGCAACACCATAGTATTTCTTCTCTGAAACCACCACCTCCTCCCTTAGGGAAAGTACATGCTCTTTATCTATGAGCATTATCTTCATTGACTACTTAGATTCTTGATTTAGGTGCTTCTCACCATATGACACACTCACCTAATTTGGTTACCTCACTTTCTTAGAGTGTTACTACACATATTATAATTGGTGACTCCGCACAACTTTTAGTTTCAAGTTTGAGCACTATCTCTTTCAACGGTGGTTCACTATATGATGTTCTCTTAGTTCTGACCATTTCTACAAACCTCTTGTCTATCTTTCAAATTTTTCATTCTATATTTGGTAATATAACTAAGTTCTCACCACATGATGTGGTTATTTGAGACCTCCATGATCCCGACTTGGTTGTTTCTATTGGGAGTGTTGATCATCAGTCTCACTTATATTAGTTTGATGGCTTTGAGAGCTCCAATTCTATAGGTGTTTCTCTTATTTATCATGTAGACACAATGAGAAAAAAAATTTCATGAGTGTTTTGGACATGTCAACTATAGATATCTATAGCAGATGAGTACATAGAAGCTAGTGATTGGTCTACCTTATATCTCTTGTACTGACGGTGTTTTTCAAGGTTGTACACTTGGAAAACATCACAGAGATCCATTTCTAGTAGGTAGATCCACACATGATAAGGAACCATTAGAGTTGATACATAATGATCTTATGTCATTCACCACTCCATCCTTTTCAAGTGCTCGATATGTGCTTACCTTCATAGATGACTTCTCTAGATGCACATGGGTATACTTTTGAAGTACAAGTTTGATGTCTTTGATTCATTTTGAATCATTAAGACATTTTTGGAGAAGCAGTCTGATCTTTTTGTCAAGCATATATGCACTGAAAATGGCAAGGAATATGTGAATTATTCTTTTAGAGATTTTTTCACTAAGCATGGTTTATAGTATCATTTCACAGTTCCCCATATCCCTTAGTAGAATGCGGTTGTAGAGAGAAAGAATAGGACATTATATGAGATGGCCAATTATATGATATAGTCTCGAGTTATGAGTTCTTCATTTTGGATTGAGGCTATCAATTGTACCAACTATATTCAAAATTGGATGCCTCATATGGCATTGTGATATTTGACTCCTGAGGAGGCTTGGACTCATGTCAAGTCTGATGTTTCTACATTCTACATTTGTGGTAGTAAGGCTTGGGCATTTATTCTAGATTCTCATTGGAAAGCCATGGAGGGGAAGATTTGACCACTCATCTTTTTTTTCTACTATGAGGATGTGAAGGTGTAGAGGTCGTTTGATCTTCATTCTAGAGATGTCTTATTTCAGAAAGATGTCTAGTTTGATGAGCATTATCCTCAGATGGAGCCTCCATCACCAACTTCTCCCTCACTATCTAGTACTTCATCTTCTCCTCCATAGGATTATGTATCCTCTGAGGAAGATCTTGATATTGAACCACCTTTATGATCTCCACTAGTTTTTTAGTGAGTGCTCGAGTGGGCTTATGGAACTATTGATGCAACAGGACCTATGGTAGGTGATCCTTCAAATTCTCATCACAAGCGTGCTCAAACTTCTAGTAATGGACTATTGAGTCATGCCATTTTAGATAATCCATAGGTTTTTTCATAGGAAATAGGACACTTAGAGTGGGATAGTGCTATGGATGAGGAGTACTCTTATTTGATGAAGAACCACACATGAGATCTCTGTCCTCTTCCAAAGGAAGAAAGTTTGGTTCAGTGTCGATGGGCGTACTATACCAAGTATGATGTAGATGGTTATGTTGATAGGTACAAGGCATGTCTTATTGTGAAGATATTTTAACAGATTGATGGTATTGATTACTCTAGGACCTTTGCTCTTGTTGCCAATATTCACCTTGTACTCTTTCTTGTAGCTTCTTAGTGATGGACAATTTTTTCAGATGGACATAAAGACCTCCATGAGGAGATCAATATGGAGTAGCCTTATGGTTTTGTACATGACTCTTCTTTGGTATGAGAAGATGGATTCCTTCTTGCTTTCTTCACAGTTCACTCGATGTCATTTTGATCCTATAGTTTACATTCAATGTCATGGTGTTGACTTATTAATACTTGTGCTTTATGTAGATGATCTCATCATTATAGTTAGTTCATCCTCCATGATAAATATTATTCAATGATATTTGAGAGAGAAGAAGTATACTCTTGATATGTTTCATAAATTTGACATGCTTGATTGCAAGCCCACTCCCACACCTTTTCAATCAGGTGTTATTTTATCTACCACTTGCACAAATCCTATAGTGGATTCCACTTTATACAAAAAACTTGTGGGTAGTTTGTTGTACCTAAAACACACGCATCTTTAATTTTCCTTTGTGGTTAGACTTGTCTCTAGGTTCTTACATGATCCACATGAGATTGATTAGAAAGCTTCCAAATGTATCTTGAGGTACAACCAAGGTACTTCATGTTATGGCATTCACTACACATTAAGAGATCCTCACATTGTTGGTTATACAGAATTAGATTGGGTTGGTGATATTGATGATTGAAAGTCTACTTTTGGCTTTGTTTTCTATCTTGGTTCTGGTCCTATCACATGGTCTTGCAAGAAGCAGCATGCTCACACATTATCATCTACAGAGGCAAAATGTAGTGTAGTCATGTTAGCTAGTTAGGAATTTTTATGGCTTCGACAGTTGATGACAAAGTTTAGATTTCCTCTTGGTAGTTCCATCTTTCTTTGGTGTGATAATCAGAGTGCCATATAGATTTATCACAACCTAGTTGAGCATTAGAGGACCAAGCACATTGAGCTTCATATTCACTTCATCAGGCATCTAATTTAGGATGGCTCTCTTAGTTTGTAGTACATTCCCATTCCTGAGTAGGTTGCAGACATCTTCACTAAACCTTTTGCATCCCTGTGGTATCTTCACTAATTTTCTATACTTGGGGTGAAGGTAGTTGTACTTGGGGAGTCTCAATGATGAGTCTTTCCTTCCTTCTTTTCATTCTTTTTAGCTTCTTCTATCTCTTTTTGGAGTAGATTTTTTTCCACGTGGTTTTCCCTGTGTCTTTGTTTCATAAAGATTTGGTTGTGATTGGGTACCTCATCAGGCCTTGTTATTGGGACCTAAGTTTTCTTTTAGCATTTTAGTCTCTTACTTTTTCATACATTGTTTGTAGCTGCATTGGTGCTCATTTTAAGGGGGTGTTAGAGTAAAGGGATAATTTAATTTAATTTACTAAATTACCTTTACTCCCTTAAAATTTTTCTTTATGCACATGAATTTCCATTTAATAATTAAATATTAATTATTAAATGCCATTTACCTTTTAGGGTTTCCCTTTTAGGTTTTACGATCTCCTTCGATAAGGATTAATCAATTGAAAATTTCATTCACCTTTTTAGTCTGATAATATATTCTTCCATATTTTCAAAACCAAACCCTTTCCTCTTCTTTGTCTTTTCTTCTCTGTGAGAAGTTCTTGCATGCAGATGTTCTTCAAGTTTTGTGAATTTTTATTGCTCAAATCCTTCATGATCTATGTTGGATAGCAATGATTGTATAACATATACCTTTAGTAGTGCATCATAATTCAGTATAATTCTATCTCATATGATCCTTTGTGTCTCCTCAATGAAAGAAATTAATAGAAATTCCTTTGTTCAATTTGAAATTTGAAATGATATGACAATTTTTTCCAATCAACATAGGTTTTTTTGATGTATTGTCTGTTGGATACAATTATACAATTGTGTGTTGTCTTTGATGTTACAAAAATGTCATATAAGTCATTTGTTAGCTCTTACCAAGCTTAGTTGGTTTGCAAGAAGATTTACAGTGTCTACCAAGCGTTCTCAAACTTTACCTTGTGCAAACAGTTGTTATCGAGCTTTCAAGGTTAGAAAATAAAATTTAGTGTCTACCAAGCTCACTCAGTCATCAAAGGAAAATGTAGCAGAATTCAGTTCTTACTGAGCTCTCATGGTCAACGAAGGAAACTCAATTCTTACCGAGTTCACTTGGTAGCCAAAGGATTTTGTAGAATTTGTAGTGTTAACTAAGTTGAGATGGTTAACACAAGAAATTTTTTCTGAAGTAGTGTTTACCGAGCAGGGTCGACCAGTAAAGGAATTTGTTAATTTGTGATTTAATGCTTAATTGTTTTAAGTATTATTTCCAGCTGACTATGGTAATGATTATAAGTGATATTGACTTGTAATTGAGCCAACTTGATAATCTAAATGGTATATATGAGAGGTCAAGTTGTGAATTTTAAGTGTGTGAATTTGATGTGATATGAATTTGGTGGTGGATTGATTATTGTGAGAGTGAATTTTGAAGGATGATCAGAGATCATTAAGGAGAAGTAAAGCTATATTTGATCAAGGAGGATCTAATGGTGCAGAATAGAGATCTGTAATTAGAAAATTTAGTTGCATCTTATTTAGGTCATTTTATTGTTACTTTCTAACCATTGTAATAGTAATTCCTAAATCTCTTAACAGAGTTGGTTTAACAGTTATTTTGTAAATCTTCTAACAAGGTGGACAGTTTCATTGAATTGTTCTAAAGACCTCTAACAAGGCCACTCCTAGCAGGGTGAATAAATCCTCTAACAGGGTCACACCTAATAGTGTGTTTTGTAACCTTTAACAGGGTTGGCTCCTAACAAGGCTCACTTTAGAAGAGTGAAAATTGGTAGCTAGTTACTTGGTGGGTTTCCCACAATTGGGTTTCCACCTTAAATCTGGTGTCTCTTGTGTTCATGTTAGTTACTTTTGTATGCATGTTAATAATTGTGAATTCTTAAAGATTAGTAACAAGTTAATCTATCGAGTTATAGCATTTTTGTGAATATTTACTAAGTGACAGCAGTAAGTAACTTGTTTGACATCTAAGGGATTTGTGGATTTTGATTTTGTGGTAACTAATTCACACCCCCCACCCCCCCCCCCCCCCCCCTCAATTACTCCATCTACCTTTCCAAAAATTGGTATCAGAGCTTTTAGTGCTTGCTAGAAAAGATTTCAAGGATCTAAGCTAAAGATATTGCATCTGCCCTAAATTATGAAGAATTTGATGATATCAAGGATTGCAAAACTACTTTTGAAATGTGGAACAAGCTAAAGGAAATCTATGGAGGTGATCATAATGTAAGAAGAGCCAAAGCAAAATGTTTGAGAGGTCAATTTGATCAAATGAAGATGAGAGAAGATGAAAATATTGCAAAATATGTTGAAAGAGTCAAAGCAAGTGTTAGTGCAATCAAAGCTTCTAGAGGAGATATCAAAGAGGAAAGTCATAAGTAAAGTTCTTAGAACACTACTTCCCATTTATGTAGTCATAGTTTTTGCAATTCAAGAAAGAAGATGTGAAGCAAATCATAAGATAAATTTAGAGGCCATAGTTGGAAGATTGATTGCATTCGAGCTAGATAACTATAATAATTATGTTCCAGCTACCAAGAACATTGACTCAGCATTTGAAGCCAAGCTTCCACTCAAGGAGAAAGGAAATAAGATAAAGGATTCTCATTCAGATAGTGAAGAAGAATCAAAACAAAGTTCAGACAATGATCTTGAGGTGGTTGAAGCTCTACTAGCAAGGAAATATTCAAGAGACAAAGGGAAATACAAAGGTAAGGTTCCTTTAATCTATTTTTCTTGTGAAGAAATTGGACATATTGCTACTAGGTTCCCAAATAAGTAGAACAAGGATGAGAAGAAAGGTCACAAGTGCAATGGGAAGAAAGATTTCAAAACATTCAAGGACAAAGGTAAGAAAACATGTTTTATAGCTAAGAATTCTAATGATTGTGATGAAGAAGAAGAAGTTGAAATTGTTTACATTGCTGTAAAAGATGAGTCCGATAATGATGAGGAAATGGCACTTATTTCTTATGTGAGAAAAAATGATACATGGATTATAGATAGTGGTTGTTCTCATCACATGATTGGTGATAAAACTAAGTTTGAACATTTTGAAGACTATGATGGTGGCAATGTGAGGTTTGGTAATAATGAACCTTATTGCATATAAGGAAGAGGAAGAATCTCACTAACCAAAGAACTTGTATGTGATAATGGATATTGGGTAGAAGGACTGAAACACAATCTGTTGAGTGTGGCAAGCTACTCAATAATGGATTCAAAGTAGAATTCATGCATGGAAAAGAAAAATTTTTGGATGGCAAAGGAAAGTCAATTGGATCAGGCACTCAAACAAGAGGTAACTTGTTTTATCTTGAATTTGGTGAATGTTAATGCTTTATTGCTCAAGTTGAAGAATGTTGGTTATGGCATAGGAGATTGTATCATGTGAACTTTGATGACTTGGTGAAAATAAGTAAATTTAGGAAAGTAAGAGGCATTCCTAACATAAAGAAACCAGAGGTTGGTCTATGCAAGAATTGTCAAATTGGCAAGATGGGAAAGACAAGCTTTAAAAGTAAGAACTATCAGTCTGAAGAAGTTTTAGAAATTGTGCATACTGATTTGTGTGGACCTATTGAAATTGAAAGTTATACTGGTGAAAAGTTCTTCATTCTTTTTGTTGATGATTACTCAAGAATGATGATTGTCATGTACTTAAGAGAGAAATCAAAAGCATTTGAGAAGTTCAAATGGTATTTGGCCAGAGTAGAGAAGGAAACAGGTAAAAGGCTGAAATTCTTGAGGTCAGATAGAGGTGGTGAATTCATTTCACATGAGTTCAATAACTTTTGTATTGAAAGAGGAATCAAAAGGCAGGTTTCAACACCTAGAACTCCTAAGCAAAATGGAATAGTTGAAAGAAGGAATAGATCTATCATGGACTATGCAAGAACCTTAATGATTGAAAAAAGCATTGCTATCAAATATTGGAAGGAAGCTATCAACACTACAGTTTATACCTTGAACCAAGTACAACTGAAGGACTCATTCAAAACCCCCTATGAGTTATGGTATGGATACAAACCCAATGTAAGTTACCTAAAAATATTTGGAAGCAAATGTTACATTTTGAAAGAATCTAGAAAAGGTAAGCTTGATGTGAAGGGTGATGAAGGAATATTTTTGGGATATTCTTGCAAGAGTAAAGCATATAGATGTTTAAATTTGTCTACTCACAAAGTCATAGAAAGTGCACATGTGAAAGTTGATGAGTTTGCATAAAGAACTAAAGAAGAAAGCAAAAGGGAACCAAAAGACTACATGAGATTTGTTTTCATTGAACCTAATACAATGCCAGGTACACCTGTCAATCAAAAAAAATCTACTCCCAAGTCATCAGTAACCGAGTTACAGGAAGTTCAAACCGAGCTACAAGAACCTAAGTCACATTCTAATGCTACCAAACCAATGTCTACTAAGACTGAAGGACCTAAGCAGTAGATAGAATAGTCAAAACCTAAAGCTGAAGTGCAAAAGGATAAAAATGAAAAGCATTCAAAAGGCAAGGAACCTGTATTAGCTAAGTATGTCAGGAGGCATCATGCACCAGATCAGATCATTGGAGATAAATCTAAAGGAACTATGAAAAGAAGTAAGTTGAAAGGCACTTGTTTACTTGCTAATTTTGAACCTAGAAGTGTCAAAGATGCATTAGAAAATGAAAGTTGGATTGAGGCTATGAATGAAGAGATAGAGCAGATAGAGAAAAGCAAAACATAGACTCTTGTACCTAGGCCTAAAGACAAAAATGTGATTGGAACTAAGTAGGTATTCAGAAATAAGTTAAATGAAGATGGTAAGGTATCAAGAAATAAAGCTAGACTAGTATGCAAAGGATACTCTCAAGAAGAAGGAATAGACTATGGAGAAAATTTTGCTCCTGTTGCAAGATTGGAAGGTGTCAGGACCTTACTTTCATATGTTGCATACAAAGGATTCAAAGTTTATCAGATGGATGTCAAGTCAGCATTTCTCAATGGTATACTGGATGAAGAGGTTTACATTGAATAGCCTAAAGGTTTTGTTGATCCAAACAATAAGGACATGGTCTACAAATTACATAAAGCATTGTATGGTCTGAAACAAGCCCCTAGATCATGGTATGAGAGATTGCATAACTATCTTATTAGATTGGTTTTCAAAGGACTAATGATAACAGTAGTTTGTATATCAAGGAAGGACCAAATAATAAGATTGTTGGTTGAAATATTTGTGGATGATACTTTTTTACAGGAAATGATGATCAATTTAAAGAATTTTTAGATCAGATGAACAAGGAATTTGAAAAGTCAATGTTTGGTGAGATCAAATTCTTTGTTGGTCTTCAAATTTAGTAGAATAAGAATGGTATCTACATCACTCAATCAAAATATATCAAGGAGATACTAAAAAAAATTGGTATGGAAGACTACAAACCAGTTGGGACTCCTATGTGTACTTGATTGAAACTTACCAAGGATGATGAATCAAAGGAAGTAGATCAGACATTGTATAGATCTATGATTGGAAAGTTGCAGTATGTAGTGCATACAAGACTTGATATTGCCCTTGCAGTTGGTATTGTAGCAAGATTTTCAGAAAAACCAAAAGAAAATGAAATGATGGCAATCAAAAGGATCATGAGATATTTGAAAGGCACTGAACATTATGGATTATGGTATAAACTTGAGGAAATCTGGATTTAAAAGTGTTTACTGATGTAGATTGGGCAAGAAATGTTAATGATAGAAAGAGTACAAGTAGAGGAGCTTTCTTTCTTGGAAAGAGGTTGGTTTCTTGGACAAATAAAAAGAAAAATTGTACATCCCAGTCCAAAGTAGAAGCAGAGTATGTTGCAGTAGTAGTAAATTGTTCTAATATTGTTTGGTTCAAATAGTTATTGGAAGGCATGAAGGTAGAGATTAAGGAACTAGTTGTCATGTTTTGTGATAATACAAGTGCAATTAACATTTCAAAGAATCCAGTGATGCATTCCAAAACTAAGCATATTGCTATAAAGTATCACTTTGTCAAAGAATTAGTGCAAGATAAGGAGATCAGATTGGAATATGTCCATACAAAGGAACAAATTGCTGACATATTTACTAAGACGCTACCTAAAGATGCATTCTTGTATCTAAGAGGTAAGCTAGGGGCCATTCCCCTATCTGAAGCTCACTAAAATACAGTTTTAGTGATGCATTAATAGGAACAGAGTTGAAGATCTATCAATTGATGCAGCAAATTAATGAAGACATTGCATATGAATTAGTACTTAAGGTACATTGAAATTCATTTGAGTTGTGTTGTATTTGGCATGTGTTTTCAAAGAGGGAGAGTTTACTATCATATCTTTCTAAAATTTGCAAGAAAAAGAATTTATGCAAGAGGGAGAGATTACTATGAAAGAGGGAGAGTTTTCCTGCAGATAACTGAAGTTTGAAGTGTAAAATTTTAGAGGTAGAAAACCTTCTACTAGATAAATTCTTGTTTTCAAATTTCATTGTGCTATGACATGTTGTGTTTCCATCAATGCCAAAGAGGGAGATTGTTGGATACAATTATCCAATTGTGTGTTATCTTTGATGTTACACAAATGTCATACAAGTCATCTATTAGCTCTTACTAAGCTCAGTTGGTTTGCAAGAAGATTTACAGTGTCTACCAAGCATTCTCAGACTTTAACTTGTGTAGACAGTTGTTACCGAGCTTTCAAGGTTAGCAAAGGAAATTCAGTGTCTACCAAGCTCACTCGATCATCCAAGGAAAATGTGGCAAAATTCAATTCTTACCAAGCTGTCATAGTTAGCAAAGGAAACTTAGTTCTTACCGAGTTCACTCGATAACCAAAGGATTTCATAGAATTTGCAATGTTAACCGAGTTGAGATGGTTAACATAGGAAATTGTTTCTGAAGTAGTGTTTATCAAGCAAGGTTGACCAATAAAGGAATTTGTTAATTTTTGATTTAATGCTTAATTATTTTAAGTATTATTTCTAGCTGACTATGGTAATGATTATACGTGATTGTAACTTGTAATTGAGCTAACTAGATAATCTGAATGGTATATATGAGAGGTCAAGTTGAAAATTTTAAGTGTGTGAGTTTGATGTGATATGAATGTGGTGGTGGACTGATTATTGTGAGAGTGAATTTTGAAGGATGATCAAAGATTATTAAGGAGTAGCAAAGCTATATTTGATCAAGGAGGATCTAATGGTGCATAATAGAGATCTATAATCAGAAAATTCAGTTGCATCTTATTCAAGTCATTTTATTGTTACTTTCTAACCATTGTAATAGTAATTCCTAAATCTCTTAACAGAGTTGGTTTAATAGCCATTTTTTAAATCCTCTAACAAGGTGAAAAATTCCATTGAATTGTTCTAAAGACCTCTAACAAGGCCACTCCTAGCAAGGTGAATAAATCCTCTAATATGGTCACACCTAATAGTGTGTTTTGTAACCTTTAACAAGGTTGGCTCCTAACAGGGCTCACTTTAGAAGAGTGAAAATTGGTAGCTAGTTACTTGGTGGTTTTTCCCATATTGGGTTTCCACGTTAAATTCAGTGTCTCTTGTGTTCATGGTATTTACTTTTACATGCATGTCAATAATTGTGAATGCTTAAAGATCAGTAACAAGTTAATCTATCAAGTTACAGCATTTTTGTGAATGTTTACTAAGTGACAGTAGTAACTTGTTTGACATCTAAGGGATCTATGGATTTTTTTTTTGTGGTAACTGATTCACCCCCCCTCTCAATTACTCCATCTACATTTTTGACACCGTCTTCACTTGGAACTATTGGCATAGCTCATTTTATATTATTTGAAGCTATTTTGTTATTGGAAAGAAACTCCATCTTGTAAAAAAAGTATTCATGCAATTTCTACCTCTAGACAGACACATTGTGCTTGCACTTGTCAAAGTAGAGCAAAGATAAATGCTTGCTTTATAGAAGCCTAAGAATAATATCTCATATGAAACTTGTTCCCCAAAATGTTAGAATCACACATGCTCACTGTAGAGTCATAATGCAAAAAGTGCATCGTGCAACCAAATAAGGCCACTTAGAGACAATGCAATGATAGAATGTGCCAAAAGACAATGCCCTTGGCTAAAAAATAAGAATTCCATACACTCAACAAAAAATGCATCTTATAATAACAAACCAATAGAAATGTGTTGCAAGATTATACAACACACTTCCATATAGGAATCCAACCAAATTAGGCTAAAAGTACTTCCAATTGATCTTCTATTGCATAAGTTGAATGGAAATGCTTGCCACCACAAATTTATGATCATTATTACCATCTTGGAATAGATACAAGCACATAGAGTTCATCCAAAAAAATGGACTAATCAGAGTGAAGGGGGCCAATCCAAAAGTTTTCAAGGTCATCTCCTGGAACTATCGAGAGTAAGGCCAATCTTACATGTGAACTCTATTACTAGGCAAGCATGAGTTGCAACTAAAGAAATTGAGCATCATCACAATGGCTCGAGGCCAATGCTCTGACTAAGTTAATTTTCTCCTAAAATCACCATGTCACTCTTCATAAAGGGATTTCTCATATTTTCATCAATGTTTAATGACCCTTCCATAGATTCAGTTTTACTAACAATTCAAAATCTGAGACTTGAATCCATCTTGATCACCACCATAGCTCTATTCTAAGAAGACAAACAAAACCAAAGTGCTAGATGCAAGCTCCACCTTAAAGATCACTCTCCATGTCACCATGATGACACATTAGAATGATAATTGTTGTCAAACCATTCCTAGAATTATGCTAGTTGAGTTACAAAGAGGCAACTTTGTAGAGCCCCAACATAGAAATCAAGTTGTGCTACATGTCCCCATTCTCATGGAAACTAATGTTCACCAAACTTGGATCAAAAACTCACATCCATATTGATTACATGCACTCGGTCTATTCGACGACCATGGAAAGTTTCAATAGAGGAAATTCCCTAATTACTTGTGATACATAGTCCAAGTGATAGACATGACCTCACCAATTAAATTCACTCTCCAAAGCACCACAATGAAACATTGGAACAACAATCATTGTTGAACCACTCCCAAAATTGTGCCAATCAAGTTGCAAAGAAGCAACTTTGGGTAGCCCCCACATACCAATTGGGATGCTTTGTGCCCCACTCACAAAATCAATGTTGTTGACCAAATTTTGAATACAAGACTAGTCTGCACCTTGATCATAGGCATTGGGTATATTCAAGTGCCATGAAGAGGTTCCAATATAGAAAATCCATACTCTCTTATGATGCATAGCCCAATGGCTAGATGCAGGCTTGCCCTTAAGAGATCGCTCTTCAAGTTACCAACAATGATATGTTGGAATGACAACCACTATTGAACCATTCTTGAGTTTGTGCCAATCAAGCCAAAGATAAAGAAGCAATATTGTATAGGCCCTCCATTGATGAGGGTTGGCCCAACATTTCATTTTTTTCAGCAATGTATGTTCGTCAAACTTTTGATCAATACTTGGTGAACTTTTGATGAACATATTGAACAGCATACCATCATGGGTTTGGCATCTTGGTCGTAGGGGTGTGAAAATTTTGACCAATGTTAGTCAAAATTTTGATGAATAGGCTAACCATTATGTCATCAAGGGTTTGGCATCTTGGTCATAGGGGTGTGGAAATTTTGACCAATGTTAGTCAAAATTTTGACAAATAGGATGACCAACATGCCATCATGGGTTTGGCATCCTAGTTGCATGAGTGTGTAAATTTTGACAAAAGGCTGACCAATTGTGGGACTTTTGACCAATATCTATGTAGAAATTTTGACATAAGAACAAACTTGTCGAATTTTCAATAGAAAAAATACCAACAAGACCAATTGTGGATCTTTCGACCAATCTCAATAGAAAATTTGACCAATTTTTGTCAAAAAAGATGTTAATTCTACTAGTGAAACTTTTGAATAGTATTTAAAAACCACATTCCTAACAAAACATACTTGAATTATAGGAAAACTTTGATAGAATTTTTTCTTTGGAAGAACTCAAAATAACTATTTTTCTATGGATCCTTCTAAAGTCCTTGCAATAATGGGCTTCCTATGTAATTCTATCAAACTATGTGGTATTGCATTAAGGATGAGTTTTATTGTTTATATTCAAAGGAATTTAAGAATATATTGTTAGGCCCTATCATTAATTATGGTATACTATTTTTTTCCCCAAAGGAAAACATGAAGTCTCTATTTCTTGATGGTGTCCTATTGTCAAGAAGTAAAGGCCACACACAATTGAGAAGGAGGTTGAGGTGGGGGTGAATCAATTGTGAACAATTATGATTAAATCAAAACTTATAAATATGATTTATAATAATTTAAATAATGATGCACAACAATAAGAAACCATACACCATAACACAATTTTTTTTTTACTGCAAAAACCCACAAGGTAATGTACTAATATATCTAATTACTACATAAATAATATTATTTTAGAAAACTAATGTTTCAATAACTGTTACTATTTTTGTGATTTTTTTTAATAAAATATAAACACCATTTTATAGAGCTCAAAGTCAATAATATTCTCTTAAGATTTTATAGTGTTTTAATTCGATATAGTATATTGTAATTAAAAAATTCTACAAGTGCGTATTTTAACATTGGAGAAGATGTCAATTTTGAGAAAGAAAAAAAATATTAAATTATATCAAAAAAATAAAAAATCATATGATTTTCTAGAGGAGAGATTCCTCTTCTAGAATGTATAATTTTTATTTTGGTTAGAATAGATTTATTTTTAAAAATGTTGTGGGAGATAAAAACTATTGATTTCAAATGAGTAGATATTTGAATCGTTATAAAAGAGAAAATATTCGTCTAAAGCCAATTTTTATTTTTGATTATTCTAGATATATATGGTATCTATAACATAATCTAAGATCAAATGGAAATAAGTTTATTTCCATATAGTTTTGTGGTGGGAACTAGACACCTAATTTTCAGCATTTTTTAGCAACTAAAAATTTGTCTTTAAAAATTAGGAAAATATATCAATTATTATTCCAAATAATTATTAAAAATTACAATCCTCAACTTGATACATTTCTACACATTTAATTAGTTTACTTCCTTTTTAAATTTTAAATAGTACTACCAGTTTTATGTCATTGAAGGTAAACAATTTGTTGGAAATGATTGAAAAAGATCATGAGGAAGATTGTTGGAAATGACTAAAGAGATTATACATAAAAAGTAATGGAACTGATAAAGAATGTTCTCAATCATTTTTTTGGCATTGATGTCAAACTTTCTATTTGAAGGAATGACAATTGCTTTACTAATCCAAATACTATCAATTGGTTGATTGACAAGGAGGAGGCAATCAATAAGATGTAACTAAAATACCTAGTGAAAGGTTAAAGTTATGATGAAATACAAGGATCAGCTAAGCCATTGATGAAAAAATGTATTGATGACATACTCTAAGACACAAAGAATGGGTACACTGAAACATATACAAGATATGAGGTTTTAGCTAAGTCATTTGTAAAGTCTAACTAAGTTCATTAGAGAGAGAGAGAGCCGAGCAAGCAAGTCAATGCTGAATAGATTCTTAGTTGAAGCCGAGCAAGTTCACTTTTAGAGTGTTCCAAGTAAATATCAAGTGCCAAACAAAAAACAAGTGCTGAGTAAATATCAAGTGCCAAACAGAAAACAAGTGTCAACTAAATATCAAGTGCTAAGCAGAAAATAAGTGCCAAGTAAACATCAAGTGCCGAGCATGAAACAGGTCCCGAGTAAAGATATAGATGCTAAGCAGGATACAAGTGACGAGTAACACAAAACAAGTCGAGTATCGGTAAACCAATAATGCTGAGTTGCTGCATTATTTTGAAATCAAAGATTCGCTAGATCTGAGCCGACAAGGTTGTTACCTAGAAGTTTGTAAACTAGATAGAAGATAAAAGTGATGAGTTGGTGGCACAGAACACCATGTAAAAAGGTTTTTAACGAAAACAACTAGATGCTAGACAAGGTTTCTAGATGAAGAAGAAAAATAGGGTAGATACATTGTATCCTACCTAATCCATTAAAACCATAAAATTGGAGAGGGAGAATTGAGCGGGAAAGATATTTCAGATTTCTATTTAAGAAGTCATAAGGTCACGAAGCAGAAGTGTGGTAGTGAAAAAGTATGAAATCATGAGCTACTGAAGAAAAGTGCTAAGGAGTAAGAGAACAAAGAATACTCTATTTCGCTAGATGACCATAGATATGATTGCATTGGTATGATGAGTAAAGAAGACTCAAGGAAAAAAAGCTTGAGAGGAAGACAAGTGTTAGTGAACAGATTGTCCTTCGAGAAAATGTATGCAATTCTGACCCCGAATGCCCAAATGAAAGGACAAACTAGCACCAACAGTTGGACAAGTTATCACTGGGTTGATTAGCTTCCTCTAAATTTTATTGGGTACAACTCCCCATATGAAATATTTAACGAATTTAAATCTTTTGCACTTTTACCTGAAAGTATGAAAGGTTCTCTCACAGATTCTTAGATTGCGAGATATAGATTATTTCTAATAACCAAAAGACATATAACTAATCTACAAGAATGGATGACACCGTGAATTTGCAGAAAGGACAATAACCAAATATCTCAAACTGATAAACCAGGATTCACAAACTAATACTGATTAATCATGCCTGAAAACAAAGTTTCTAAACCGTGTTCAAGATAATACATATACAGATATTAAAATTGTGTATGCACAAAGTCATGCAAAAACTAAAATACCCATATCATATCTACCAATTATTTTCATTACAATATCTACCTTTATAAAACTCTAACCATTCTACTCTCCCCTTTGTAGCAACATAAAATCTCCTGTAAGGAAAAAGCAGAACTCTTAGCCCCAAACTCTCTTATACTGCAGCACCAAAGTCTCCCCTATAGAAAAGAAGTGGAACCCTTTTCTCCATCTCTCACTTTACAATAAATAACCTTCTAAATTTGGTTTTTGTTGTGGTAACTGTTTCTTGGAACTCCATCCCATCCATCAAGATCTTAATCGGTTACTAGGACTGACTCTTGAATCCACATGTTACTTTTAAACTTCTCAAAATTTTACTTTTCAAAAGGTCATTTGAAAATTCCGCATACCCTTATAATGTTTGTAATAATTAAAACATTATAAAGGGGCATTTGATAAAAATTATTTCACAAAACATCTGACCCTGTTGGCATCAAAGCCTCTTATCTGAAAGCTGTGGATTTAAATTTCTTGAACATTATATTTCTCTGAATTAATCCTCAAATAGCATTCTCAAATGTATAAGAATTGGAGTCTTGCATTTTATATACACCATTACTTGTTTCTGATGAAGCTTGCCACCCAGATCCAACCCGAAACTTACAAACTAGGCAAGCTGTCTACTGTTATAGCCATGGTTCAACACATGAGGCATGGACCTGATGTAAACAAGGTAAACTCTGAATCAACCCTCCTTTATTAACTTGCTTCAAGAAAACAGTGGAATTCAATTCTTCTTTTTGTGTGGTGAGGCTGGATTTTGTCGTTGTGAAGATGTGCCTTCTCCATGTTGATCACCAACAGGAGACTAGGCTTTGTATTTATGAACTGGCAATGTATTGGTTTCCACATTACTCATTGAATGAATTCTAGGTGGATTGTTCGAATCTAGTGCTCCCAATGCATCATAATCTAGGTCATCGAATCCCCAATCAAGTAGTGCAAGTTGAAGAAAAATATCTTCCAGCCGGCCTCTTGTTGCAAAAGCTATGGAAGGTGGCATGTGTAATCATAATTTAGCATGACCTATTAAACCTCTAGTTTTAGCAGTAACTGCTGCAACATGAGCCTATGCCTCATCATCGTTCTCTTGCCTATACCCAATTATCTTTGACTTGAAGGTCTTCTTTCCTATCGGTACCTCATCCAACTATTCCCGCATACTGTCAATGTTCAAATGATGGAGATTGATTGAAACTCAACTATTGCTTTTGTATGCTGATTACTTACAATCAATTGTGAGCTTTATCATACTTTCACTGGGAGAAGAAAGTGGTGGACACTCTTTTATATTATAACAGTCCCAATTGCACAAACTACACTTTCATTAATGTCCCTTGGGTTGCAGCTTCTTATTGAGTGTCAAATGTTTAAAACTGCATTGATACTTATCCTAGGCTCAAGTTCAATTCCTACCATGTCGACAACCACAAACTTCCTTACATGCGCATCTAGCCAATTTATATCCCACTCGAGCATGATATGCATTTGGATTTTGGCCCTCTTCTTCTATATGCAAGTCGTATTTTGAGATAAAGCCATCAATCCAGTGATGAATAATGAGTCAAGTCATTGCATAACCCATTAGAGTTGGCTTCAGACCAGGGACTCTGATATGTCCCAATGTCATGTCAATATAGCAACACCTTTGAAATAGTTTTAAAGTCCTTCTCAATTCATGGGTATTATAAGGAATTGAGAATGTGATGGTGGCATGAGATGGGCATTTAATTGAACAGCTGATCAATCTCCTCCATAGGTCATGCAAAATATGCATTCTTAACTGTATGAATGGGTTCGCAAATATTTAGATTTATCTGATCCTCCAACGCCACTTTAGCTACCTCGGTACCCTAAAATAAACTCCAGCAATCGACTGTGATTCCTTTCTTGCATGGGTGAACCATCATGAAAGTAAAGCAACAAATAAGCTTGCAAGTCCTCAATACCCTCAATGAAATTTAGATTTGCTTGATGAGTAGGGTGTTGAATCTAAATCCTATCTCTAAATCTGTATTTCGAGCCTAGAATTTGAACTTCACTTGTTTTGAACCTCTAGGACGGGTCAATTGAACCATCGAACCACTTTTGAACTACTTCAAACTTTAGTTCAAAGTGGTTCAAAAAATTTGAACTTGAAGTTTTAAAACTGTGATCATATTGAGTGTTAACAGGGGCTCTAACTGCGGGATTGATTTTGATGCAAAATCAAAGAACTCCAGCAATCTCTGGGAAAGAACAGTACCTTATCCATTAGGCAAATAGAGTCAGCAAGAGAAGACCAAGAGCTGCTTGCAGAAAGGGTAGAGGGGAGTAGGGAAAAACTAGCAAACTCAAACCAACAACACACACCTAAACTACCAGCAAGCACAAGCCTTGCACATTATTCAAACTACCACTACGCACAACAAAAACTTATTTACAAAATATATACAAAGGTAGGAAAAGAACCTACCACAAGAACCGCAAGAAAGAAGAATTCATGTAAATCCATTTACCGGTTGGGAGAAGTAGGAGCCTTTTCAAATCAGCAAACCATGCCTTAACAAAGCGGCTCCAAACCACTATCTTCTAGCGATCTCTTCAATGCTGAAAATCAAGCTCACAGTATACAAAATTTTGACACCCTGACATTCCATACCAAACAACCAAAGCCTATTGTAGCATTCTTCATCTTTAGCTAGCTTTTTTATATCATCTCTCTCATAGAATGTATGAGGCCTGGCTCTAACTCATCAATTAGCACATTATGACCATCTTTAAGATCAAAAAACTAGATATCTACATCATTAGTTGTAGAAATCAAAGGTACCAAGCTGAAACTATGTTTTACCTCAGTCACACTTGTATGATTTTCATCATGTCTCTTTGCAGTCTCTTGGAAATCATTAAGCATTCCTCATTTAGTTCCTTCAAATAACCAATAATCATTTATAGGAGAAGACTTTGAAGGGCTGTCATTCTTTGAACATAGTTCCTCACTGAAATCTTCCACAATTTCCACAGGTGAGCATAATATACTCCCACTTTTTTCTTGGGTATCAAAAGATGAATTATTTTCATGGCATGAAGTCACCGACATAGGAGTCTCCATAGTCATAGAAGTCAATTGAAAAGAGACATCATCCTCCTTCTGATTACACTTAAAATTTTCATCAGATGAAAATAATGATGGGAAATCTAAAGTCTTTACCTCAACTTTAGGACTTACTAGAGATGATGTGGAGGTAGGAATCAAGTGTGGCTAAAAGGCGTCTAGATATTCATCATCTTCTTGGCTTCTAGCTCTTTCTTCTTCAAGATCCTTCTCTTGCCTGTATTCCTCTTCAATTTTTTCTTCATTTTCATATGCATGTCCTTCTTTTTCTAGATCTTGCACTTGAGGTTTCTTCTGGATGAGAATTGCACCATAAAAAGACTTTAACCAGCCCACTTGTTTTGAAAGTTCTTCACTAACCTCTCTAATAGGATCATTTTGGAATGGTGGGATGAAGATAAATATTTTTGAGTTATCTTCATCTCTTGCTGGAACCCATTCCTTCATTATTTCTTGATTTGTAAGGAAGACTTTTCGGCATTCTTCCTTAATAGAGCCACCAACCTCCATCCTCGGGGAGGTACCTTTAGATTTTTGAGAAAAGAAAACACTACAACTGCGATTCTTTCCCCAGCAGAGTTGCCAAAAATTTGTTAGTGAACATATTGTCGTTTGAGAAAATGTATGCAATTCTGACCCCGAATGCCCAAATGAAAGGACAAACTAGCACCAACAGTTGGACAAGTTATCACTGGGTTGATAACCTTCCTCTGAATTTTATTGTGTACAGCTCCCCGTATGAAATATTCAATGAATTTAAATCTTTTGCACTTTTACCTGAAAGTACGAAAGGTTCTCTCACAAATTCTTAGATCGTGAGGTATAGATTGTTTCTAATAACCAAAATACATTTAACTAATCTACAGGAATGGATGACACCGTGAATTTGCAGAAAGGACAGTAACCAAATATCTCGAACTAATAAACCAGGATTCACAAAGTAATACTGATTAATCATACCTAAACACAAAGTTTCTAAACTATATTCAAGATAATACATATACGGATATTAAAATTATGTATGCACAAATTCATGCAAAAACTAAAATACCCATATCATATCTACCAATTGCTATCATTACAATATCTACCTATCTAAAACTCTAACCATTCTACTCTCCCCTTTGCAATAGCATAAAATCTCCTGTAAGGAAAAAGCAGAACTCTCAGCCCCAAACTCTCTTGTACTGCAGCACCAAAGTCTCCCCTACAGAAAAGAAGTGGAACCCTTTTCTCTATCTCCTGCTTTACAATAAATAACCTTCTAAATTTGGTTTTTGTTGTGGTAATCATTTCTTGGAACTCCATCCCATCCATCAAGATCTTAATCGGTTACTAGGACTGACTCTTGAATCCACACGTTACTTTTAAACTTCTCAAAAATTTACTTTTCAAAAGCTCATTTGAAAATTCTGCATACCCTTATAATGTTTGTAATAATTAAAACATTATAAAGGGGCATTTGATAAAAATTATTTCACAAAACATTTGACCCTATTGGCATCAAAGCCTCCTATCTAAAAGCCGTGGATTTGAATTTCTTGAACATTATATTTCTCTAAATTAATCCTCAAATAGCATTCTCAAATGTATAAGAATTGGAGTCTTGCATTTTATATACACCATTACTTGTTTCTGATGAAGCTTGCCACCCAGATCCAACCTGAAACTTACAAACTAGGCAAGTTGTCTGCTATTATAGCCATGGTTCAATGCATGAGGCATGGACCTAATGTAAACAAGGTAAACTCTGAATCAACCCTCCTTTATTAACCTGCTTCAAGAAAATAGTGCAAGTCGATTCTTCTTTTTGTGTGGTGAGGCTGGATTTTGTCATTGTGAAGATGTGCCTTCTCCATGCTGATCACCAACAGGAGACTAGGCTTTGTATTTATGAACTGGCAATGTATTGGTTTCCACATTACTCATTGAATGAATTCTAGGTGGATCATTCAAATCTAGTGCTCCCAATGCATCATAATCTAGGTCATCGAATCCCCAATCAAGTAGAGCAAGTTGAAGAAAAAGATCTTCCAGCTGGCCTCTATTGCAAAATCTATAGAAGGTGGCATGTGTAATCACAATTTAGCATGACCTATTAAACCTCTAGTTGTAGCAGTAACTACTACAGCATGAGCCTGTGCCTCATCATCATTCTCTTGCCTATACCCAATTATCTTTGACTTGAAGGTCTTCTTTCCTACCGGCACCTCATCCAACTATTCCCGCATATTGTTGATGTTCAAATAATGGAGATCGATTGAAACTCAACTATTGCTTTTGTATGTTGATTAATTACAATCAGTTGTGAGCTTTATCTTACTTTCACTGGGAGAGGAAAGTGGTAGACACTCTTTTATATTATAACAGTCCCAATTGCACAAACTACACTTTCATTAATGTCCCTTGGGCCGCGGCTTCTTATTGAGTGTCAGATGTTTAAAACTGCATTTATACTTATCCTAGGCTCAGGTTCAATTCCTACCATGTTGACAACCACAAACTTCCTTACATGCATATCTAGCCAATTTATATCCCACTTGAGCATGATATGCATTTGGATTTTGGCCCTCTTCTTCTTTCTGCAACTCATATTTTGAGATAAATCCATCAATCTAGTGATGAATAATGAGTCAAGTCATTGCATAACCTGTCAGAGTTGGCTTCAGACCAGGGACTCTAACATTTCCCAATGTCGTGTCAATATAGCAGCACCTTTGAAATAGTTTTAAAGTCCTTCTCAATTCATGGGTATTATAAGGAATTGAGAATGTGATGGCGGCATGAGATGGGCATTTAATTGAACAGCTGATCAATCTCCTCCATAGGTCATGCAAAATATGCATTCTTAACTGTATGAATGGGTTCGCAAATATTTAGATTTATCTGATCCTCCTTCGCCACTTTAGCTACCTCAGTACCCTAAAATAAACTCCAGCAATCGACTGTGAGTCCTTTCTTGCATGGGTGAACCATCATGAAAGTAAAGCAACAAACAAGCTTGCAAGTCCTCAATGCCCTCAATGAAATTTATATTTGCTTGAGGAGTAGGGTGTTGAATCTGAATCCTGTCTCTAAATCTGCATTTCGAGCCCAGAATCTGAACTGCACTTGTTTTGAACCTGTAGGATGGGTCAATTGAACCATCGAACCACTTTGAACTACTTCGAACTTTAGTTCAAAGTGATTCAAAAAATCTAAACTTGAAGTTTTAAAACTGTGATCATATTGAGTGCTAACAACAAGCTAACAGAACTGAAGTGATTAAAAATCTAAGCAATGATTGAACTGAAGTGTGATCTGTAATCTGCAAGTTATGTTGTAAGTTGAATCAGATCAAAGTCATTGTTGTTACTTTCTAGCAATTGTAACAGTTAAGATAAAACCTATGGACTTAGGTTGGTTTAATAGCCATGTTGTAAATCCTTTAACAGGGTGACATTCCAAGTGAATGTTCCAAAGTCCTTTAAATAGGCCCATTCCTAAGAGTTTGATGAAATCCTCTAACAAGATCACATTTAACAATGTATTGTAGCCTTTAACATGGCAGACCATCAGAAGTGGTTAAAATCAATTGCGCAGTTATTTTGTGGGTATCATCCCCACCTCAGTTTACCTTCTTATTCTTAGAGGGTTTCTGGGTTATCAAATTCTTAGTGTTATGGTATGATGCATGTTTACTTTTCTCAGTTGTTTCAATATTTAAATTACATGCATGATAAGTTTATTTATGCACCATTAAGGATTTATAGAGAAAACAGAAAAAGTTTTATTATGGCATTTGGACCTTGAATAATTGATCAAAATGCCTAAGAGAGAAGCTCCCAAGCTCAACAAAGACAACTTTGTTGCTTGGAAAAGCTTTTTGAAGCTACATCGTCGATCCATATGAGATTATGCTCGAAACTCAATTGATATTGAACATGTTGATCCAACTGGTGCTCCTACTGCAGAAGATTTAAAAAACAAACAGGAACGCAATCGAACAATGTTGGAAATTGCTTCTGCACTCAACTATGCTAAATTTGATGATATCAAAGGATGTGACACTGCATTCAAAATGTGGAAAGCCCTATCTAACATTTATGGAAGAGATCAGAATGTCCAAAGAGCAAAAAGAGAAAGTCTCAGAGGAAAGTTTGATGATATGAAAATGGAAGAAGGTGAGAATGTTGTTCAGTATGCTGCTAGAATAAAGGAAGTGGTAAGTGCAATAAGATGCTTGAATGGTCAATTAGATGATGATACTATTAATAGTAAGTTTTTAAGAACCTTGCTCCCTATGTATGCTATTAGAGTATTAGCTATACAAGAGCTAAGATGTGTGACAGGAAACAATCTAAGTTTTGAAGACATAGTAGGTAGACTCATTGCATTTGAGTTATCTAACTTTGATAACTACAGACCTAAGAATGTTGAATCTGCTTTCAAAGCCAAGCTATCATTAAAAGATGCTAATTAAGTGAAATCAAAAAAAGAAAGAAGAAAGATGAAATATGTATCCAATGACAGTAGCACTGATGAGGAAGA
Source organism: Cupressus sempervirens (assembly GCA_028749045.1). Taxonomy (NCBI): domain Eukaryota; kingdom Viridiplantae; phylum Streptophyta; class Pinopsida; order Cupressales; family Cupressaceae; genus Cupressus; species Cupressus sempervirens. Next base: position 963,256,921 of record CM053785.1, on the reverse strand, counting down.
TGTGGAACAATTGGAAGCACTACTAGCTAGAAGATTTCACAAAGGCAAAGGAAGATTCAAAGGTAAGATGCCTATCATTTGTTTTAATTGCAATGAAGTAGGACATATTACTGCAAGATGTACATAGAAAAAGGAATACAAGGAAAGAAATAAGTACAAAAATAGAAGAGAAGATGATAAGAGAGATTACAAAGACAAAGGCAAGAAGTACTATATTGCTAAAGAAGATTCTGATGATAATGATGATGAAGTTGTTTATGTGGCCATGAAGGACCAATCTGATGAAGGAGAGCCAATAACACTGGTAACATGCATGAACAATAATGATAAATGGATCATAGATAGTGGATTCTCACATCACATGACAGGAGACAAAAGTAAGTTTGTTAACTTTACTCAGTATGATGCAAATTGTGTTAGATTTGGTAATGATGCTCCATGTCAAGTCAAAGGAAAAGGTACCATTAAGCTTAGAGAACAAATTTCATGTGATAATGCATACTATGTTGAAGGACTAAACTACAATTTGCTAAGTGTCTCATAGTTAGGCAATGTAGGTTACAAAGTAGAATTTGGAAATAAAACTGCAAAGATCTATGATACTGATGATAGACTGATAGGAAAAGGAGATCAAAAAAGAAGTAATCTATTTTATCTTGATCTGGAAAATACCTCTTGTCTCGTTGCAAAATTTGATGATGTGTGGTTATGGCATAGAAGGCTATGTCATGTCAACTTTGATAATCTGGTCAATATCAGTAAAATGAAGAAAGTCAAAGGTTTACCTAAATTGAAGAAACCTGACAATATCATGTGCAAATAATGTCAGCTAGGAAAGATGACCAAGTCAAGTTTTAAAAGTAAAAACTATACATCTAAAGAAGTACTTGAGTTAGTCCATACTGACTTATGTGGTCCAATGGAAGTACAAAGCTACAAAGGAGACAAATATATAATGTCATTTGGTGATGATTATTCCAGGATGATGACTGTTACGTTTTTAAAGAAAAAATTTGATGCTTTTTAAATGTTTAAGTGGTATGTGGCTAGAGTTGAAAAGGAAAGAGGAAAAAGTTTGAAATGCCTGAGATCGGACAGAGGTGGTGAATTTACATCAAATGAATTTGAGATATTCTGCAATGAAAAAGGAATCAAGAGACAAACATCAGCCCCAAGAACTCCCCCACAAAATGGAATTGTTGAAAGAAGAAATAGATCTGTGATTGACTGTGCCAAAACATTAATGATGGAAAAAGATTGTTGCTCTAAAATATTGGAGAGAAGCTGTAAGTGTGGCTGTTCATACACTAAACCGAATACAAGTCAAGAAAGGTACAAATGCAACACCTTTTGAATTATGGTTTGGTCATTCACCCAATGTAAAGCATTTCAAAGTATTTTGCTGCAAATGTTTTATCCTTAAAGATGCTAGAAATGGAAAATTTGATGCAAAAAGTGATGAAGGCATATTCCTTGGTTACACCACTAGAAGTAAAGCATACAAGTGTTTAAATACTAATACTGACAAAATTGTGGAAAGTGCAAATGTAAACTTTGATGAGCATGCAAATGTCCAAGTTGAAAAACCAAAGAAAATGGATGACTATAGAACCTTCATGTATTATTATGAAGGAATGCACATTGACAAAGATACCATCAATCAGACTGGGATTCAACAACAAGTTTTAGTTTCAGCCAACTCACAACCAATGAATGCCGAGTTGCATTCAAAAGCCGAGTTGCAGGATGAAGAAAATGCTCATTCTGACTCTGAAGTCAATACACATGACAGAGATGTAGAGCTACCTGACAATGAAGTGCATAGTGATCCTGAATCTAAAAGATCAAATATGGAAATAAGGACAGAACCAAGATTGTCCAAATATGTGAAGAGGCATCACCCTGCTGAACTGATAATTGGTGACAAAGATGCAAGACCAATGACAAGGAATAGACTAAGAAATGAATCATGTCTACTAAGCAAAATTGAACCTAAGACAGTGTATGATGCATTACAAGATGGTGACTAGTATAAAGCTATGGAAGAAGAAATTGATCAAATTAAGAAGAATAAAACTTGGAATTTAGTTCCCAGACCAGTTGACAAAGATGTGATTGGTACCAAATGGGTATTCAAAAATAAGCTAGATGAGAATGGAGAAATTACTAGAAACAAAACCAGACTAGTATGTAAAGGTTATGCTCAAGAAGAAGGATTAGACTATGGGGAAACATTTGCCCCTGTTGCAAGAATGGAAGGAGTAAGAACTTTACTTGCATATGTTGCATATAAAGGTTTTAAGGTCTATCAGATGGATGTAAAGTCTACTTTTCTGAATGGTATATTGGAAGAGGAAGTCTACATTGAACAATCAGATGGTTTTGTTGATGAAAACAACAAAGATATGGTTTGTAAACTACATAAAGCACTCTATGGTCTGAAACAAGCACCTAGAGCATGGTATGAGAGACTTCACAAGTATCTAGTGCAAATCGGATTTGAAAGAACTGATGACAACAGCAACATGTATATCAAATTAGAAGAAGGTAAGGACATTATTGTATCTGAAATCTTTGTAGATGACATAGTGTTTGGAGGAAAGGAAGTGCTTTGCAAAAGTTTTGCTGACAAAATGAAACATGAATTTGAAATGTCTATGTTTGGAGAGATCAAATTCTTTGTTGGATTGCAAGTACATCAACTAAAACATGGTTTATTTATGACATAATCAAAGTACATCAAAGAGATACTTAAAACATTTAGATTAGAAGATTCCAAACCTGTCAGCACACCAATGGCAATAGGAAATAAGCTATCCAAAAATGATATATCAGCTAAAGTTAATCAAAAAATGTAAAAATCTATGATTGGAAAACTACAATATATTGTACATAGCAGACCAGACATAGCATTAGTAGTTGGAATAGTGGCTAGATTCTCCGGTAATCCCAAAGAAAATCATCTCATAGTAGTAAAAAGAATAATGAGGTATCTCAAAGGAACTGATAACTTTGGTCTATATTATAAAAAGAATAAAAAGTTTGAGCTCAATGCATACACAGATGCAGATTGGGGAGGTAACATTGATGATAGAAAAAGCACAAGTGGAGGAGCACTATTTTTAGGAAAAAGATTAGTTACTTGGACCAGCAAGAAGCAAACATGCACGTCTCAGTCCACTACAAAATTAGAATACGTGGCAACAGCAGTTAATTGCACAAACATTGTGTGGCTCACACACTTATTGAAAGAAATGAAAGAAGATTTACCCAAACCTATGATATTGTATTGTGATAACACAAGTGCTATAAACATATCCAAGAATCTAGTAATGCATGCAAAAACCAAGCATATTGCAATCAAGTATCACTATGTCAAAGAATTGGTAGAAGACAAACAAGTGAAGATGGAGTATATTGACACAAAGGAACAAACTGCAGATATCTTCACCAAACCATTGCCCAAAGATGCCTATGAATATCTTAGAGGCAAGTTGGCGGTAATAACCCTAACTCAAGCAGTATAAAAATAACAAGGAAGCTGCCCTGCATCAATAGTAATAAATCATTGAAATATCAGAAGAATGATGCAGAGGATGATAGCAGGAGCATAAACTCCAAATCAGTCACAAGCATGGTGACAGAGGGAGAAAATATGAGATGCAAAGCCTATATTTCACATGTTAAAGATGCTACATCTTTGGCATTTATGTCAAAGAGGGAGATATGAAGAAACTGATCAAAATAAAAAAAATAAGAGAAAGATACTCATGAGGGAGATATATATGAAAGAAAGAGACTTATGAGAAACTAAAAAGTAAAGATATATGATCAGTAGTAAAACTACAGCAAAAGATGGAGAAACAAAAAGTGGCAGAAAAATGTATGTAATTTTAATGGTAACTAAGTTATCAAATGATCAGTTTGGTTTTCCATCAATGCCAAAGAGGTAGATTGTTGGAAATGATTGAAAAAGATCATGAGGGAGATTTTTGGAAATGACTAAAGATATTATACATAAAAAGTAATGGAACTAATAAAGAATGTTCTCAATCATTATTTTGTCATTGATGTCAAACTTGCTACTTGAAGGAATGACAATTGCTTTAGTGATTCAAATACTATCAATTGGTTGATTGACAAGGAGAAGGAAATCAATAAGATGTAACTAGAGTACCTAGAGAAAGGTTGAAGTTATGATGAAATACAAGGATCAGCTAAGCCATTGATGAAAAAGGGTATTGATGACATACTCTAAGACACAGAGAATGGGCACACTGAAAAATATCAAAGATGTAAGGTTTTAGCCAAGTCATTTGTAAAGTCTAACTAAGTTCATTAGATAGAGAGAGAGAGAGAGAGAGTCGAGCAAGCAAGTCAGTGCCGAATAGATTCTTAGTTGAAGCCAAGCAAGTTCACTTTTAGAGTGTGCCGAGTAAATATCAAGTGCTGAACAGAAAACAAGTGTCGAGTAAATATCAAGTGCCGAGCAGAAAACAAGTGCCGAGTAAACATCAAGTGTCGAGCATGAAACAGGTGCCAAGTAAAGATATAGATGCCGAGCAGGATACAAGTGCTGAGTAACACAGAACAAGTCGAGTATCAGTAAACCAATAATGCTGAGTTGCTGCATTATTTTGAAATCAAAGATTCACTAGATCTGAGCCGAAAAGGTTGTTACCTAGAAGTTTTTAAACCAGATAGAAGATAAAAGTGATGAGCTAGTGGCACAGAACACCATGTAAAAAGGTTTTTAGTGAAAACAATTGGATGCTAGATAAGGTTTCTAGATGAAGAAGAAAAATGGGGTAGATACATTATATCCTACCTAATCCATTGGAACCCTAAAATTGGAGAGGGAGAATTGAGTGGGAAAGATATTTCAAATTTCTATTTAAGAAGTAATAAGGTCACAAAGGAGAAGTGTGGTGGTGAAAAAGTATGAAATCATGAGTTGCTAAAGAAAAGTGCTAAGGAGTAAGAGAACAAAGAATACTCTATTTCGCTAGATGACCACAGATATGATTGCATTGGTATGATGAGTAAAGAAGACTCAAGGAAACAAAGCTTGAGAGGAAGACAAGCTAATAGAACTGAAGTGATTAAAAATTCAAGCAAAGGATTGAACTGAAGTGTGATCTGTAATCTGTAAGTTATGTTGTAAGTTGAATCAAATCAAAGCCATTGTTGTTACTTTCTAGCAATTGTAACAGTTAAGATAAAACCTATGGACTTAGGTTGGTTTACTAGCCATGTTGTAAATCCTTTAACAGGGTGACATTCCAAGTGAATGTTCCAAAGTCCTTTAACCAGGCCCATTCCTAACAGTTTGATGAAATCCTCTAACAAGGTCACATTTAACAATGTGTTGTGGCCTTTAACAGGGTAGGCTTTTCACAGGGCAAACCATCAGAAGTGGTTAAAATCAATTGAGCAGTTATTTTGTGGGTATCATCCCCACCCCAGTTTTACATTCTTATTCCTAGAGGGTTTCTGAATTATCAAATTCTTAGTGTTATGGTATGATGCATGTTTACTTTTCTTAGTTGTTTCAATATTTAAATTGCATGCATGATAAGTTCAGTTATGCACCATTAAGGATTTGTAGAGAAAATAGAAAAAGTTTTATAATGGCATTTGGACCTTGAATAACTGGTTCACCCCCCCCCCCCCCCCTCCCCCGCCCGCTCTCAATTATTCTAAAGAATTATAACACAATTATACTTTTGTTAGTTTTTTCCTTTATAAAAGGGTGACACAAGTTTGTGCTTTTACCCAATCTTTGTTAAAGGATAAATCCCTCTTAAGATAACTTGAACCTTTTTTATAAGGTTCTAACCCTATTAAAGGTTGATAAGAAAAAGTAGAGCTACTATCTAAATGCTCCAACAAATGTGAAAGATAATACTTTCAAGATAGTGATGCATGCACATCCTAGGTGTAAAGCCAATCTTGCAACACCCAAAAATATTTATGTTTCTATCTTATTTAATAATGGTTATTTCAATTCAAATTTTCTATCTATGGAAACTTATTATTTTTAGTAAGTCATTTGTATGATCTTAAAATGTTATGATTTCATAGGTGGAGTTCCATCTTAGATATATCAGTTTGTTAGTTGAGATTCATTGTCATGCCATCTGTATTGGTAAAGTTATTGAGGACTTTTTGTACAAAATCTTTGAGATCAATTTGAAGGCCTTAGTGGATCCAAAATGAGGTCAAACCCTAACTAATGATGCTTATGATGTTTGGGTATTGTAGATCAGGAGCTATTATTTCTAAAAAGTGGTTATAACATCCAATCAGAGCTATGGTTAAAAAGTTATGGCCCCCAAAAGTTGGGATACTTGAAATTATAATTTGAAATTATTTTGAGCTAACTCTAATGTAATAAAATGTGAAAAATAAAATAATTTAGGGTTGTCCAGCCTCGAGGGTTATAGCTAAATTCTAGAACTTTCCTAGGTAGTGGAAAATTGCCTATATAAGGAAGGCTTGTAGGGTTGTTTAGGGAAGTGTTGCGTTGTTATTGAAGGCTCTATCTTATAGAATACTATAAGGAAAATGCCCATGTGGCTTCACATGTTGTATTTCTCAAATTTTTAATCCCATACTTTTGGAGATAATAAGAAGCTCATTTTCTACTCTTGAAAATTGTTGTTGTTTCTCTATTTTTGTTTTTTGTTTGTGGAATTAAGGGGAGCACTCTTCATCAAGTGGTGTCAGAGTGGGAGTTACTATGTGTGTAGATAGATCACCAATTATGAGGTAGTTTACACAAGGACAATGGTTTAGGGTTTTAGTAATAAGTGCAAAAATGCTTTCACAAAGGAAATGTGGGGGAAGAGCCAGAGGTGTAATCCCTGACAGTTTTAGAGCCCTTAAGAGACAAGTGCAAGCACTGCAAGAAGATATTTACAAAGGGATGAATATTGCAGTAAGAGATGAAAGTGAGGATGAATTTCAAGGAAGAAGAAAATTTTGAACAAGAATGTAAAGATGATGGTAGGAACCAAGAGGAAGAAAGACTTTTCATGGCCATTTTGAAGATTTGGAAAAGACCCAAGATTGAAACCACATTCTTGGGAAATCTTAACCTAGAGGAAATAATTGACTAGATCAATGAATTAGAAGAATATTTTGAGTATGAAGCTATCGAAGATCCTGATAGGGTCAAGTTTTCAAAGGCCAAACTAAAGGGTCATGTAAATTTTTGGTGGAACAAGATTCAATTAGAGTGAAATAGAAGAGGAGTGATAAAATCACAAGATGGGATCAAATGACGGATAAATTGAAGCACCAATTCATTCTCATTGATTATGAGCTTGATCTGCCAAAGTAAATGCAAGGGCTGAAGCAAGTTGGGAGATATGTTTTGGAGTATACAAAAGGGTTTTATTAAGTATTCATCAGAATAGGCCATGAGAAATTTGAAAAGGAGAAATTTGTACTTACCTTAATGGGTTGAGGCCAAGTATTTAGGAGGAGTTGAGTCTGGTCAGAATGAAAAATATTGAAGAGCCATGTCAGTTTTCACTTATAGTAGAGGAAATGTTGGACAAGAAGTTTACAAGAAGGCAAAGTAGAAGAGGTCATGGTGATAGATCTAGTAGACAATTTTATGGGGGTTGAAATGAAGATCAGAAAAAGAAGGATGAGGCCAACAATAGTTAAAATCAGAGGAGAAATAATTACAATTATTTCCATGGTTAGAGTAATAGGGATCAAAGAGGAAGAGGAAGAGGACCTAGAAGAGGAGGCTTCTATGAAATATATTTTCACTATGGAGAAGAAGTTCATAGGGCTCTTGAATGTCTTCAATGCTAACAAATGATAGATAGGAGAGTTGAATGCCAAACAAGAGTTGCACATGTGGATGAAGATGGAAAATCATCACATTCTGAAGATGTTGAAAGAGGATAAGTCCTAGTTAACTAGAAGAGTCCTACTGAGTGGTGAGAATGAACCTAAACAAAGGGGGATCTTGTTTCATACTAGGTGCAAGTGTGAGGGTAAGTTTTGTGATTTGATTATTGTTAGTGGGAGAATTGACAATTTGGTGTTAGATGAGATGGTCACGAAATTAAAGTTCACAAGAGAGAAATACCTATGTCCACACCATATTGATTCTATATAGGATGACCATAAGGTCATGTTTAATGAACATTATCAAGTAAAGTTCAAGATTGGAAACTATCATGATGAGATACTATGTGATACCATGCCCGTAGATACTATTGGAATTACAATAGGAAAGGTAAACTTCTAGGGGGGGTGAATTAGTAGTTTAAACTTTAACCCATAAAACATTAACCGCACATCCATCTTATACATTCAATGAGTAAACTAAAATACCATGTAAAGCATATACATCTAAATCATGTAAATAAGTAAGCATTCACACATATATGACACTAGATATGATTACCCAAAAACCCTCCAATGAGAAGGTCAAACTGGGGTGGGAATGACACCCACAAATCTTCACTATGACAATAAAAAAGTGTATCCAATGAAGGTTACAATGTTTGATCATGAAACATGATCTACCTTGTGAAAGGTCTGCCATGTTAAAGTCTTACAAACACTATTAGGTCTCGCCTTGTTAAAGGATTTCAACACCCTTTTAGAAGTGTGCCTTGTTAAAAGACTTTAACTCACAATTAAGTAAGCACCTAAAGGATTTCAATATAGCCTATTAGGACTACTCTGTTAAGAGATTTAACTACTTCACCTATTAGAATGACTCAGCATTGATATTGTGGTTAGCACTCTATTGCTTGATAATAGATCACCTCTAAACTAATGTATTCTTGATCCTTCTTGATCAGATATCTCTCTACTATATATTATTCCCTTCCTTTGTTCTCCTTTAATTGATTCTACAATGCAATTTCACTTCACAATTCCTTAGCCACCATGAATGTTCTATTTGCACATGCAAAACTTCTCTCTTTGCTCCTTCTATAGACATATGAAGTTTAGGATTTGTCCTTCTATAGAAGACTTAGGTGACTTAGGGTTAGCTATGAATCAACGACTATGATTCATCCATTTTTCCACTTAAATCGTCCCTTTACCTAATTGGGTGCATGTAATTCATAGGGATTCCAACTTAAGATTCATCCTTATCATAAAGTATCATAATTCAATCCTTAAGTCGACTCAAAAATGGTTTACATAGTAGTTTGTGCCATTACAAACAACTATGTCACTCAGCATCTGAAGTCTCTCATGCTTGACATATACTAATTTCTATACTGTGACTCGGCATCTGAATGACTTGGCTCCTAAATCATTTGACATGCACTATCTACTCGACACTTGAGTGACTCGACACATGAGTGACCCAGTACTCACAATGGACTTAGCATGCACTATCTTATACATGTTGTGCTTGGCATGTACTACTTATTTAGCATGAACTAAGTAAATGACATAAGTGTATAAACACTCACTTGTCAAAACCAATCTAACATCAACAATCTCCCCCTTTGACATGAGTATCAAAAACACTTGGTCATGCATTAATATCCTTAATCTTATGAGCATAACATATCTCTTATTTGGCTACTATATAAAATTTCAAATTTTCAAAATTTTGTAACAACTTATACCTCAAAATTGATATATCCCCCTAAGTTGATAAGTTTGGTTTTGTTCTAAAAAAATTTATACTCCTACAGAGTAGATATGCTTCAACTAATAATCTTTCATTTCATGATGTCTTTGTTGTTCTTTGCTTGCTCTATTTCTCTCCTTTTTACTATCTCCACCTTATTCTTAGGCTCGCTTTTCTCTTTTTATCTCCCCCTTTTTGATACTTATGTCAATGGGCTATACACTGATAGTGTGTTTTTAAGAAATATTTATGGACCTCTAGTATAATCTTAAGAGTTGCATCCCAATTTTCACATACTACATCCAAAGACTTAATTTGGATGGCTAGCTTGATAGCAAGGTGGACTAGGCCATCTAATGTAGAAAGATTGGGGTCTTTCTTCATAATATTTTTTGTGTAGCCTAAATCCTTGTGCAAAATCTCTATGTGAGGAGTTAAAGCAGTTTGTATGTTGATCTATTTGGCCCTTATGTTGGCTTCTTCTATAGATAATGTTGTTAATTGGCTCTGTGTTTGCAATAAAGTTCTAGAATGTTTTTCACTTTGAGCTAGAGTCATGGGCAATTTAGCTCTTGATTACTACATGTTACTCTCTAAGCTCAGAATGTGATTTCTTGTCTCTTGTGTGAAAAGTATGGGGCTACAAAATTTTGTGTATAGTGAGAAAATGTTCCCAAGTACCTTCTTCACACTTTCTATCTTAGTTGCCAATGCAACTTGTGTAAGTGTTATGTCGCCTAATATTTTCTCATTCACTTTGCTTTGGAATTTCTTTTTAGACCATTCTAATAATTTTGCATTTGTATTAAGGTTTGCATCACTTACCTTTTCCACTATATTTTTCAATTGTTCAATGAGTGGCTTTGTATCATCTAGAGTAGGTAGACTAAATTCAGCAATGCTTGCTTCTACCTATGCTTCCTTCTGAGTAGTTCTTGATGCTTATTTCAAGCTAGGACTTCTTGTAGTATACCTATCTACTCAATTCTCATTGTGTCATAATCATACGTTGGTAACACAATCTCTTCATCTAGGATTACATCTCCATAGTGTATTATCTCTTCTACCTTTGATGTACTTAGACTCGAGACTAAAATTTGCAATGGTGTTGCATCTGTTCTCAACTTTTGAAGATTGTGACTGGAAGGAGTGCTAGATTTTGATAAAGTTACCAAGGCTTGAATGGTTGCTTGATCCTTCAGCTTGGGTGCCAACTCGATCTCTTTAGGCTTGTCCTTAGCTTCCACAATGCCATGAATCGCACCTTGTACTTTTGTTGGAGGTGTAGATGAAACCATCTGACCTATTTAACTTTGTGTATTTGTAGTGGCTTGAATTTCCACTTTATCTACTTCAACTATATCAACCTTTTCTAATGTAATTTCTAGTATTTTGTCTAAAGGTTGTACATTACTAACTTGAGGGGTGAGGGTACGTGATTCTTGTGTATTCACCTCTTCCCTTGTAGTCTCATTCATTGTTTTCTGTATTTCATCTACACTCACTAATATAAGATTACCACACAATTTTCCCTCTAGTGTAGATTAATCAAGTATCTTTTTTAAAACTTCCTCTATTAGGGGGTTGATGTTCTAAGCAGTGAGATTAGAAAAATCCTTTACTATTACTATTTCAATATTTACACTTGTTTTTTGAGGGCTAACATCTGGTAGTTGTGTATCTTGTACACTATGTTCTTGTTGTTGCTCTACCTCAGTTGTTGCCTTGTCATCTATATTCATTTTTGTACCTCCCTCAACTATCACTTCATTTTTTTCATCTTCTTCATCATCTTTAACCTCTATAGGCTCCTGTTCACCTACTTTCACTATAGCTAATCCATATGTGACCTTCTACATCTGTGTGGACTTCTTCACAACATCTTGAATATTGTTTTACAATATGTTGAAGGCTTTATATTTTGGAACAAATCTAACTGCATATTTCTTCATAGCCTTAGAAATTTGTGCCTTGCTGAGTTCAGGCATAGCTTGTGCAAGTGATGTTTCCCTAATTTTCCTTTCAAAATTCAAAAAATAATGCCATTTTTGCTCAACTCTTTCATATAAACTTTTAGGCATTGACTTGGCAATTTCTAGTGGGGCTTTCTTAAAATTTTCCATCATGACATTTATTGCCTCCTTCACTTGATTCTTTTCAATTTTTCCAAGATTATCAAAATCAATATGAGAAAATCCTGACAAATCTACATTATTACTAATATTCTCACATAGGTTATCTAAATATAAAGCTAGATTGTGACTCACCACTTGGAATTGGCTATTGTCATCTGATTCCATTCTTTCCTCATCAAATTCAGCTTGAGCAATGTATTTTCTTCTTGGTCTTTTCTTTGCTCCTTCTTCCTACTCTGTAGGTTGAATCTTTTCTTTTTCCTTTTGTGCAATGACATGTGCACTAGCCCTTGTGGTAGGTGTTGTAGGTTTGGGCTAACTTGGTTTAGCAGTCTTCTTGGTTCTTTTCATTGGTTGAGCCTTAGCCTTTCTCTTCTTTTTATTGGTAGGAGTAGGTGCTTCCTCGAATTCTTCTCGCTCAACACCCTCTATAATTTTTGTCTCTTCCTCTTGTTGATCTTCTCCCATTCCTTGTGTTAATGCAAGTGGTGCTTGGGTCTAGCTGTCTTCTTCCTCTTCATCCTCTTCTTTTGCATCTTCTTCCTACTTGGAACCTTCACCAAAATTTGCTTTCAATTTCTTCACCAACTTCTCCTTCTTCTTTATGACAGAGGCAATCTTTAGTTACATAGTGATCATAGATTTGGCCATTTCATAATTAGCAAATGCTTTGGCATCTTTATCTATATTTTCAGCAAGTAATGTTGTTATTGCTACAGAGGCCTGATTTACATTTATTTCATATCCTAATGGCCTTATCCATCTTACCCTTGGAGTTGCTGCTTGAACAAAAGTATAATCAGCATCAACTAGGAAACAAACATCATCATAATGCTTTTCCACTAATGACAGTGGAATCATCAATCTTTTCTCCATAGATTTCTTAAAGTCCTCAAAGTAACTAGTCATTATAGATTCAAAATTTTCACCCAATTGTTCAATGAACTCATCTATTTATACTACCACTGACCTATTTATTTTCCATGCCATAGTCCCAAATGTGGGAAATGTGTTTTGAACATAAAAGAAAATACATATCAAAATAGAACCAAATTTGCATTGAGCACTCTTTGTTTTCCTTATTGCTCCTAGGTTTTCAATCAATTGTTGTAGTTGTAGCATGGCAAGATCATATGTATGATCCTTCTTGACAATCTTGTAACCCACATCTACTGCAATATAGGGCACACTATTCAATATGCTCGATTGGTAAAACTTGTGTGCAATTACGCTTACTACATACTCTATCAATGGATCTGTGATGGTGTCAATAGTCATTCCTCTCTTATTCCACACGACCCCTTGTGTTATTCTCAATAACCTCCTTTGAATCACTCCTTAAAGTCTTAGGTCAATCTAGGGTTGGATACCATGTTACCCTATGGATTATTCTTTTCATGATTTTAATTGGCCCATTGTCTAACCAAAGTGAACTATCATGAATTCTGCTCAATACAATCCTAATCCATTCAGTTTTGAAAACATTTCAGAAATCTAGGGCACAAGTTAACCCTTTCTTCTCTACAATTTTGAATTCTTCCCTTAATACACCATTTTCACATAGTCTATCATATGCTTGTTTGATCTCCATGTTTCCAATACTCCCAATCTTACAGTTGTAACATGTTCTGACATCTTGAGCCATTAAAACTTATGATGGTATCATGAGTAATGCACTAGAGGAGTCTTATTTACATGCAATATTAGGTATGGCTTTGAAAATTGGTTTTTTGACCTCATTTCTAACCAATTGAACATTCAAAACCTCCTTAACCTCTAGAACCTTTGAGCTAGATGCCATTATGTGAAACTAAAGTTTATGAAAATAGAAATAGCATAACTTGACACACGATAAATGCCTTGCAAGATTTGATGAAATGGTGTCAAATTGATGTTCAAATCTTCTACAAATGCTTCTGATGAATTTCTTAATCACCTTTAGCTCTCCTTTCTCTTTCTTAGTTTTGAAATGATGTAAAATGAGCTAAAAATAATCAAATACCCTTTTGAAACACTATAATTAATGTTGAGTACTTACACAGCTGTAAGCTTAGCGTCAACCAATTTTAGGCTCACTCAGTGTCAACCAATTTAGGCTCACTCAACATCCACTAGTCTTCTCAATCATTTGGCAATCATTATGAGCTCGGCATCAACTAGCCAATTTGTTAGCTTGGCATCCTCTAGCATTTCACTCAAAAATCATAGGAAACTTTTCATGCTCTGCAATAACATAAAAAACTTAAAGATTTTTCTTTGATTCCTAATAACATCTTGCATCTTTATTCATGTTTATGTAGAATTTTTAGTACTAAATTATTTTGGAACTGATGTATGATATAACTTATGAATATCAGTCCCACATACCTCTTTATTCCTTAGTTTGATGAGGTGTGATCACTTGACCCTTTGGGTGAAGTGATCCCTTCTCAACTTGATGTGCAACAATCCTCTTTTTTCTTTCATGTCTAACATTTTCAATATCTACCTTTCCTTTTCCTTTAATATTATTGAACTGACAACTTGGTGCCTTTGACTTTGTTGGACAATAGTGACTGATGTGACCAATCTTCAAACAACTAAAACATGTGGTTTGACTCAACCACCTTTTGTAGTCACTTTTGAAGTGTGTCCTAATACAATTCTTAGGAACATGTCCATACTCTTGACAATAATGATAGCTATATCTTGTATTATAATCCAAGTTGTAAGAGTTTCCATTGTTCTTTACCTTTGTATGTATGTATGATAACCTCATGGATTTGGATTTGCACTCAAAATCTCTATGTCCATACTTCTAATAGTTATAACAATATCCTTCAAATATTTGTGTGTACATGGTCATAGTTATGCATTGATATGCTTGATGACCTTGTTTGTTGCACTTATGGTAGTAAACCATGTTCTTATGCTTGACATTCTAATTTATAGTCTTGCTCCTACACATATTAGTAGTATACCCTTTCTTACCACAATTATAACAAGCAAGTTTGGAGTTCTTACCTTTATTACTCCTTTCTTCAGCACTTTTGGATGATTCTCCTTCTTCAGTGCTTGTGTATCCCAATCTAGATGTATCATTATTGGATCTAGGGGATCTCAATAATTACTCAAAGTATTTGATGGCTTCACTTGATTTATTGAAACTTTCAGAAAATTCCTTTTCCCTTTTTAGGTCATTTTTCAATTGCTCATTTTGCAACTTCAATGTTGTTATCTCAATGTCCTTGACATTTAATTCATAGTTGGAATTCATCATTTGACTTAAAGTGTCCAATTGAATGTTGGAAATCTTGGTTACCTCTAATGATTTCTCTTCTAGCCTATTGATCAAAACTCTTTTAACTTCTTAAATCATGGCTTTGTCTTCCATAGATTTCTTTTTTTGTTTAGTCACCTCACATAGTAGTATGGCTTGTGATTCTTGCTCTAACTTGAGATTTATGATTTCCTCAATTTGGGCTCTATTCTTTTCCATCAGATTTGTAACTACTACACCAAATTCATTGGAGTCTCCATTAGCAAATAGCTTGGTAGTGTTCATTTCTTTATATTCTTTGTCATTCTCCTCAATGAAAATTTCCTTCCTTCTCTTTAAATATTTCTTTAGGTCTTCTCTTGCTTCATTTAGTTGATGTAGAATGAGTTGTATTTTGATTCCCTGATTCTCAATGATCTTTCCCAACTTGTAGATTTCCATTTTCAAGATCTTTCCTCAAAGCTGCAAAGCTTCTCTTTCAAATAACAGGGCTCTAATACCAATTATTGGAATTACAATAGGAAAGGTAAACTTTTGAGGGGGGTGGTGGGGGGTGGTTGGGGGGGTGAATCAGTAGTTTAAACTTTAACCCATAAAAAATTCACCGCATATCCATGTTATACATTCAATGAGTAAACTAAAATAAATCATGTAAACAAGTAAGCATTCACACATATGATTATCCAAAAACCCTCCAATAAGAAGGTAAAACTAGGGTGGGGATGAGACCCACAAATCTTCATACTGCATTAATAAAGTGTATCCAATGAAGGTTACAATGTTTGATCATGAAACATGATCTACCTTGTGAAAGGTCTACCTTGTTAAAGGCTTACAAAGACTATTAGGTCTCACCCTATTAAAGGATTTCAACACCCTATTAGAAGTGTGCCTTGTTAAATGATTTTAACTCACAATTAAGTAAGAACCTTGTTAGAGGATTTCAATACAGCCTATTAGGACTACTCTGTTAAGAGATTTAACTAATTCACCTATTAGAATGACTTAGCATTGATCCTATGATTATCACTCTATTGCTTGATGACAAATTATCTCTAAAATGATGTATTCTTGATCCTTCTTGATCAAATGTCTCTATGTTGTATACTATTCCCTTCCTCTATTCTCCTTCAACTAATTCTACAATGCAATTTCACTTCACAATTCCTTAGCCACCATGAATGCTCTATTTGTGCATGCAAAACTTCTCTCTTCGCTCCTTCCACACACATATGAAGTTTAGGGTTTGTCCTTCTTAAGAATACTTTGGTGACCTAGGGTTAGGTATGAAACAATGGCTATGATTCATCCATTTTGCTGCTTAAACCTTCCCTTTACCTAATTGGATGCATGTAATTCATAGGGATTCCAACTTAAGATTCATCCTTATAACAAAATATCATAATTCAATCTTTAGGTCAACTCAAAAATGGTTTACATAGTAGTTTGTGCCATTACAAACAACTATGTCAAAACTATGTTACTTAGCATCTAAAGTCTCTAATGCTTGGCATATACTAATTTCTATACTTTGACTTGGCATCTAAATGACTTGGCTCCTGAATCACTCAACATACACTATTTTCTCGACACTTGAGTGACTAGGCACATGAGTGACTGGCACTCACTATGGACTTGGCATGCACTATCTTATACATTTTGTTCTCGGCATGAACTAAGTAAATGACTTAAGTGTATAGATACTCACTTGTCAAAACTAATCTAAGATCAACAAGATACATGTCATATGTTGTTGGCTAGGTCATGAGAGTTTGACAAGAATTTTGTACATGATGGTCATGTGAATATGTATTCCCTGACAAAGGATGGAATGAGACATAAGATAAAGCCATCAAAGGACATAGAAGGAAAGGTATCTAGTAGTGTTATAATATGTTTACTTGATGGAAGAAATTTCTAGAGGGTATGAGGGATGAGCATATGTATTTTTCTTTAATCACAATAGATGATAAAGAAGTAAAAGATGTACCTATAGAAGTTGCATATTTTTTGGATGAGTTTAAGTATATTGTATCTGATAATGTACCTGATGGATTACCACCAATAAGGAAGATCAATCATCAAATGGACTTAATTATAGGAGATATTTTTCCAAGTAAGGAAAAACATAAAATTACATCAATAGAAAGTGAAGATTTGAACAAACAAGTATAGGAGTTATTGCAAAAAGGATTGATTCAAAAGAGTCAAAGTATGTGTTTTGTACTAGCAATATTAGCATGAAAGAAGATTGGAGAATAAAGGATGTGTAAAAATTATAGGGTCATCAATAAGATCACAATCAGGTACATATCTCTATTTCCAAGAATGGATGATATTATGGACTATTTGAGTGGAGCTATGCATTTCACAAAGATAGACCTGAAGAGTGGATATCTACAGATTTGGATTAGAGAAGGAGATGAATGAAGATTTCCTTCAAGACAAAAGAAAGGGTTGTATGAGTGATTAGTCATGCCTTTTCAAATAACTAATACAAAAAGAACTTCCATGCAGCTCATGAATGAGGTACTAAAAGAACTTTTGGGTAAGCTTGTCATTAATTACCTAGATGACATTTTGATCTTGAGTAAGACATTTGAGGAGCATATAATGCATATTCATAGGGTGTTTGAGAATTTAAGGGAATAGAAATTGTTGATTAATTTTGAAGAAGTGCATGTTTCTGAGGAAGTTAGAATATATGGTTTTTTAGCTTCAATAGAAGGTCCAAAAATGGACCTAGAGAAGGTGAAGGCTATCCTTGAATGACCTACTCCAAGGAGTGCTAGTAGGGTAAGATATTTTCATGGTTTGGATATCTTTTATAGAAATTTTATCAAGAGTTCTAGCATTGTTTGTGGACCCTTGATTGAAACAATGAGAGGGGTGTTATCACTTAGGTTTGCACCCTTGTCCAAGGCCTATGCGCGAGGACAACCTAGTGAAACATGGAAACAACCTCCAAGCTGTGGGACTTGAACTATGAGGTTGAGTCTCCGGAGAAGGCCGGCTTCCTCTTACTGTCAAGGCACACCTATCTATTCTCAGAAGGAAAAGGGAGAGGGAGAGCACTAAGCAAATCTACCTAGTCTAATCTAAGGCGGTGATGCACCAAAACAGAGTGTTCAGACCCATTTCTGCCCATATATGCACTATCGAACTAGGGTAACATCCAAAGTCATACGTTCATTCAGACTTATATCGATCAATAACCACATATAGATTAGGAAACCAACTGAATAACACCAGGAAAAGAAGATTTCGCTTGTATATTATTCAATAGGCCAAAGATAGATACAGTACGCAGACCACTGATCTCAAAAATACATCAATGAGAGGCAAAATGATGCACATACACGTTGATGGCTGAAAGAGATGATACAAGATGCTTATCTAGCTCAGAGACAAAGGGATTTTTTACACTGCAAGTCTGCAAGCAGTAGCAGAGAAAATCAGGGAGAGTCGACACTTACAAAATGTACAAAATCTGCCTTTATAGCTAAGGCGTAACTGAGATCTTCTTGGCTGTAATGACTCTGCAACTACCTGCCATTGAGTACCATGGAAGACAATCATGGAAAAAATCTCCAGAAAATTTGATCTCTTTTGCCAATAATGTCCTGAGAAGACTGAAAATGGCACCATAACTGCGCTCCGACCTGGTAGATGGATCAACGGGTGGGTGGAGTGTCATTCTGTGTTTTACATTTACTCTAGTAGGTCGAGATTGATCATAGAGATCAGATCTCACGACAAAATTGATTATCCTCGCCTCCTAGTTCATGAATCTGTCGAGGTCAAAAGGCCAACCGGGCTCCCTATGCGTCAACTAGGCCGCGCGGTCCAATTGCATTTCTTTATTTCGCCACCTGGAGGTCCTCCTGTGGTCGACCGCCCTTTATTAGACTAACCGCGCCACCTTGAATATTATCATGACTGTGATGGTTACACTAACTGCCACCGCCATCCTTGACTGCACCAACAGGACACGTGTAGACAAGGCGCTATGTCGCCAACATAACCCTCGCACATCTCCGCCATAGCGTGATGGCGTCTATCGTCGATTGGCCTCGATCCAACAATCATGGAGACTCATCATTCTGCAACTCCCTTCCCTTGTAAGTCATTGGGCCCGCGGCACATGTGGCACTTCCCTATTGGTCTGACGATCGCTTAATCCTTACTGCGCCAGCTGCATGAAACATGGTTCCACCAAGACACGTGGCGCCTGGGTGCTATGTCGCCAATGTTAACTCTCGGGCAGTTCTCGATAGTGAGACAGCACCAGTTGTAGATCCCTGCGGATCCGACGATCGTGAAGACTCGCCATTTGGCTATGTTGGTCGAACTGAGATCTGGTGCCACCTCATGTCTACATTCTAATCTAGCACACGTGGCTGTTCCTGATTCACCATAAAACCAACCGCCGTCGGTATACCTTTTCGATGATGCAGTATGCCCGTCATGAGACTTCTGTCCTATCGCAAACTTTTCAATCTACGACTGGGCCCATTCCACTTGGCACCACCTCAGCGATGCATCCTGGCGAGACTTGACCCTACCGACACGTGGAAAAAGGGTGCCAAGTCGCTATGCAAAAAACCTTGCAGCCTCGCCATGGTGAGATGGCACCTGCCGCCGATCCATTTCCAATCTGACGGTCACAAAAAACTTGACCTCCCATGACCCACCTTCTTTATTAAATTTTCGATCCCGCTGGCACGTGGCATCTCCTTGTTGGTCTACTGGCTACTTGAATCTAACTACGCTGGCAGCATGAAATGTGGCCTCGCCAGGACATGTGGCGCACGGGCGCTATGTCGCCAACGTTAACTCCCGAGAAAGTCTCGATAGCGAGACAGCACCAGTCGTAGATCCCTGCAGATCTGACGATCGTGAAGACTCACCATTTATGCTGAGACTACTGGGCCCGCTGTACGCCGTGCACTGACTCATACACATGGCACTTCCCTATTTGGTTCGATGAAGACTAGCTGGCAACCCAAGACCTGATTCGTAGAGCGACCATGTGTCAGCTAGGCGCCATGTCGCTATGCAAAAATTGAGACCAAATTCCCATAGCGCCATAGCGCCCACTGACAGCATGCCTTGAGATTTACATGTGTCCCCATTTGATTCACTATCTTGACGCTGGGCTGACAAATTGCATTGCAGAGTACCGACAAGACCCATTTGCCTGATCCTTCCTTGCCACGGTGAACTTTCCATTTGGGTGCTATGTCGCCATCAAAAAATGCATTGGTTTTTCGTTGGTGCCATAGCACCTCGCCGTGTTTTTGAAACCTCCGAGCCGTGAACCTGTCTGCCCGCCGCCACGAAACCTCTGACCTGCTATACTTTGTGACCTGCGATTGGACCCTGAATGACACCTGGCAGTCCTTGGTGAGACCTGGCCCATGCCGATCCACGTGGTAGATGGTTGCTATGTCGCCATGATAAAATCCATGCATCTCCATCATAGCGAGATGATGCCATCCATTGATGCGACCAAATCCGACGATCGTGAGGACTTGTCGTACCTCATGCTTCCGACCTCCATGTCGATACACCTGGCATCGCTTTGAGACACGGCCCCACCTGACACGCATCACCAGGGTGCGATGTCACTGTCATAACCCTCGCGCAAATCCTCCATAGCGCGATGGTGCTTACCATCGATCCAAGCCGATCCGACGGTGGAGATCATAGACCCCGACTATGTGAGTCGTGCTGACAGAAATTTTTGCCTGGTTACACGTGGTTCCTTCTGATCTGCCATCTGGAACACCTGATCACGTCAGTCATTGAAACTTGTTGCCGTGACTATTTTTGTCGGGCGCTATGTCACTATGGAGATTTTCTGACTGATATGCGATAGCAACATAGCGAACAAGGCACCGTGGAACTTTTCCGACCCGCCAAACGCTGGACCCACCTCTGCAACATGTCCTCAAGGTGTCATCGCGCTATCATAAATATCATGCATTTTCTTTATAGCGCGATGGCACCAACCATCGGTCTGCTCAGATCTAACAGCTAGAAACTTGCAGGTTGTAACATTAAAACACTTACTCTGAGACTAATCGTTGCATGAGCCATGCATTCAAATTTAAATCCTTGGTGGTAAAACCAGAGGTAACACTTCTGGCAACTCACAGGGGGCATGAGCCTGCTCAATGCATGACCAGTGCCTGAGAATTATCCATTGGGCCACAAAGTCGAAAAAGAGGGCCTGGAAGGTACGAAATCAAGAGCTGCGAGAAACCCTAACCCTTAATGAGGAAATCAAAACATTAAAGAACTGTTGAACTCTAGCTCTGTCTGACGACTTGAAAACAAAAAATAGGACCTCCTCAGCAACCTGAGACCTATCAAAACTTTGGGAACTGGGGACTCAAGAAGTGAGCCATGTGCACGCGCACTTATTGCAACAGGAATGAATAGGAAGCAGCTAGGCTAACTATGTACATGGATTCACAGTCCTTCAGAAACAGGGCTTCAAATGGATCCCATTGACTGGAATGGGCAGAATTTCACCATTTGGCCTGCTTAGCTGGAATGCATTGGCCTGTTTGCAACTAGAGATCAGATAAGGGTCACTCCATATTGGATCAAATTTGGAGTGCCTTCCTAGTTTTGCTCTGTCTGAGTCCCACTTGAGAACTAAATCTCCTTCTTTGAAGATTCTGGCCCTTGCCTTTTTATCGAAACTCTTCTTCATCTATTGCTGGTGTATCTCTAGGGTTTGCATAGCTTTGTTTCTTTTTTCTTCCAGTTCAATCAAATCTGCCATTCTCACTGACATGGGACTATTTTCAACCAATTCCAGCTGATGAGCCAACTCCAAGGATGGGAATTCCAACGAGATTGGAATTCTGGCCTCCCTACCATATACCAGCACAAAAGGTGAATTCCCAATAGATCTCTTGGGTGTTATCCTATCAGCCCATAGAGCAGTCCTTAATTTTTTATGCCAGACCCTCTGATTGTCTTCTATCATTCTCCTTATGATTCTGATCAGATTCTTATTGGAGGATTTAGCCAAACCATTACCCTGTGGGTAGTAATTTGATGATGTGCTCAAATTGATATTGTGACTCATTGCCCATGCACAAATCTGGGTTCCAACAAAAGATTTGGCATTATCTGAGATGATAGTGGAAGGAGCTCCAAACCTAGATACAATTCCATCAAGGAATTCAACAACTGATGGCTCTGTAGCATCCTTCAAGGCAACTGCCTCTGTCCACCTAGTGAAAGAATTGGTAGCAGCCAAGATCCATTTATGACCTGCACTAGATGGAGGATTAATGGGGCCTATGAAATCCAACCCCCACTGGGTGAAGGGTTGATCCACCTGAATGGGGTGAAGAGGAAGAGCTGCAAGTCTTTGTTTACCTGAGAAAAAGGCACATCTCTCACATTTTCTCACATACCTATAACAATCATGGAACAGAGATGGCCAGTAATATCCAGCCCTCATGATCTTCATGGTGGTTGTTCTTGCAGAGAAGTGGCCACCATCAGGGCCATCATGAAGTTCTTTAATCATCCTCTCAACCTGATCTTCTTCAATACATCTCAACAGGGTCCCATTAAAATCCCTCCTGAATAGGATATCATCAATCACAACATAGGGAATGGATTGCAGTCTATATTGTCTTCTTTTAGCTCTGTCCAATCCCTAAGGGTATCCATTCCCTGATAAAAAGTTCCTCATGTCATCCATCCAGCTCCTTGGGGCATTAACATTTCTTTCCTCCTGCTGCTCTGTAATTACCATAGCAGTCCCTTCATCTGAATCCTGACCTGATAACATTTCCTTGCATAATCCTCTCCCTCTTACCAACTTGGTAATTTGAATATCAACATCATATTCCATTACCCTAGTGATCCATCCAGCTCTCTTTTCACTGATATCCTTGCTTAACAGGAAGTCTTTTACACTCGCATGGGGTACCAATAAATGGATCCTATTATGGGATAAGAGGTGTCTAAATTTCTTCAAGGCTCTAATGACTGCAAGGGCTTGCTTCTCAACAAAGCTATACTTATCTTCATACTCCTTGAGTCCTTCACTAAAGAAGGCTATGGGTTGCTCCTCATTCTTGTCATTTGTCTGAGTCAAGATAGCAGAAACACTTGACTCACCACCTAAAGTGTAGAGGATGAAATCTTTCTCAAAATTTGGGTTCATGAGAGTGGGGGCTGAGGCTATGGCTGCCTTAATTTCTTCAAAACTCTCCTTCCCCTCCTTGGTCCATGAGAAGACCATATCTTTCTTAAGCATGGCTGTGAGGGGTTTCACCATGATGGCAAGATTAGGAATAAACCTTCTTACAAAATTTATCCTACCAAGGAAACTTTGCAGCCCTTTCTTGTGTTTAGGGAGGAGAAGGGCAAGTATGGCTTTTGTCCTTTCTGGATCAATGGTCAACCCATCCTTAGATACAATTTGTCTCAGTAATTTTCCTTGGCTTGTAGCAAAGACACACTTGGCTCGGTTGAGGGAAACCCCAAACTCTCTACATCTTAGAAATACCTGTCTCAAATGATCAAGGTGATCTTTTACATTCTTGGAATATACAGTTATATCATCAAGGTATACTAAGAAAAACTTGTCGATTAATCTTTTGAAAGCTACCTCCATTGCCTTTTGGAACGTGGTACCTGCATTTGTTAGTCTGAATGGCATCTTGCAATAAGCATAGGTGCCCCATTTAGTAGTAAATGATGTCTTATATCTGTCAGATTCTTTAACCAACACTTGGTTATAACCAAAAAATCCATCAAGAAAAGAGAACCTCCTTGACCCACTGACCTTGGACAGAATTTGCTCCATAGAAGGGAGAGGATGGTGATCCTTAAGGGAAGCCTAATTAAGATCCCTAAAGTCCACACACAATCTGATTTCTCCATTCTTCTTCCTTATAGGGACAAGGTTAGCCACCCATGATGAGTGTTTGATAGGAAAAATTATGTTAGCTTCAATCAACTTGGATAGTTCCTTTCTCATTAAGGGTTCAATCTTGGGATTCACTAGCCTCTGTTTTTGCCTTACTGGTTTGACCCTATCAACTAAATCTATGGTATGCTGAAACAAACTAGGGTCAAACCCCTTTAAATCATCATATGAACAAGCAAACACATCATTAAATTCTTGACATAGATGAATGAAATTTTCTTGCTCAGCCTCAGAACATACCTTCCCCATGTTAAGAGATTTTCCATCAGCAATAGTAACTGGAGCATGATCATCCTTTTCTGTAGCTAGATTTATTCCTTTTCCTCTTGTCTGATCATCAAGATTAAAGACACTCTCCAAGGTAATGAGACCCTTGGGCAACTTGTTGGAACTGAGGTGAATGATCTGATCACCATACTGATCTTGTAGTCTTGACTGATTTCTTTCTGAAAATTCTGCTTCATTCTGCAAGAAACTCACAATCTGCTCATCAGAATCAAACACCTGCCAATGAGTGTTATTATCAGGAATAGTAGGCCTTACTACCACCCTTATTTGTTGCTTCCTCTCTTCCTCAAGATTCCCTGGCACATCATAAGATGCACCCACTGCTGCAAGTCTATCAGCATATTTGTTTTCTTTCTTAGGAATGCTTTGGATATTAAATGCTTGGAAACCCTCAAGCAAATCCCAGACTCTATGTTTGTAAGACTTGAGCAGGCCATTTTTGGTGATATTCTGATTTCTCACTTGGTTCACTACCAACTCACTATCTCCATATACTTTCAAGGCTTGAATTCCCCTCTTTTGGGCAAGTAGGAGACCTTGGATCAAAGATTCATACTCGGCCACATTATTGGTACAACTGAATTGGAGCCTAAAAGAGAAGTAGTATCTTATTTGTGCAAGAGAGATCAACATAACACCGGCCCCTGCTCCATTTCTATTCCTTGAGCCATCAAAGTACATATTCCATATTCCACTCATGTCATCATTAGCTCCAACAAGATCAGGAACTTGAGCCTCCTTCTCTATTATGCAATATGTACTAAGGCCTGTCTCAAAAGTTTCTGACATATGCTCAAACTGACATGTATTTGCCCACTCATCTAAGAAGAAATCAGGAATCTCTACTATGGAGGTGGCAGGCTCATTCACTATGTCATTTTCATCCATCTCCAAAATAGGGCAATTCATATTAATGAAGTTGGGGGTGTAGGGTTCAGTGTGATGAAGGGCTTGAGGTTCTGCTCTAATTGAAGCATTGGCCCCATATCTGGTTTTAAATGAATTATATAAGACCAATCAGCAGATATGAATCCACCTATTTGGGCAGTGAAGTCTCTTGAAAGACAGATGGCAAAATAGGGCTTGACTTCAGCAACAGATATGTCTTGAATCACAGTACAACCAGGGCATGCATGTAGGTCCATTTCCACATTCCTAAGGATGCCTACGGTTTTGATAGTACTCCCATCTAGTTGTAACACATCCCTAATAATGGGCTCATATTTCATTCCTAAAGCATCGGCAACACACCTAGGCATTACTGAGCTGCTAGCCCCTGAATCTATCATGCAATTATGGACTAACTTGCCCCCTATAATCAGAGAAACATAGAATGGAGGAGGTCTGACCTTTTTATTCGTCTCCGCATTACCTGATGGTTGTACTAAACTAGTGTAGCTCTCCATGGTAGATGACTGATCTTTGGGTTCGATCTTTTCCAATTCTTGCTACAGCATCCTTTTCTGCATTGGTATGGTGGCAACTGCATCCCACATGGAGATGCTTACATTGGTTTTCTTCATTTTCTCTACCACACTCAAGGGTGCATTAGGAATTTTGGCGGAAACTTTGGGAGCTGTACCCATGAGAGGCCGAGATGAAGCAACATAGGGATCACTTGCATCCTCCTTTCTTGGACCTTGCCTTTGCTATTGTGAAGTGTTTGTCTGCTCATTTGCTTTTTGTGTATGAGGTATAACACTTGAAGTTGAGACCTACTCAGGAGAAAGGGGGCCAGTATGTTCCATAGCTCTCCTCTTGCTTCTTGTGTTATGAGCAATGGAATCCTGGTTTACATTACAATGCTCCTCCATCTGGTGATTCATAAAAGAGCAATCACCCTGCCTCTGAACATATGAGGCCTCCTTGGGATGATCTTCCTTTTGTGATTGCTTTACTACGGACTCATGGACAATTAGGGCCAAATAAGATTCTGCTTTCTGACATAGGCAGTAGGTATAAGAATAGTTACATGAAGGACAGAAGTCTTGATCTTGGGCTAAGTTATTTTGAGGAACTAAAGCTCTACTCTGATTTGAGCTTGAAGCAGCAGCATGACTATTTTGCCTATTGTGATCAAAAGAGCTATTCCAATGATTAGGAGGCCTACCACCACTTAGAGCCTGATGTTGTAATTGGGGGGCTTGCCACTTTGGGCTTTCTGCCTTTCTAAGGCCACCACCTTGTTACTCATTTTTTGTATTAGAGAAAAACTATCCTCTAATCTCTTCCCTTGGTCCTGCAACTCCTTCCCCTGCTCTTGCAATTTTTTATCCAGAGTCCTCTCTCTTTTATCTGTATTTAGCACTAGACCTTGGAGCATTTCCTTGAGTTCCTCTATTCTGTTTGAGGATGTGGAAGCTTGGGGAACTGGAGTAAGGGCTTGTGATGTAGAAATTATAGGAAGAAGGGCTATTGATGGTTGGTGGTTGGGAACCTCAGGAAAGAAAGGCATAGGAGGCCTTGGAGCCAACTTTCCTCCTTGTAGTAGGATGTTCTCGGCTTTTATAGCTATCTCATAAGCATTCGGTAATGTATCTCCTCCCATAGTTTGGATTATAGTGGCAATGTCACTATTGAAAGCTCTAAGGTAATGCAAGAAGGCATTACCAGGGGTAGGTTTCACTATAGTAGGTATCCTATCCCATATCTTTTGGAATCTGTAATTAAAATTAGTCATACATTCATGGGGGGCTCTTTTTATTGTAGTCAGCTGCTCTAGTAGTGACAAATGGTCACTCTTATCCTCAAAATGTTTGCATAATCCTACTCCTAGTCCATCCCAATCAGTTATGGAACCATGAGCTAAGCCTCTATACCACTGCAATGCTTTTCCTTTTAAAGATGAGGCTAGAAGTCTGACAACAACATCCTCTTCTATAATACCATGAATATTGCAGACATTCGCTACCTCTTGGATATGCTCTAATGGGGAAATAGAAGTTTCACCAGTAAAATCGGGTATACTTTTTAGTGCAGATACTGGTATATCATGTCTTTGGGCTAACAACAGAGGACTTCCACCATTAAAGGTGGCAAAAGCATGAACTCTTGGCTGTGCCATATAAACAAGTGTTCTATTGATGAGTGTTGATGGCAATCTAGGCTGAGTTCGAACAGTAGGGGGAGTAGAGATAGATCTTACAGGTATATCAACTGTTATTCTACCCCTAAATGGTGATAATGAAGTTCTAGTCCTTCTTCTCCTAGGATTTGAAAGAGAAAGCTCTTGATATTGAAATTTACCTCTAGAAGATGCCCTTGTTTCAGTCCTGGGCATGAATTACTGCAAACTTGGTTTGGAACCAAACTTTTTGATGTTTAGAGTCGCCAAGTACTTGAAGAATCAGCCTCTTGAAGGCTCGAAAACTGAAGCCAGCACTACTTCTTCAGCATTTGTCTCTAGAATCCTTTCTTCTTGACACCAATAGACCTGAAATCTTCTGATATGAGTCCCACCGGGCGTGCCAAAAATTGTTGTCACTTAGGTTTGCACCCTTGTCCAAGGCCTATGCACGAGGACAACCTAGTGAAACATGGAAACAACCTCCAAGCTGTGGGACTTGAACTGCGAGGTTGAGTCTCCGGAGAAGTCTGGCTTCCTCTTACTGTCAGGGTGCACCTATCTATTCTCAGAAGGAAAAGGGAGAGGGAGAGCACTAAGAAAATCTACCTAGTCTAATCTAAGGTGGTGATGCACCAAAAAAGAGTGTTCAGACCCATTCCTGCCCATATATGCACTACTGAACTAGGGTAACATCCAAAGTCATATGTTTATTCAAACTTATATCGATCAATAACTACATACAAATTAGGAAACCAACTGAATAACACCAGGAAAAGAAGATTTCACTTGTATATTATTCAATAGGCCAAAGATAGATACAGTACGCAGACCACTGATCTCAAAAATACATCAATGAGAGGCAAAACAATGCACATACACGTTGATGGCTGAAAGAGATGATACAGAATGCTTATCTAGCTCAGAGACAAAGGGATTTTTTACACTGCAAGTCTGCAAGCAGTAGCAGAGAAAATCAGGGAGAGTCGACACTTACAAAATGTACAAAATCTGCCTTTATAGCTCAGGCGTAACTGAGATCTTCTTGGCTATAATGACCCTGCAACTACCTACCATTGAGTACCATGGAAGACAATCATGGAAAAAATCTCCAAAAAATCTGATCTCTTTTGCCAATAATGTCCTGAGAAGACTGAAAATGGTGCCATAACTGTGCTTCGACCTGGTAGATGGATCAACGGGTGGGTGGAGTGTCATTCTGTGTTTTACATTTACTCTGGTAGGTCGAGATTGATCATAGAGATCAGATCACACGACAAAATCGATTATCCTTGCTTCCTGGTTCATGAATCCATCAAGGTCAAAAGGCCAACTGGGCTCCCTATGTGTCAACTAGGCCGCGTGGGCCAATTGCATTTCTTTATTTCACCACCTGGAGGTCCTCCCGCGGTCGACCACCCTTTATTGGACTAACCGCGCCACCTTGAATACTATCATGACTGTGACGGTTACACTAACCGCCAACCGCCATCCTCAACTGCACCGACAGGACACGTGTCGACAAGGCACTATGTCGCCAACATAACCCTCGCACATCTTTGCCATAGCGCGATGGCATCTATCATCGATCGGCCTCAATCCAACGATCATGGAGACTCGTCATTCTACAACTCCCTTCCCTTGTAAGTCACTGGGCCCGCGGCACATGTGGCACTTCCCTATTGGTCCGATGATTGCTTAATCCTTACTGCACCAGCTGCATGAAACATGGTTCCACCAAGACACGTGGCGCCTGGGCGCTATGTCACCAACGTTAACTCTCGGGCAGTTCTCAATAGCGAGACAGCGCCAGTCGTAGATCCCTGCGAATCTGACAATCGTGAAGACTCGCCATTTGGCTGTGTTGGTCGAACTGAGATCTAGTGCCACCTCATGTCTGCATTCTAATCTAGCACACGTGGCTGTTCTTTATTCACTGTAAAACCAACCACCGTCGGTACACCTTTTCGACGACACAGTTTGCCCGTCGTGAGACTTCCGTCTTGCCACAAACTTTTCAATCTACGACTAGGCCCATTCCACTTGGCACCACCTCAGCGATGCATCCTGGCAAGACTTGACCCTACCGACACATGGCGAAAGGGCGCCAAGTCGATATGCAAAAAACCTTGCAGCCTCACCATGGTGAGATGGCGCCTGCCGCCGATCCATTTCCAATCTGACGGTCACAAAAAACTTGACCTCCCGCGACCCACCTTCTTTATTAAATTGTCGGGCCCGTTGGCACGTGGCATCTCCTTGTTGGTCTACTGGCTACTTGAATCTAACTGCGCCGACAGCATGAAATGTGGCCCCGCCAGGACACGTGGCGCACGGGCGCTATGTCGCCGACGTTAACTCCCGGGCAAGTCTCGATAGCGAGACAGCGCCAGTCGTAGATCCCTACGGATCCGACGATCGTGAAGACTCGCCATTTATGCTGAGACTACTGGGCCCATTGTACGTCATGCACTAACTCATACACATGGCACTTCCCTATTTGGTTCGATGAAGACTAGCTGGCAACCCAAGACCTGATCCGCAAAGTGACTACGTGTCAGCTAGGCACCATATCGCTATGCAAAAATTGAGACCAAATTCCCATAGCGCCATAGTGCCCACTGACAGCGTGCCTTGAGATTTACACATGTACCTATTTGATTCGCTATCTTGACGTCGGGCTGACAAATTGCATTGCAGAGTACCGACGAGACCCATCTTCCTGATCCTTCCTCGCCACGATGAACTTTCCGTTTGGGCGCTATGTCACCATCGAAAAATGCATTGGTTTTCCGTTGGCGCCATAGCGCCTCGCCGTGTTTTTGAAACCTCTGGGCCGTGAACCTGTCTGCCCACCGCCATAAAACCTCTGACCTACCGGACTCTGTGACCTACGATCGGACCCTGAATGACACCTGGCAGTCCTTGGTGAGACCTGGCCCATGCCGATCCACGTGGCGGATGGTCGCTATGTCGCCATGATAAAATCCATGCATCTCCACCATAGCGAGATGACGCCATCCGTTGATGCGACCAAATCCAACGATCGTGAGGACTCATCGTACCTCATGCTTCCGACCTCCATGTCGATACACCTGGCATCACTTTGAGACACGGCCCCACCTAAAATGCATCACTAGGGTACGATGTCACTGTCATCACCCTCACGCAACTCCTCCATAGCGCGATGGCGCTTACCATCGATCCAAGCCGATCCGACGGTGGAGATCATAGACCCTGACTGTGTGAGTCGTGCTGACAAAAATTTTGGCCTGGTTACACGTGGTTCCTTCTAATCTGCCATTCGGAACACCTGATCACGTCAGTCATTGAAACTTGTTGCCATGACTATTTTCGTTGGGCGCTATGTCGCTATGGAGATTTTCTGGCTGATATGCGATAGCGACATAGTGGACAAGGCACCGTGGAACTTTTTTGACCCGCCGAACGCTGGACCCACCTCTGCAACGTGTCCTCAGGGCATCATCGCGCTATCATAAATATCGTGCATTTTCTTTATAGCGCAATGGCGCCAACCATCGGTCTGCTCAGATCTGACGGCCAGAAACTTGTAGGTTGTAACATTAAAACACTTACTCTGAGACTAACCGTTGCACGAGCCACGCATTCAAATTTAAATCCTTGGCGGTAAAACCAGAGGTAACAAGGGGATTAGAAGGATTTTAAGTGGACTACAACAGAGGATACAAGTTTTGAGATGTTAAAAAAAGAGTAATAGAATAACCCATTTTAGCACTTTTAGATTTTAATAAGGTGTTTCCAGAAGACTATGATGTTAGTGGTATTGCAATAGAAGTTGTTTTGAGCCAAGAACCTAGACCTGTTACTTATTTTAGTGAGAAGTCAAATGATGCCAAGAGAAATATTATATTTATGATTAGGAATTTTATGCTATAGTTCAAGCATTGAAGAAGTGGATATACTAGCTTCTTCCTAAGGAGTATATTTTATATATTGAACATCAAGCTTTGTACTATTTGAATAATCAAGAAAAGTTGAATCAAAGGCATTTGAAATGCTTTGATTTTTTATAGAGTTGCACATTTGTTTTGAAATACAAGAGTGTGGAGTATAACAGGGTTGCATATGCTCTTAGCAGGAGACAAATTTTGTTGAGAAAGATGCAAAATGAGGTTGTTGGATTGAAAGAACTAAAGAATTTGTATTCAAAAGATCTTGATTTTGGTGAAGCTTGGAAAGCTTGTATAGAACTTGCTACTCTAAATAGAGCCAAGTGGATGGTTTTCATCATCTAGGATGAAATGCTATTTAGAGGAAGTTAGTTGTGCATTCCAAAGAGTTATATGAGAGAGAACCATATTGGAGGGTTTGATGGACATTTTGGTCAAGATTAAACCATTTCATTGGTTAGCGAGATTTATTATTGGCCATAGTTGCAATAAGATGTCAAGAAGTTTACACATAGTTGCAAAGTATGCCAGATGACAAAAGGAACAAAGTAGAATGCATGGTTGTATCAACCATTACCTGTAATGAAGAAGCTATGTGAGGATATCAGTATGGACTTTTTTCTTGGTTTACCAAGGACCCAGTGGGGGAATTATTCAATTTTTGTGGTGGTTAATTTTTTTTGAAGATGTCATAGTTCATTCCTTGCAAGAAGACTAATGATGTTGTTCATGTGGGAAAATTATTTTTCAAAGAAGTAGCAAGACTATATGATTTTCCAAATATAATAGTTTCAACTAAAGGCACCAAGTTTGATGGGTACTTTTGGTGCACATTTTGGAAGAAGTAAAAGATAGATTTGAAGTTCAGCTCCTCACATCATCCACGGACTAATGGACAGACAAAGGTGGTGAACCAAAGTTTGGAAAATTTGTTGAGATGTTTGGTTGGAGATAAGCCAACATGATGGGATTTGATTTTACCATAGACATAATTTCCATACAATAATTCTATAAATGGGATCACTAGTAAATCACCATTCTAGATAGTGTATGAAAGTAGTCCCAGAAATGCTTCTAAATTGGGGAAGCTGGACAAAGGAGAGATAAGTAGTGTTGAAGTTGATTATTTTATAGAGCACTTGAGGAACATTCATGAGGAGGTGAGGAAGCACATTACCAAGATGAATACATAGTACAAGGATAAGGTAGATGGAAGAAGGAGACATAAGGAATTTTAGGTTGAAGATGAAATCACGGTTCATTTGAGAGAAGATCAATTTTAAGTACGTACATATAGTAAGTTGAAAATGAAGAAATTTGGACCATGTAAGATAATAAACTGATGCAAGAGCATCTTGCATTTTCTTGGTAGTTGCTTTGGAGGGTGCTTGGACTAGTATGTAGTCAAAGAAGGAGTAGTGCTCAATCTCTTTTAGGTTTAGTGTTGGCTGAGTAGCTTGGTCTTTGAAGGGAGCTCAACATACACTATGGAACTCAACATGGTCTTGGAGCTCGACATGGTCTTGGAGCTCAACATGGTCTATGGAGCTTGGTGTGGTCTTGGAGCTCAGCATGGTCTTAAAGCTCAACATGTTCTAGGAGCTCAACATTGTTTGTGGTTTTGTTGATGCTTAGCTTAGTTTCTTTGGCACTCAGCTTGGTCTTGATTCTTGTTGGTACTGAGTTGTCTATGAGCCAACCTTGGCATTTAATTTGTATAGTGGTATTAATTTGTGTTTTAGCCAACTTGTGGCTCAACATATTTTTAATGTAAGGGATTTATTTTAGTTTTTGATTTCTAGATCGACTTATGGCTTAGTTGGGTATAAGTAAAGGGTCTTGTGGAGCCTTTAGACATTCATTTCATTTTGGAGGTGTGAGTTTGGAGAGTAGTTGAAGAGAAATTTTTCCTAAGTCTGTGGGTAGAGCACCAAATGTGAGATAATTTATAGTAGGATTGTGGTAGAGTTGCAAGCTTGTGAGAAGGGCTAGTAGTGGAGACTTGGGAAACAAGGAGATTTCTTGGTGGGCTTGTGAGCACAAGTATAGCTCTTGAGGGTATCTTCTAGAATACAAATCTAGGCTAGCTGAGATTAGGATTGTGAGTTGGATCTTTTAGGATCTTGCAGAACTAATATTGTAATTGTTGTTTGTATTTGGTCCTAACTCGGAAGGCCTTATAGTCGGGCATATTGCATGTAATTAGTTATTTTTTTATGAATAAAGAGTTGAGATTGCATTATTGTTCCTTGTTTTTGTGTTTTTCCTGTGTAGTTATTCGTTAGGGGTTTGGACATCTCCTTTGGGGATTCTCCTACCTTACACTACATCAAGTGGTATTAGAGCGAAGGTTTTCTCAAGTGTGTGAAATGATCATCAAAGTTGAGGAAGTTTACACTAGGACCTTGAGTTGGAGAAGTTGATCTAAGAAAATCTTAATTTGGTGGTGGATTGTTCTTTCTAGAGTCTTAGATATATTGGTTGTGAGGTGGAAGATCATGGTTCTTACTTACAATTGCAGAGGACTTGCAGATGGATCAATGGATGCAAAGATGGAAGGTTGATCTTGTTGAGACATGATCGCAGAGAGTTTATGTATTGCAGATTTGTGTTCCCAGACTTATGATTCCTGATTGTCTATGCAAGGTGGCAAGTTGCAATCTGACTTGCAAACAATTTGGGTTGTCATAAAGAGTGTGGGAAAGATTTTTTGCAAAAGTGTGTGAAGATCTTGGGAGATGGCTTTGAGAAGACTGGACCCTGGGATGATTATGAATCTCTATGATGTGGTGGAGAGGAGGTTTTCTAATGTTTCTACTTAGTTTGAAGCTAGCTTTTCTTATCAAGTTAAGGATGAGGTAAGGAAGGCATTTCATAGATTTTTGTGGAGCTGGAGTCTACCAATCTAGAAGAGAGTTTTTTATTCAATTAAGAGACTTGTTTGAGAGAGGAGATGGCATAACAAGTTCAAGGTGGAAGATGATGGCTTTTTTGATCAGTTTGTGGAGTTGGATATAGAACCTATAGAGCAACTGGAGGTTGTTGCTAAGGATATTCCTAATCTTATTGATGTTGGGATGAAGATTGGTTTTCATGAACAGTCAGTTGGGTCTGACATGGAAATTGCAAAGCACTTGGTCATGGATGATATGGTTGTTGTTGGTGGTGAGTTGTATGTTGTAGAGCATCTTGTTGTGAGAAATGAGATTGTTGGTGTTGAGAGTTTGGCATATGCTATTGAGGGGTTACATATGGCTACTAATGTGGAGTTTTTTGTTGCTAGTTTTGATTCACTAGTTGCTATTATGGATGAGGATTTGTTGATGAAGTATTATGGTTAGTTTTTTTCCTAGGAGTGAGCATGCTAATTGGATGTTTGAGATTCTGGTGTTTGATAAAATGATACAAATTTGGAAGATGTGCATGTTGGTTTTCTCATCTCTGTTGGAGTGGAAGCCTTTGGTGAAGATGAAGATGGTTGTTGATCTTTCTTTGGGCATCAAAGTGTTGGTCACACTTTTCTATTTACCTGGGGAGTTTGATGCAGGAGCATCTTGGGTTTGCTCAATAATTGCTTTGGAGGGTGCTTGGACTATTACTTGCTCAAAGGAGTGGTGCTCAATCACTTTTGGGTTTAGTGTTGGCCAAGTAGCTTGGTCTTTGTGTTGGATACAATTGATTAATTGTGTGTTGTCTTTGATGTTACACAAATGTCATAATCATTATTAGTCAGTAAATGTCGAGCTCACTTGGGCAGTCAAGATAGTTCTTAGTGTCTACAAAGCATTCCTATGTTTACCTAGTTTAGAAAGCAATGTCTACCAAGTTCACTCAGGCATCGAAGAAAAAATTGCAAAAATCGAGTGTTAACCAAGCTCACTCGAGTAACAAAGGAAAGTTGGATAGAACCAGTGCTAACTGAGTTCACTTGGTTGCCAAAGGAATTTTGTAAGTTTGCAGTGTTAACCAAGCCTCTGTTGGTTAACAAAGGAAATCATTTTAGAGTTAGTTTCTACCATTTAATGATTTATGTGTTAATCATTTATCAAGCTAATCTAGTTATTACCAAGTTACAGCATTCTGTGTGTTTACCGAGCTTCGGTAGTATTTAGTTATCTGTTTGCATTTTTGTACTAACATCTAAGGGATTTGAGATTTATTTTTTTAGTAACTAATTCACCCCTCCCTTCTTATTTGCTCCTCTTATATTTCCAACAATTGGTATCAGAGCTCTTGGTACTTGTAGAGAAGATTTCAAGGACCTAAGCTAAAGATCAAGATGTCTTACAAAAGAGAGATTCCCAAGCTAAATAGAGACAATTTTGTAGTACGACAAGGACTTATGAGATTACATCTAGCTACCATCAGTGATTCAAGTTCCAAGTATCTTGATGTTGAACATAAGACTCCCACTGGAACATTATTAGTTGAAGACATTACTAAAAAGAAGAATCATAATATCATGATGATTGAAATTGCATCTGCTCTCAGTTATGTTGAATTTGATGAGGTAAAAGATTGCAAAACTACTTTTGAAATGTGGAACAAACTAAAAGATATCTATGGAGGAGATGAAAATGTAAGAAGAGCCAAAGCTAAAAGCCTTAGAGGACAATTTGATCAAATGAGAATGAGAGAACATGAAAATATTGAAAAATATGTGGAAAGGATTAAGGCCAGTTAAGTGCAATCAAATCATCTGGAGGAGATATCAAGGAGGAAATTGGTGTAAGTAAAGTGCTCAAAACTCTTCTTTCCATTTATGCAATTAGAGTATCTCCTATTCAAGAAATGAGATGTGATCCAACTAATAAGATAGGTTTGGATGCTCTAGTTGGAAGATTAATAGCTTTTGAGTTAGACAATTATGATAACTATGTTCCTGCTTCAAAAAATATTGAATCTGCATTTAAAGCTAAACTTTCACTCAAAGAAAAGGGTAAAAATTCAAAATCCAATCAATCAAGAAGTGGAGAAGATGGATCATTAGAAGAAAGTTCAAACAATGATCTTCAAGTTGTTGAAGCTCTGCTTGTAAGGAAGTATTCCAAAGGAAGAGGAAAATACAAAGGTAAAGTTCCTCTGATATGTTTTTCTTGTGAAGAAATTGGTCATATTGCTGCTAGATGTCCAAACAAAGAAAACAAGGATGAAAAGGAAAGCAATAAGAATAAAGGCAAGGACTCCAAGAACTACAAGAACTTCAAGGATAATGGTAATAAATCTTGTTTCATAGCTAAAGATTCTAATAACAGTGAAGATGAAATGATATATATTGTTGTAAAAGATGAACCTAATGATGAAGGAGATGAGATGACACTTATCTCTCATGTTAGAAAAAATGATATATGGATTATTGATAGTGGCTACTCACATCATATGATTGGTGACAAAACAAAATTTGAGCATATGGAATATTATGATGGAGGTAGTGTAAGATTTGGAAACAATGAAACCTATAACATAAAAGGAAAAGGATGTATCGTGTTGACTAAAGAACTTGTGTGTGATAATTCTTATTGGGTTGAAGGACTAAAGCATAATCTACTATGTGTGGCACAGCTCAATAACATTGGATTCAAGGTAGAATTCATGAATAGACAAGCCAAACTACTAGATGGGAAAGGAAATTTGGTTGGTTCTGGCAAGCAAACAAAAGCTAATCTATTTTATCTTGATCTTAGTGATTGTTCATGTTTTATTGCTCAAGTAGAGGAAAGTTGGTATGGAAAAAAAGGCTATGTCATATGAATTTTGATAATTTGGTTAACATAAGCAAAAGAGTAAGAGGTATTCCTAATTTGAAGAAACCTGACATGGGTCTATGCAAGAATTGCCAAATTGGTAAGATGGGAAAGACAAGCTTCAAGAGCAAGGACTATCAGTCAGAAGAAGTCTTGGAAATTGTTCATATAGACTTATGTGGACCTATTGGAATAGAGAGTTATAGTGGAGAAAAAAATTTCATTCTCTTTGTTGATGACTACTCTAGAATGATGACAGTAATGTACCTAAAAGAAAAATCATAAGTCTTTCAAAAATTCAAGTGGTATCTGGCAAGAGTAGAAAAAGAAACTGGAAAGAAGTTGAAATGCCTAAGATCAAATAGAGCTGGTGAATTCATCTCCGATGAATTCAATATTTTCTATATTAAAAGAGGAATCAAAAGACAGGTATCAACCCCTGGTACACCACAACAAAATGGTATAGCAAAAAGAAGAAATAGATCTATCATGGATTGTGCAAGAACCCTAATGATTAAAAAGAACATTGCTCTCAAATACTGGAAGGAAGTAATCAGAACTACAGTTCATACCTTGAATAGAGTTTAATTGAAGAAAGATTCAAATAGGACACCTTATCAGCTATGGTATGGCTACAAACCTAATGTATGTTACTTGAAAGTATTTGACACCAAATGTTACATATTGAAAGAATCTAGAAAAGAAAAAATTTATGTAAAAGGTGATGAAGGCATATTTTTAGGATACTCCTACAGAAGTAAAGCATATAGATGTTTGAATTTATCTACTCAAAAAATCATCAAAAGTGCACATGTCAAAATTGATGAATTTGTAGAAAAGAGTGAAGAAGAAAGCAACAAGGAACCTGAAGACTATAGAAGATTTGTTTATTATAAACCTAGTACTCTACCAAATCTATCTGAAAGAAAAGAAGCTTCAACTCCCAAGTCCCTAGAAACTCCAATAGCTACCGAGTTGTAGACAATTCAACCCAAGCTGCAAGGACTCGAGTCACAATTA
This sequence comes from Cupressus sempervirens, assembly GCA_028749045.1. Lineage (NCBI taxonomy): Eukaryota > Viridiplantae > Streptophyta > Pinopsida > Cupressales > Cupressaceae > Cupressus > Cupressus sempervirens. Next base: position 963,218,886 of record CM053785.1, on the reverse strand, counting down.
GAAGCTACCAAACTAGTTCAAACTGAGCCTGATGGACCCCATTCATAGATAAAAGGACCCAAGCTTGAAATTGACATTCAAGAAGAAGAAGATGGAACTTACTCAAAGACCAGGGAGCCTATGTTAGAAAAATATGTCAGAAGACATCATGCATCTGATTAGATCATTGGAGACAAATTAGATGGAACAATGAAGAAGAAAATTAAATGATACATGTTTACTTGCTGAATTCGAACCTAGAAGTGTTAAAGATGCTCTAAAAAATGAAAGTTGGATTGAAGCAATGAATGAGGAGGTAGAACAGATAGAAAATAACAAAACTTGGACTCTTGTTCCTAGACCTAAGGATAAAAATGTAATTGGTACAAAATGGGTATTTAGAAATAAGCTAAATGAAAATGGAAAAGTATCGAGGAACAAAGCAAGCTTAGTGTGCAAAGGTTATTTTCAAGAAGAAGGTATTGACTATGGTGAGACTTTTACCCCTATAGCAAGACTTGAAGGTGTTAGAACTTTACTAGCATATGCAACACTTGGAGGATTTAAAGTATATCAAATGGATGTTAAATTTGCATTCTTGAATGAAATTCTTGATAAAGAAGTTTACATTGAGCAACCAAAAGGTTTTTTAGATCCTAGCAAAGGAGAGATGGTTTGCAAACTACACAAAGCATTATATGGTCTCAAATAAGCTCCCAGAGCTTGGTATGAAAGACTCCATAATTACTTGGTACATATTGGTTTTTAAAGAACTAATGATAATAGTAGTCTATATATCAAGGAAGGACCAGATAAGAAGATTGTGTTAGCAGAAATATTTGTTGATGATACTCTATTTATAGGAAATGATGATTTATACAAAGAATTCTCTGTAGAAATGAGTAAAGAATTTGAGATGTCCATGTTTGGTGAAATAAAATTCTTTTTTGGATTGCAAATACAACAGAACAAGAATGGTATCTACATCACTCAATCTAAGTATATCAAGGAGATACCAAAGAAATTTGGAATGGAAGATTCAAGACTAGTTGGAACACCTATGTCTATTGGACATAAGCTTTCCAAAAATGAGGATTTCAAAGAAGTAGATAAGACCACTTACAAATAAATGATTGGAAAATTGTAGTATGTAGTGCACACAAGGCCTAATATTGCTCTAGCAGTTGGAATAGTGGCAAGATTCTCAAAAAATCCCAAGGAAAATCACATGATGGCAATCAAGAGAATCATGAAGTATCTAAAAGATACTGAAAACTATGTTTATGGTACAAACTTGGAGGCAATCTGGACTTGAAAGTATTTACTGATGCTATTTGGGCAGGAAGTCTTGACGATAGAAAAAGCACTAGTGGTGGAGCATTCTTTATTGGCAAAAGACTAGTATCTTGGACAAGCAAGAAGCAAAATTGTACATCTCAATCCATAGCAAAGGCAGAATATGTAGCTACAGTAGTTAATTATTCTAACATTGTTTGGTTCAAACAACTTTTTGAAGGAATGAAGGTAGAGATCAAAGTTCCAGTTGTCATATATTGTGATAACATCAGTGTAATCAACATATCAAAAAATCCAATAATGCATTCCAAAACAAAGCATATTGGTATAAAGTATCACTTCTTAAGAGAGTTGGTGCAAGATAAAGAAGTTAGATTGGAATATGTGAATACAAAGGAATAGATTGCAAACATATTCACCAAGTCATTACCTAAGGATGCATTTTTGTATCTAAGAGGTAAGAGAGGGGTCATTCCCATATCTAAAATTCACTAAATAAAGTTTAGTGAATGCATCAACCAGAACCTATTGAAGATCAATCAATTGATGTAGAATTGGCAAAGGCATATTGTAGATGAATCAGTACTTAAGGTACATTGGTATTTACAAATTTATTATCTTTGGCATGTGTTGTCAAAGAGGGAGGAGTTTACTTTCATATCTCTGAGAAATTTTTGGAACCTGAATAAAGTTAGAAACCAGAGAGGGAGAAGTCTTCTAAAAGAAGAAGTATGTTGAAAGATGGAGGATGTTCTGAATGAACTTGGTAACAACCATTGTAGACAAAATTCAATGAAAGGAAGAGTTGGTATTGACAGAGGGAGTTTTCAAATCCAAAGTTTCATTGTGTTATGACATGCTATGTTGCCATCAATGCCAAAGAGGGAGATTGTTGGATACAATTGATTAATTATGTGTTGTTTTTGATGTTACACAAATGTCATAATCATTATCAATCAATATATGCCGAGATTACTTGAGTAGTCAAGAAATTTCTTAGTGTTTATTGAGTGTTCCTATGTTTACCTAGTTCAGAAGGCAGTGTCTACCAAATTCACTTGGGCATCGAAGAAAAATTTGTAGAAAGCAAGTGTTAATCGAGCTCACTCAAGTAATAAAGAAAAGCTAGATGGAACCAGTGCTAATCAAGCTCACTCGGTTGCCAAAGGATTTTTGTAAGTTTTCAATGTTAACCAAGCCTATGTTGGTTAACAAAGGAAATTGTTTCAGAGTTACTTTCTACTGAGAACGGTTAGCTAATGAAGGATTTTTCTTATTTTGTTGTATTAAGCTTAATTGACTTATCTATTGATTTTAGCTGACTAAGGTGATGAATATTGACTATTCTAAGTTGTATGTGAGCCAACTTGACAAAGTGGAAGATATAAGTATAAGGTCAAGTTGTGATTTCAAAGTGTGTGTGAGAATGTGCAAGAGTATGTGTGAATTATGATGATGTGATTGAAGATCTATTGATGAGTATGTGTGAATTATGATGATGTGATTAAAGATCTATTAATGAGTAGAGGAATCAAATTTGAAGGATGAGTAGAATATCATTGTGGGGTAGCAAAGCCATATTCAATCAAGAAGGATCAAGTACAAGCCAGAACAAAGATCTTAAATCAAAAAATTAGTTGTAGACAAATCAAGTCATCTCATTGTTACTCTCTAACCATTGTGGTAGTGATCAAAATCTCCTAACAGAGTTAGCTTAACAATTATTTGCAAATCCTCTAACAAGGTGGCAATTCCATTGAATTGTTCTCAAGACCTCTAACAAGGCCACTCCTAACAAGGTGATTAAATCATTTAATAGGGTTACACCTAACAGTGTATTTTGTAACCTTTAACAGGGTTGGCTCCTAACAGGGCTCACTTCAGAAGAGTGAAAATCAGTAACTAGTTGCTATTGGTGGTTTTTCCCAAATTGAGTTTCCATGTTAAATCCTAGCGTCAAATGTGTTCATGCTATTTTCTTTATGTGTTTGCAACTAAATTAAAGTTATGGTAATCAAAAATAACATTTAATGATTTATCATTTACTGAGCTAATCTAGTTATTATCAAGTTACAGCATTTTATGTGTTTATCGAGCTTCAATAGTATTCAGTTATCTATTTTCATTTTTGTACTAACATCTAAGGGCTCTGAGATTTATTTTTGTAGTAATTGATTCACCCCTCCCCTCTCAGTTACTCCTCTTACATTTCCAACAATTTGAAGGGAGATTGACATACACTATGGAGCTTGACATAATCTTGGAGCTCGACATGGTCTGTGGAGCTCAGCATGGTCATAGAGCTTGGCATGGTCTAGGAGCTTAGCATGGTCTAGGAGATACATAGAAATGACAATCTAGTGGATATGTTTACAAAGGTAGTGACAAGGAAGAAGCTAAACTCCTCTTTAGCTTTGATTGGTCTTCTCGACTGACCAGAATAAAAGAATAGTAGAGTCTAGGGTGGTTTGATATATTCTAATGGAAGCTATAGGTTTAGCAATGTAATGATCAGTCTCCAAGTGGGAGGATTCTAATCAATCTCCAAGTGGGAGATTATTGTGATATGGAGCCTAATCAAACTCAGAGGTTTATTCAGCATGATTTTATCCCCATATATTTTTTATGGGGGTTTGAGGGCAATGCCCCCAAGATGGGGTCGAGGGGTAGCACTCCTGCAAGGTCCTAGGGTAGTGTCCTAGGTGTGCTCCCTATCGTAGTATGGGGTGGGGTCGAGGGGAAACACCCCTATGGGGGTTTTTGAGGGTAGCGCACTTAAACCCAAAAATGCCCTTATATTGTAAAAGGTGTCAACTACTATTTTTCTATTATTATAACCCTAATTTTGTAAGTAGCAAAAGCTTGTATAAAAAGGGCATGGTTTTAGGTATCTTCATAATGTGTGATGCGAAAATTGGTTCTTGTGGTAGTATTGAGATGTAAGGGATTATAGATTGTAATCAGGTTGTAATCACTAGATAATAATAATATTGGACTTGTTGTTTGTGGATGTAGCCCAGGGATTGGGTGAATCAAATTAAATCTTGGTGCCTTATATTCTCTTATGTGCGATATATTATTTTCTCATACTGGTTATATTTGCATGTAGCTGTGATTTCTATTTAAGGTTAATCCTAACAAGTGGTATTAGAGCCAGATGATTGTCAATTTTTTTAGCTAAATCATTGTCTTTTTTTTTAGCAATCCTCTACAGGAAGGTCTCACGGTTGAGTGGGAGTCTTATGGTTGAGTGGGAGTGATGGTAGACAAGGATAAGCTAAGGGTTGAAAAGTTTAATAGGTAGAACTTTCAGTTATGGAAAATGCAAATGGAGGACTATCTCTATTAGAAGGATTTATGGAAGTTGTTGGAAGGAAAAACTAAAAACCAAGGAACTATGAAAAATGAGGAATGAGATATTTTAGACAAAAAGGCACTTGGAAGAATTTGATTATGCTTGGCACCATCAGTGACATTTAACATTACAAAATCAAAGACGACGGAAGAGTTGATGGAAACCCTAGTGAATTTGTATGAAAAGCCCTCTGTTTCAAATAAGGTATTTCTCATGGAGCATTTATTTAATATGAAAATGGAAGAAGGTGGATCTATTGCAAATCATGTAAATGAGTTTAATATTGTTACTAGTTAGTTTTTTTTTTTTGGATATTAATTTTGATGAAGAAAATAGGGCTCTCTTGATTTTGTGTTCTTTGCTTAAAAGTTGGAATGACTTGGTAATAGTTGTGAGTAATTCTATTTTTGGATCTAATACCTTAAAATATAATGATGTCATCAATGTTATTTTGAGTAAAGAAACTCATAAGAAATCCTCAGGTGGATCTACACCAAGAACTACTTTAAATGCACAAAGTAGAGGCAGAACAATTAAGAGAGGAAATCATTTCAGAAATCATGAGAAATCAAGATGAAAGTCAAAGTGCAAGAGGTCTCAATCTAGAGGACCGAGAAATTGTTGGTACTATGGTAAAATAGGGCATAAGAAGAAATATTGTTGGACTCAAAAGGAAAATGAAGGAGATAAACCAGAAGGGAATGAGGAGGCAAATATGGTAAGTATCAAGTCTGATGAGGATGTTTTACTTCTATCTTTAGAAAGTGTTGATGATTCATAGGTTTTAGATTCTGGTTCTTCATTTCATGGTACACCTCATAGAGGTTATTTCATTGATTATGTCGAAGGGGATTTTGGGCTTGTTTATTTGGGGGATAATGAACCCTATCAAACTGTTGGAAAGGGAAAAATTAAGATTAAGTTGCAAAATGACAATCATTGGCTACTACATGAGGTAAGACATGTTCCAAGGCTGAGTATGAATTTAATTTCAGCAGGGCAACTCGATGATGAGGGTTGTGTAGCTACTTTTAATGATAAAAATTGGAAGGTTTCAAAAAGTTCCCTTGTAGTAGCAAAAGGTATGAAAGTAGGCACCTTATATATTTGTACAAGTCATATTGTTCCTTCTACTTTGACTACTTCAGAGAGTGAATGTTCAGGAATAGTTGCTATAGTTCAGCAAAGAGAACAAATAGCTGTTGTAGATTCTGATACAACGATGTGGCACAATAGACTTGGGAACATGAGTGAGAAAGGTATGAAAGTACTTCATTCAAAGAAAGTTTTACCAGGTCTAAAATGTGTTAATATGGATTTCTGTGAAAGTTGTGTGTATGGAAAACAAAAGAGAGTGAGTTTTGTGAAGATTAGGAAGGAAAATAAAAGTGAGATATTAGAGCTTGTACATACAAATGTATGGGGACCAGCTCAGGTATCTTCCCTTGGTGGCTCTCATTATTAGGTTACATTTATTGATGATGCAACTAGAAAAGTATAGGTTTATTTTCTTAGATAGAAATCTGATATATTTCAAACTTTCAAAAAATGGAAATGCTTGGTTGAAAATGAGACTGGTAACAAACTAAAATGTCTCAAATCTGATAATGGTGGTGAGTATTGTAGTCATGAATTTGAAATTGCTCCACTAATGGTATTCATAGATAGAAAACCATTCCAAAGACTCCATGGGAAAATGGAGTGGTTGAATGCATGAACAGGACTATAATGGAGCGTGCAAGAAGCATGAGGTTGCATGTTGGGTTACCCTTAAACACATGGGCAAAGGCTCTCAATATTGTTCTATATTTGATTAATAGAGGTCCCTCTACTCCTTTGAATTTTGGTATTCTAGAGGCAACATGGACTGGTAATAAAGCGAGTTATTCTTTTCTCAAAACCTTCAGTTGTGAAGCAATTGCTCATATAGATTCTAAAAATAGGACCAAGCTAGAAGCTAAGTCAAAGAAATGTGTATTTGTTGGATATGGCATTAATGAATATGGCTATAGGCTTTGCGATTTTGAAAATCATAAAATTCTAAGACGCAAGAATGTCATATTCAATGAGAAAGTGTTGTACAAAGATCTGTTGTAGCAACATGAGAAGAAAGAAAATGATTATGTAGTGCTAGATGATACTCCAAAAGATGAGCATTTCCTCATGATCTATAACAACTTCAACAACAAATACCACACACCCTAGTGAATGTTACATGGGCAACAAGGCTAAGTAGACCTCCAGAAAGAATTTCTCCTTCTTTGTATTCTATTTTACTTACTGATGTTGGTGAACCTGAATGTTATGATGAAATTGTGTAGGTGGATACTAAGATTCAGTGGGAGCCCGCAATGAAAGACAAAAGAGATTCTTTGCTAAAAAATAAGACTTGGGATTTATGTAAGTTGTCTAAAGGTAAAAGGGATTTACAAAATAAGTGGGTTTACAGGTTGAAAGAAGAGGATGGAGGTAAGAAATGATTTAAAGCCAAGTTAGTTGTAAAAGGATTTGTACAGAAAAAGGGCATTGATTTTGATGAGATATTTTCTCCTATTGTTAAAATGACTTCTATTCACACTGTTTTAACTATTGAGGCCACTGAAGATTTGCATTTGGAGCAGCTTGATGTTGAAACAACCTTCCTTTATGCTGATTTGGATGAAGAGATATATATGGCACAACTATAGGGATTTGAGGTCAAAGGTAAGGAGAACTTAGTGTGTAGATTGAAGAAAAGTTTATATGGCTTGGAGCAAGCACCTCGGCAATGGTATTTGAAATTTGACAGGTTTATGCATGAGCATAAATGCAGTAGGTGTGATTCAAATCATTGTGTTTATTTTAAGAGATTGGATGATGACAGCTATATTATTTTATGTTTATATGTTAATGATATTCTTATAGTTGGGTCTAACATGGGTCACATTAAGGGGATGAAATGCCAATTAGCACATGCATTTGCTATGAAGGATTTTGGGGTAGAAAAAAAATCTTTGGTATGAAGATTTGTAGAGATAGGAAGAATAGGAAACTGACATTATCTCAGGTTGATTATACTGTGAAGGTGTTGCAATGTTTCTCTATGGAGAATGCTAAAGTTTTCAGCACACTTTACCTGGTCATTTGATGTTGACTAAGGAGATGTGTCCAAAGACACAAGAAGAGGAGGACAAGATGTCCATGGTACCTTATGCTTTAGCTATAAGAAGTTTGATGTATGCTATGGTATGTACTAGGCTAGATATTGCACATGTAGTGGGAGTTGTTAGTAGGTATATGATGCTGGAAATATAGATGGAATAACTCAGAGGGGGGGTGAATCAGTTACCACAAAAACAAATCCACATATCCCTTAGATGTCTTATAAAACTAGTTACTACTGTCACTCAATAATCACATAGAAAAATGTTGTAACTCGGTAGATGTAGTGTATGTTATCTTTAATAGAACTTAAACATTCATAGTGATTAACATGCAACCATAAAGAAAATAATATGAACACATGGGACACCATATTTAACGTGGAAACCTACCAAGTAACTAGCTACTAATTTTCACTTTTCTGAAGTAAGCCCTATTAGGAGCCAACCCTGTTAAAAGTTACAAAACACACTGTTAGGTGTGACATTGTTAGAGGATTTAATCACCCTATTAGGAGTGGCCTTGCTAGAGGACTTTAGAACAATTCAATAGAACTATCACCTTATGAGAGGATTTACAAAATGGTTGTTAGACAAACTCTATTAAGAGATTTAGAAATCACTTCTACAATGGTGAGAAAGTAACAATGAATTGACCTGAATGAGATGCAACTAAATTGCTGATACAAATCTCTATTCTGCTTTACTAGATCATCATCGATCGAATAAAACTTTGCTACTCCTCAAGGATATCTTATCCTTCTTCAAAATTCACTCACATTTTCTCCTTCAATCAATACACTTGCATGCTCGCTCATTCATTCATACATTAGAATTCTCAACTTGACCCTTCATTTATACCTTACAAATTGTCAAGTCAACCCAATAACAAATTACAATTATCAGTAATCATTACATCAGCCAGCTTCAAATATTACATAAAATGATTAAACTTTATTTCCCAAAATAATAAAATCCTTCATTGACCGACTCTACTTGTTAAACACTGCTTCAGAACTAATTTCCAATGTTAACCAACTGAAGCTCGGTGAACACTGCAAACTTTGCAAAATTCTTTGAAGACCAAGTGAACTCAGCAAACACAGACTTTCCTTTGCTAACCTTATGAGCTCAGTTAACATTGACTTCTACCACAAAATCCTTCAATGCCTGAGTGAGCTCCATAGAAACTATTTCTACAAAGTAATTTTCAAGAATGCTCGGTAGACTCTAGAATTTTCTTTGCTGATCAACTGAGCTCAGTAAATTCTATTTGCTGACTGATATGACATTTGTGTAACATAAAAAAAAAATACACAATTGAACAATTATATCCAACAATCTCCCTCTTTGCCATTGATGGCAACACAACATGTCATAGCATAATGAAATTTGAAAACAAGTCTTTTCCTAACAAAACATTTCTCCCTCTTAGATTATATGCCACAAAATTCTCTAATGCAATAATCTCCCTCTGTGAAGAATTTACATAGCTTCTTTTCTAAACAACAAACTCTCCACCAATAGATTCAAATTTTAGAAAGATATGACAATAAATTCTCCCTCTTTGACAACACATTCCAAAGACAACACAAACCAAATGAGTAACAATGTACATTAAGTATTGATTCATATACAATCAATTGATAGATCTTCAACTCGGCTCCTATTGATGCATCACTAAAACTTTATTTTAGTGAGCTTCAGATAGGGGAATGACCCCTAGCTTACCTCTTAGATACAAGAATGCATCTTTAGGAAATGGCTTGGTGAATATGTCAGTAATTTGTTCTTTTATATGGACATATTCCAATCTGATCTCCTTATCCTACACCAATTCTCTGACAAAGTGATACTTTATTGCAATGTGCTTGGTTTTGGAATGCATTACTGGATTCTTTGATATGTTGATTACACTTGTATTATCACAAAAAATTAACAACTGGTTCTTTGATCTCAACTTTCATTCCTTCCAACAATTGTTTAAACTAAATAATATTGGAACAATTTACTACTACTGCAACATACTCTGCTTCTACTATAGATTGGGATGTACAATTTTTCTTTTTACTTGTCCATGAAACCAACCTTGTTCCAAGAAAGAATGCTCCACCACTTGTACTCTTTTTGTCATCAATGTTTCCTTCCCAATCAGCATTAGTAAATACATTCAAGTCTAGATTTCCTCCAAATTTGTACCACAATCCATAATCTTTAGTGCCTTTCAAGTATCTCAAGATCCTTTTGATTGTCGTCATGTGATTTTCTTTGGGTTTTGCTGAAAATCTTGCTATTATATGAACTACAAGAGCAATATGAGGCCTTGTATGAACTACATACTACAACTTTCCAATCATTGATCTATATAAGGTCTGATCTACCTCTTTTGATTCATCATCCTTGGTAAGCTTTAGTCTAGTACACATGGGAGTCTCAACTAGTTTACAATCTTCCATACCAAATTTATTGAGTATCTCCTTGATATATTTATACTGAGTAATGTAGATACCATTATTGCTTTATTGAATTTGAAGACCAACAAAGAATTTAATCTCACCAAACATAGACATTTCAAATTCCTTGTTCATTTGTTCTAAAAACTCCTTGCATAGATCATCATTCCCTATAAATAGAGTATCATCCACAAATATTTTTGCCAAAAAAATCTTGTTATCTAGTCATTCCTTGATGTACAAGCTACTATTATCATTAGTTCTTTGAAAACCAATATGAATAAGATAGTTATGTAATCTTTTATACCATTCTCTAGGGGCTTGTTTCAGACCATACAATGCTTTGTGTAACTTGTAGACCATATCCTTCTTGTCTAGATCAACAAAACCTTTAGGTTTCTCAATGTAGACTTCTTCATCCAGAATTCTATGGAGAAATGTTGATTTGACATCCATCTAATATGCCTTAAATCCTTTGTGTGCAACATATGCAAGTAAGATCCTGACACCTTCCAATCTTGCAACAAGAGAAAAAGTCTCTCCATAGTCTATTCCTTCTTCTTGAAAGTAGCCTTTACATATTAGTCTAGCTTTGTTCCTTGATACCTTACCATCTTCATTCAATTTATTCCTGAATGCCCACTTAGTTCCAATCACATTTTTATCTTTAGGCTTGGGTACAAGAGTCCATGTTTTATTTTTCTCTATTTTCTCTATTTCTTCATTCATGGCCTCAATCCAACTTTCATTTTCCAATGCATCTTTGACATTTTTAGTTTCAATATCAGCAAGTAAACAAGTACCTTTTAGTTTACTTCTTGTCATAGTACCTTCAGATTTGTCTTCAATAATCTAATCTAGTGCATGATGTCTCCTAACATACTTGGCCAATATAGGTTCGTTGCCTTTTGAATGAACTACATTGTCATCCTCTTCAACTTCAACTTTAGGTTCTAGCTATTTTGGCTCAGTAGGCATTTGCTCGATAGCATCTGAATGTGACTCGGGTTCCTACAACTTGGTTTGAACTTCATGCAACTCGATGACTGAAGACTTGGGAGTAGAAGTTACTTGATTGACAAATGTATCTGGTACTATATCAGGTTCAATGAAAACAAATCTCATGTAGTCTTCTAGTTCCTTTTTGCTTTCTTCTTCAGTCCTTTCTGCAAACTCATCAACTTTCACATGTGCACTTTGTATGATTTTGTGAGTAGACAAATTCAAACATCTATATGCCTTACTCTTGCAAGAATATCCCAAAAATATGCTTTCATCACCCTTCACATCAAATTTGCCTTTTCTAGATTCTTTCAAGATGTAACATTTACTTCCAAATACTTTTTGGTAACTTACATTGGGTTTATAGCCATAGCATAACTCATAGGGAGTTTGAATGAGTCCTTCTTCAATTATACTCAGTTCAAGGTATGAACTGCAGTGCTAATAGCTTCCTTCCAGTATTTGATAGCAATGTTCTTTTCAATCATTAGAGTTCTTGCACAGTCCATGATATATCTATTCCTTCTTTCATCTATTTCATTCTGCTCGGGAGTTTCAGGAGCTAATATCTGTCTTTTGATTCCTCTTTCAATGCAAAAGTTATTGAATTCATGGGAGATGAATTCACCACCTCTATCTGATCTCAAACATTTCAATCGTTTCCCTATTTCCTTCTCTACTCTGGCCAAATACCATTTAAACTTTTCAAATGCTTCTGACTTCTCTCTCAAATACATAACAGTCATCATTTTTGAGTAGTCATCAATAAAAAGAATGAAGAACTTTTCTCTAGTATAGCTCTCAATTCCAATAGGTCCACATAAATCAGTATGCAAAATTTCCAAAAATTCTTCAGACTGATAATTTTTACTTTTAAAGCTAGTCTTTCCCATCTTACCAATCTAACAATTCTTGCGTACACCAACATCAGGTTTCTTTATACTAGGAATGCCTCTTACTTTCCTAAATTTGCTTACTTTCACTAGGTTATCAAAATTCACATGACATAACCTTTTGTGCCATAACAAACTTTCTTCTACTTGAGCAATAAAACATAAACATTCACTAAGTTCAAGATAGAACAAGTTAACTTTTGTTTATATGCCTGATCCAATCATCTTTTCTTTGTCATCTAACAGTCTTGCTTTTCCATGCATGAATTCCACCTTGAATCCAATATTGATTAGTTGTGCCACACTTAATAGATTATGTTTTAGTCCTTCAACCCAATAGGAATTATCACATATAAGCTCTCTAGTTAGTAAGATTCTTCCTCTTTCTTTTATGCAACAAGGTTCATTATTACCAAACCTCACACTACCACTGTCATAGTCTTCAAATTGTTCAAACTTTGTTTTCTCACTAGTCATATGATGAGAACAACCACTATCTATTACCCATGTATTATTTTTACTCACATGAGAGATAAGTGCCATCTTATCTTCCTCATCATTATCAAATTCATCTTTCACAACAATGTAAACAATTTCATCTTCACTATTATCAGAATCCTTAGCCATGAAACATGTTTTCTTACCTTTGTCCTTGAATGATTTGAAATCTTTCTTGCCATTGCACTTGTGACCTTTCTTCTCATCCTTGTTTTACTTATTTGGGCACCTAGCAGCAATATGACCAATTTCATCACGTGAAAAATAGATTAGAGGAACCTTACCTTTGTATTTTCTTTTGCCTCTAGAATATTTCCTTGCTAGTAGAGCTTCAACTACTTCAAGATCACTATCAAAAATTTCTCCTGATTCTTCTTCACTTGCTGACTAAGAATCATTTATCTTCTTTCCCTTTTCTTTGAGTGAAGCTTGGCTTCAAATGCTAATTCAATGTTCTTGGAAGCTGGAACATAGTTGTCATAGTTATCTAGCTCAAATGCAATCAAACTTCCTACTATGGGTTCTAAATTTATCATATGATTTGCTTCACATCTTCTTTCTTGAATTTTAGAAATTCTAATTGCATAAATGGGAAGCAATGTTCTAAGCACTTTACTTACAACTGTTTCTTCTTTGATATCTCCTCCAGAAACCTTGATTACACTGATGCTTGCTTTGACTCTTTCAACATATTTAGCAATGTTCTCATCCTCTCTCATCCTCATCTAATCAAATTTTCCTCTTGGACTTTCTACTTTGGCTCTCCTCACATTTTCATCACCTCCGTAGATATCTTTTAGCTTGTTCCACATAGCAAAGGCAATTTTGCAGTCCTTGATATCATCAAATTCTTCATAGCTTAGGGTAGATGCAATGTCTATCATCATGGTGTTATGAGTCTTCTTCTCGACAATGTCATTGACAGATAATGTACTAGAAGAAGTTGTGTATTCTTCATCAAGATATTTCAATCCTATATCTCTAATGGAAGCCAAATGGAGTCTCATGAGACATTGCCATGCTGAAAATTTATCCCTGTTAAGCCTTGGAATTTCCCTCTTGTAAGACATCATGATCTTTAACTTAGATCCTTGAAATCCTTCCTACAAGCACCAAAAGCTCTGATACTGATTGTTGAAAATATAGATGGAGTAACTGAGGGGGGGGTGAATCAGTTACCACAAAAAGAAATTCATAGATCCCTTAAATGTCTTATAAAACTAGTTACTACTGTCACTCCATAACCACACAGAAAAATGCTATAACTCGGTAGATGTAGTGTATGTTATCTTTAATAGAACTTAAACATTCACAGTGATTAACATGAAACCATAAAGAAAATAACATGAACACATGAGACACTAGATTTAACGTGGAAACCCAATATAGGAAAAACCACCAAGTAACTAGCTATTGATTTTCACTCTTCTGAAGTGAGCCCTGTTAGGAGCCAACCCTATTAAAGGTTACAAAACACACTATTAGGTGTGACCTTGTTAGAGGATTTAATCACCCTATTAGGAGTGGCCTTGCTATAGGACTTTAGAACAATTCAATAGAACTATCACCTTGTGAGAGGATTTATGAAATGGATGTTAGACCAACTCTGTGAAGAGATTTAGAAATCACTACTACAATGGTGAGAAAGTAACAATGAATTGACCTGAATGAGATGCAAATGAATTGCTAATACATATCTCTATTATGCTTTACTAGATCCTCTTCAATTGAATAAAACTTTGTTGCTCCTCAAGGATATCTGATCCTTCTTCAAAATTCACTCACATTTTCTTCTTCAATCAATACACTTGCATGCTCGCTCATTCATTCATACATTAGAATTCTCAACTTGACCCTTCATTTATACCTTACAAATTTTCAAGTCAGCCTAATAACAACTTACAATTATCAATAATCATTACATCATTCGAATTCAAATTTTACATGAAATAATTAAACTTTATTTCCCAAAACAATAAAATCCTTCATTGGCCAACCCTGCTCGGTAAACACTACTTTAGAACTGATTTCCAATGTTAACCAACTGAAGCTCGGTGAACACTATGAACTTTGCAAAATCCTTTGGAGACTGAGTGAACTTAGTAAACATAGACTTTCCTTTGCTAACCTTGTGAGCTTGGTTAACATTGACTTCTACCATAGAATCCTTCAACACCCAAGTGAGCTCAGTAGAAACTATTTCCACAAAGTAATTTTTAGGAACACTCAGTAGACTCTAGAATTTTCTTTTCTAACCAACTGAGCTCGGTAGACTTTGTCTACTGACTAATATGACATTTGTGTAACATCAAAGACAACACACAACTGAACAATTGTATCTAACATATGATTCATCCATGAATTGAGCATTGGAATGCAGTTAAATGGATTCTCAGATACTTGAGAGGTACATCCAGTAAGTATTTACACTTTTGGGGCTCTATTAATGATTTATAGGGATATGTTGACATAGATTTGGCAGGGGATATTGATACCAGGTGGAGTACTATAGGTTGTGTATTTATTGTTGGTGGGGTAGTCGTGAGTTGGGTTTTTAGGTTACAAAAGGTTTAGGCTTTATCCACTATAGAGGCAAAATATGTTGCTACTACAGAGGTAGCCAAGGAGATGATATGGCTTCAATTCTTCTTGGAAGAATTGGGACACCCTTAGAAGGAAATTTTTTTATTTATAGATAGTAGAGTGTCATTCATCTTGCAAAGAATTTAGCTTTGCATTCAAAGACAAAACACATACATTTGCAATACCATTTCATTTGGTCAGTTTTGGATGATGGACATTTAAATTTGGACAAGATACATAAAGATAACAATCCAATAGATATGTTTACAAAAGTAGTAACAAGGGAGAAACTAAATTCCTCTCTAGCTTTGGTTGGTCTTCTCAATTGAACAAAATAAAAGAACAATAGAGTCCAAGGTCTTCTGATATATTCCAATGGGAGCTACAAGTTTAGCATGTTGGAAATATTCTTAACTAGGCTAAGTTACTAAGAGGGGAGGGGTGAATCAGTAACTTCTAAAACTTCTACAATTTTAACTCTTAATCCAACAGTCTAATTAGCATTTAATCCTTAGCATTTAATCTGATCTAATTGTATGCATAAGAAACTGAAAACATGTAAGCATTCATAACACTTTGACACAAAGATTTAGTGGCCCAGAAACCTTGCAAATAGAAAGTAAAACTAGGGTGGGGATGATTTCCACAAGCTTTAGTACTTCAGTATAAATTTGGCCTGTTAAGACTTACATTGATCACTTTTGATGATCTGCCCTGTTAGGAGCAATAAGGACTGCTAGGTCCACCTTGTGAAAGGATTTACAAACATACAATGAAGTATGCACTCAGTAAAGAGATTTCCAAAAGATTGTTAGGTCTACCTTGTTAAAGGATTTGACTAATCCACCTGTTAGGATGAAATAGTAGTTGATCTCTGATTTGCAACTTGGTTTGATGAATGAGATTCCTTTAAGTGTACAAATCACCTTGTTGTGATAGATGAATCTTTGTTGCTCCTTATACTACTATAACCTTTTTAATTCACACTTTCTACTCTTCTCTTTAGTTTACATTTCATATGCATCATTAATAATATATACCAATCCAATTATACAAATTAAAAAGTTGACCACTATACAAGTTTACAAAAATATTACAAAGTCGGCCCAAATGAAGACACTTGGGTCTAAAGATAGACTTGGTGAGGTTTTGATACTCGACATCCACTATCAATGCTCATCATCATCATGCACTTGGTAGATGTAGAAGCTTGGTCCATACTGATCACTTCCAAGTAGTCTTGAACTCGGTCTACATTGGTGACTCAATGAATACTATGAAACTCGTCATATAAACTAAGTCTCTTAGTTTGCATTGTATGACTTGGTAAACACTATCACCTCAAGCTCAGTATAAACTAAGTCACTTGGTTAACACTGAGTAGCTTGGTTAACACTGGACTTGCATCACATAAACTACAAACTCGGTAAGCACTACACAGCTTGGTTTGTACTAGTAAACTCAGCATACACTGAGATGCATAGTTTACACTGCTGATCTTCACAGTAACTATAACTGCTTGATAAACACTAGAATTTGTCCAAAGGATTCAGTAGCAATTGTAGAACTTGGCAACAACTAAAATGTTGGGCAAACACTATTATCTATACAATAAGCTCTGTAGCTGTTTATAATTTGAATAAGTGTATGTCATTAATAACAAATTTGACTGATATGTCAACAATCTCCCCCTTTGGCATTAGTGACAAAAACACTTATCAGCCAAAAGTTTCCTAAATACCATCATGTTTTGATACTAGCTTGGTAGAGTATACTATTTTTGAGATTTTTCAATTTGATATATCTATACATGGTAAGGTTCTTTTATACAGTATATTATACATCTTCTTGCTATATACAACATATACTTACTATACATATCTTTCTCCCTTGTTGTTTTTACAACTTATTACATTTTCTCCCCCATTACTTTTTACATTTTTGTCCATCTTTCTCCTCCTATGCATCTTTCTCATATCTTCTTATTCACAATATATACTCCCCCTATACATATATCTTTCTCCCCCTTTTTGACATTAATGCCAAAGATATATTCTATTTATTTACATGTTAATGTCAAAATGAGATTAAAAAAATTGAATTTACCTTGAGTATGATTGCCAAGGTCTTGTCCCAGTCCTCTTGTAAGACCTTACTTTTGTGTAGTACAATTTGCACTTCTATAGACAACTCTATCATATGGTCTACTATGGAGAAGTTGTTGTCATGGATGAGAGTTTTAGAATGTGTAATATGTTTTTTCAGTGCATCCATATTTGAAAGAATCATATTCTATATATCTACTAATGTAGATCTAATCCTTGTTTCTTCTCTAAGCAGTTTTGCTTGCATATCTATTAAAAACCTTATCTTCTTAAAGTGTGCAGAACTTGAATTAGGGTCAAGCTGCAACTATTGAGCCCTTATCTTGGACAATTTGTCCTTTATTTCCTTGGTAAAATTAGAAACATCACATAGCTTACCAAAAAGTGATGATACATTTGTACAAGATGTTTCCAGAGAGCCCAAAATTGTAGAATGTTCTACTTAATAGATAGCTATTTGTTGAGAAATGTGCTCCAACACTTTATTTTCAAATTTCTTCCCTACCTTCTATAATAACTTATCCTACCCATCAGTATCTTCATTGAACTTTAGAACTGCCTTTGCTAATTGATACAAAATCGGTTGTGAAGAATCAATGTCTACACCTATAGCATCTACCAAAATATTCTTTGCATCCTCAATAATTTTAAATTATTTATCCCTTTCCTCTCTTAATCTCTGCTATTTGGCTTTCTTCTGGAGGAGTTCACCAAATGTCTACATTTGGTCTAGATTAAGCTTGGAGATGTCCCAATTAGTGATTACAATTTCCTCATCTAGGTCTATTTCTTCCTCCATCTCTTTTTCGGGGGTTGGTCTCGACTATCATTGCACTTATTGCTTGTGTGACCAGAATATAAATAATTGTAGACATACCAGGATTGGCTGTAAAAACTAATACTACACTTATTGAAGGAATACTAACAAAAATACATGAAGAATCCAAAATTGATGTGGCAATCATAGATGTGTCTAAGACTATTGTGCTCAAAACTAATGTATTCAAAATTGATGTAGCCAACTCGATAGAAGAGGGAAGAGTCGACATCTCAGTAGATGAAGTGGAGGTCACTTCAATCAATGATGTGTTGAGTTGAATTGGAGCAAGTGATTGGACGTTTGACGTTTGTATTCACACTGGTAGTCACAATCAATCTTGTTGAAGTTGTCTCCACACTTGATGTTGTCAATAACTTGCTCAGAGAGTGAGGAAGTGAGGTAGTAACTGCTACAACAATCTTGACTGGATCAGTTTCCTCATCTTCTTATGTTGCTTCCTCGGTAGCCTCTTGCTCTTTATACTCTTCATAATCAATAGTAAAAAAATGTGTTGACTCTTCACCATCCCCTTCTTCATCCTTATCTCCATAATCTTCATCATCATCATCATCATCATCTTTTACATCAACAAAAAAATCACTCAATTTATGTAAAAGATAGAAATTTTTCCATGTGTTTGTTGCATTCCTTAAAACATGCTCAATGTCTTTCATGAGAACTAGACAAGAATTGAATTTGAGAGTTAATTTTTCCTCATTTTTCTTTAGAGATTCCACAATCTCTTTGTCTGTTAAGCTCAGTAAAAGCTGCCTTAGGGTTTTCCCATAGATGTCTTTCACAATTTGCATGGAAAATTCTCATCTTGGCTTGATCTTCTCCATTAAAACATTAGGAATCTAAGATGTAAGCTGGTCAGGTGAGTACTTCCACTTACCCATTTTATCCATGACTAGATCTTCTATTTTCTTCTTTTCTTCATTAGTCCTAATCTCATATTTTAATGCTTTAAAATTTGTTATACCTACTTCTGCTTCCAGTTCTTTCAACCTATCTTGGAAGGTGGGTGGAGGTCTGCTAAATATAATGTCTCCTCCTTCCTTGTTAGTTTTCTTCCTTGATCTCCTAGTAAACATGGAAGTGGATGGCTTGGTTGGCTTGGTAATAATTACCTTGCCCTTTTTCTTATGTGGTTCCTCTTCCTCTAATTCTTCTTTATCCTCTGCCTCTTCATCCTCACCTTTTCCCTCAGTCAATAAGAGAGTAGAACTTTTTTTTAGTTTAGCAATTATTTTCTTTCCTTTGTTAACTGCCTGAGGGAGCTTGATCTCCAATTCTATCCTGGTTTTAGCTTCATCATAGGTGCCAAAATATGCAACCTTAGGATCAACTGGTTCATTAACAAGTGCCTTAATGATGTCTTTAGTTTCATCAATATTAACCTCATATTCAAGAGGTTTCACCCATGCTATTCTAGGCCTAATTGCCTAAATGTATACTTTGTCACTATCTACCATGAAACACACATCATCCTTATAATCTTCAACAAGTTTCTTGGGAATTTGGTATCTATTATTCATTTTCTCCTTAAATTTATCAAAATAGTTGTCCATAATACTGTTATAATTCTCACCCATCTCAACAATAAACTCATTGATCTAATATAGCACCGGCACATCTTTTCTCCACACAACAGAGCCTTTTGAAGGGAAAAATTTATAAACATAAAAGAATAAATAGGTTAACAAGGAGCCAAACTTACATGGGTTATTCTTTGATGTCCTGATGTTCTCCATGTTCTTTTTGAACTATTTCAATAGTAGCTTGGCAAGGTCAAAAGATAGATTGTTCTTCACTACTTGTATATAAGGTCAACTACTTTGCACAACACGCTATTTAACCTGCATGATCTATAAATCTTGTGTACAATGATATGGATGCCAAACTTCAATTCCACATCAGTGACACTACTTATTTCCATGCCTCTACCATCCCATTTTGCTAGGATTTTCTTTTCAAGTTTAGTCTGATCTAGGGTTTTGGTCATCTTAGCTTTGGCCAACATTGGGAGACCAATAATTCAATGAATCATCTTCTTTGTGATCAATACTGGTTACTCCAACCACAACTGCCCATTATGCACCCAACTAAGGAGAAACCTAATCCATTTTACTTGAAATTCAAGGGGCATGTGAGGGATGTGAGTTAACCCTTTAGTTTCCAGGTGTTGGTGCTCAGGTTTCAAAACTCCATTTACACATACTTTGTCTAGGGCATCATCCATTTCTAAAGTGACAATCTCTTGAATGACACATTTAAAGTGATTTTGTATATCATTGATCAATAGTACCTTTGGAGGGATTTGTGATTGCGCTCCACTTGGATCTAGGTTTTTTGTGATTGTAGGGGTGAGCTTGAAGTTTGGTGCCTTCCATTCACCACGAACTAGCATGTTTGAACCTCACTTTGCCTTGTTGCTTTTGGATGCCATCTTCACTTGGTATGGTTTGAGATAATTCAAAAACTTTTGTTGATAATTCGCTCAAATCACTTGGATGCTCTGAAGATTGTACTTCACAATAGCTCTCAAAAATTTCATGGTAAAAATGACTTCGTTTCCATTCCTTTTATCAAATTTTTGCCATAAATTCTTAGTACGAAAGGTAGATCGATTAACATCACATTAACAAACTGTCATCCACTTCGCTTGCATTGATCACTCAATAGAGTCTTCCATTACTCGATAATTGTATAAAATTTAGTTACTCCTGACCTCACTAGGTAGAGTCTATTACCTGACCTCACTTGGTAAGGAAAGTAACGTGGTAGTAGCCAGTACCCCTTTTTAACTCAGTGATCCCTTTATATCTTGAATATAGATATGGATCTTTTTGACTTTTCAACTAGAACTGATTTGGATGTCTTCTTTGATAGCCTAGTTCCTGTTCTCCCTTAAGAACTTAAGTAGAAATGGTAGAGTCGCCCAATTCTTGAGTTACTTGATCACCATTGCATGGACTTGTATTCTTGGTAGACTCTGGAACCCATTGTCATCTCATCTATTTTTGAATGTTATCAACCTTTGCCTTCTTTTCATCTTCTATTCTACCAGTATTCATATAGTTCTTGGCAAGATGACCAAATTCTGTACAAGTGAAACATCTTCTAGTGGTATCTCTTTTCCTCATATGATGTTTTACACAATTTATTCCAATGTGTCCAAATTCTCCACAGTAATGACATCTACACCAAGTGTTGTAGTCCCAACCAAATATTGCTTTCACAATTTGCTCTTCTGGATTCAATATCTTGGTTTTGCATTCTGATGACTTGTGTACATGTTTCTTACATTTGTGACATTTGCCTTCAAATCTTGGTTTCTCTTTACATTCATTAGCCTTATGACCATGTTGATTGCAATTGTAGCATTTTCCATTGAATTTTTCTTTTTCATTGCTCCAACATTTGTTTGATGTATGACCTATCTTACCACAATGATTGCAAGTAGGTCTTTGATTCTTTTGAGCTACTTGCTTGGATGATTCTCCTTTTTGTCTATAGAGATTTTTCACATTCAGTTGATTCATGTCTGCTTGGGATTTCATCATTCTTTCATTGATTTGCCTTTCAAAGTTTAGATCATTTCGCAATCTTTCATTTTTAGATCTTAAGCTCATGATTTCTTCATTTGCATCGGAAATTTGATCAATGAGGTTTTCTTGCTGAAGGGATTGGTGTTGGATTTCATTGTTCTTTCCTTCTATATCTTCTTTTATCTTATTTTTCTACTCCATGAATTCACATAGCCTTACTGACTAAATTTCTTGTTCTCTTCTTAGTTTTCTTACTTCTTCTTGCAAGGAACCATTCTTTTCTAGAAGTTCTTTGATTACTTCATTGGCTTCATCTTGATTACTTGAATGAAGATCTTCAACCTTTTCTTCAATACAGAGATGATCATTCATTTGAATTGCAAGTTTTTTTCTTTTTTTCAAGAATTGAGAGAGTTGCTCCTTTGCTTTCTTGAGTTGGGCAATAGCTATTTCCAAATCTAGCTTTTCATTGTCAATAGCTTTGTCAAGTCTAAATATCTCCATGGCTTTGATCTTTGCTCAAGCTGTTAAGCTTTCTTCTAAGAACCACAATGCTCTAATACCAATTGTTGGAAATATTCTTAACTAGGTTAAGTTACTGAGAGAGGAGGGGTAAATCTGTAATTGTAGTGCCTCCCCCTAGTTTGCATTTTTTATTATTATTGTTGAACTGTTTTAGGCCAGTTTTATGCTTGATGATTAGTAGCATTATTTTGAGATTATCAGATATTGTTTCATATTTAGTTAATTTTATGATGAGATTACTTGGTACTCTATACTTTATGTATGCATGATGATTATTACAGTATTTTTAGTTATTGATGATGATTAGTTAGATGGAATAACATTTGTGTTTTCTTATGAATACTTACCCCGTACTGCATGTTATGGTGTGCGTGTATGTTTCTTTTATGTATGGCATTTCTGATGTGGTTAAGGGAGTCATAGTCACCTACTAGTCGAGATCTACACGATGCACTACTTCCTGCCATTACCTATTTAGTTTAGTATATATGTGCTTGCACATGCATGAATTTTATGTAGATTGAAGGTACCGGGTATTGACTTCCCTGAATTGCAAGGATGAGCATACCCTATCATATTATCTCAATGGTAAGATAGGGGAGGTAAATTCTTAATTCCAAATCCTAAACCTTTAAGCCATTTGTCCTAGAAAATTAGGACAAGTATTTGAGTTGTTTGCTTTTCGAATATGTTGTATGATGTTAATTCATGATTATAACCCTTTAGTTTGATCTTGTATGTGTTTTTCTATGATAGGTTTTTGTATTTTTGTTTTATAAGTCTTTGGTATTTTTTAATTAATTAAGTCAAACTAAATGATTTAATTAATGATTTAATTTAATGAAAAATTATTATGGTATTTTTAACATTCAATTAATTGGGAAATTAATTAAATAAAAAGAATTAAATTTAAAGATAAAAGTTATAAGTATAATTTTAGAACGTGATAATATTTATTTAATTTAATAATAATATATTTAGAGTTCATTTTTAAATAAATGCTAAATACTATTATTATTTAAGTTAATAAATATTTTATCAATTAACATTTCAAAAATAAATTAAGAAGAAGAAAAAATATTAATTTATTAAAAGTTTTAAGATTGCATGAAGTGTGCATGAGATTAAAATTTAATAAATTAATTAAAAAGAGAAGTCAAGTGAAATTAAATAAAGTTATTTTATAATTCATTAAACATGCATGAAAAAGATAAAGAAAAGATAATAAATAGTTAAAGTCTGGTGAGCAAAGAGTTCTCTCGAGTGATCGCACAATTAGTGCCTCGATTTTAAGAGAGAACTCTTTATCACCAATTGAGGGTTCATTTTCGAAGGACACAAAATTTTGGGAAAGGGGAAAAACTTCAGAGAGAAAGTTTTGAGAGAAGCGAATTCTCTCACAATCTTCAGATGGTTGCGTATTAGCCTCAGGCTCAGGTAGGGTCTTGTGTTTTGATCATTGAATGAACTATGTAATTCGATATTCATGTCTACTTCATGATTGTAGAAATTTGTTTCCTCAAATTTTGTTGCATGAATCTTTCTACTCTTCATTCTGAATCTTTTGCTATTCATATTGAATTCCATATGTATATCAGGATTCAAAGACCAATTAGAAAATCTCGTTCTATAATTAAAAGGAATTAGTTTTAAATTGAGAGGGGTTTCGAATGGAATGATAATTTTAAATAGAAAATTCGACCGGTGGGCCGTATTTTCCCTATCAAGGTATTGCTAGAATTTTTATTAAAAATATATATATTAAAAAAATAATTATGAGGGGGGGTTGTTGATAATTTATATTTTTAAGTAAAATTATATATATATATATATATAATGGGGTGGGCGGGGCCACCAACCCCCCATCCCCCTTGCTTCTCCCTGCGTCGCAACAAGTACTGTTGCAGTAGCAGTACTGTTGTGATAGCAAGTACTGCTGATGCAATAGTACCTTGTTGCAGTAGACAATAGTCTACCGACTATGCAGGCCTTATATGCTTGGGGTGTTTTAATTTTTTTATTATAAATTTTAATTAATTTTAATTATTAATTAATATTAAGTTTATTAATAATTTTTATTAATGTTTATTAATTTAATTATTATTTATTAATGAATTTATTAATAATTTTTATTAATATTTATTAATTTAAATTATTGTCTATTAATAATTTTATTAATAATTTTTATTAATATTTAAATAATATTTAATAATATTTAATAATTTAATAAAAAATTAATGAATGAAAATGTAGTTCCTTTTAAATAATTATTAATTTAATTTAAATAAATTAAATTTTAATTAATGATGGAAATTATTAGTGACATTTTAAATTTATTTAAATATTATTATTGGTAATATTGGTTTTAATAAAATTGTAAATTATTTTATTTAGAAATCAATAGTTTATTATTTTAGTAATTTAAATAAATAATTACCCCTTAAATTATTTGGATTAAATAACTTTTAATCAAATAGGGGTAATTGTGCATTTTATTCAATTATAAAAATTGGGTTATATAGTTAAGGGTTAAAACGCAAATCTTGTATACTCAAAAACTTATACTAAAAAAAAAATTCAAACCTTACTGTAAATTGAAATTATGTGTTTTCAAAACCAAAACAAGCTATGAGACTACACTATTAGGTATGTTATCTGTACTTTGGGTTTTGGGTTGACTAGAGTGTTGACCAGTTCTAGGATGTCTACTAGAGGCTTGGGAGTTTTGTGTTTGTGATATTATAATGTTTTGATCTTGATCTTTTTAACTCAATCATGGTAATGTGTCGAGTATGCTCTATGTGAGTTTGACTTTATTGTTTGTTAGTGCTTTCTAGTATTCTTGTGTGAAACTGTAGTGAATGTTATGACATATTTGACTTAACCATTTTGAGTCTTCGATCGCTATTTTTGAGATGCTTTCCAGTTGCTCGTAGAGAACTGATGTGTTATTGTGAATTATCTTTTGATGCTTTCCAGTCACTTATATAGGACTGAGGTGAATTTTATATGATTCTTTGATTTATACTTTTATGAGCTTAGGGTAGGTAATCTGTATGTTAAGTTGGGAAATGGCTTGCAATGGAGGCTGAGGCCCAAAGTGGCTACCAGGGTAACCCATTGTAAGTTGTTTAATAAGTGATAACATTTCATTAAATGGGTTAAAATGAATTAATAAGATATTGATACCACAAAAAGTCACTAAGGGGCCAAAGGGTTAAAAGACTAGTTGGGTAACCTTAGAGTTGACTCGTTAGTCTGCCTTGTTAGTACAAAAGGATACTTGTGCCACATAGGGTCACTAGGGGGCTAGAGGATTAAAAGACTAGTTGGATAACCTTAGAGTTGGATTCATGCGATGACACTTGCCCACTAGCAGTATAGATTTCCTACGTGTCTATGTTTGCCTCTAACTCTAGATGTCGAGTTTATTTGTAACCTTTAAGCTAGATTGCTTATAGGGTTTCCTAGACTTAGAGATTACTTTTGATATTTGGATTGATATCTTGTTTGAGACTTGAGATTATATCCTCAGCATGGTGGGAGTGGGCCATTTAGGTTCCATGCAGTCAAGTGGTAGTGCTTTTTACTCTTACCATTGAGATTCGTCTGTTGATACTGTGGTTGGAGTTTCCTTGTCTACATTTCCTCTTATACTATCTCTATGTATTATGATGTATGGTTAGATCTTTATAATAGATTTTTTCACTTATTATATTGTACTTTGTATAATGGATCCGAGAGGGATGATGTAATCTATTTTTATAAATGTATATTCTTTTAGCTTTTCATACTCTGTGACATGTACAGTGGATGATTGAGCATTCTGAATTTTATTGCCAAGGGGCATTCAGAACCAATGTATATTATTTAAATGGACTTTGGACTTTTAATTATTCTTTCATGTGGATGTCATAATTGTTAGACTTAGTATTAATTAAATTTAAATGTGACTCAACGTCTTGGGATCCTTAAGGAATGCAATATGTGATGTTTGCTTAATTATGATTGTATGTTATTGCTTTTGCTACTTTGTGTTTGACATGTATGCTATTCTATTACTGTTGTTCTTTCTTTTTTAAAAAAAAAATTGTTTGGCAAACTTAGTAAAACTTTAGGTTAATTCTTTTGGATCCTGGGCAAGGTGTTACAGTACAACTTCTAAAACTTCTACAATTTTAACTCTTAATCCAACAGTCCAATTAACATTTAATCCTTCACATATTATCTAATCTAATTGTTGGCATAAGAAACTAAAAACATGTAAGCATTCATAACACTTTGACACAAAGATTTGGTGACCCATAAACCTTCCAAATAGAAAGTAAAATTGGGGTGGGGATGATACCCACAAGCTTTAGTACTTTAGTACAAAGTTGGCTTGTTAAGGCTTACATTGGTCACTTCTGATGATCTGCCCTATTAGGAGAAATAAGGACTACTAGGTCCACCTTGTGAAAGGATTTACAAGCATACAATGAAGTATGCACTCAGTAAAGAGATTTACAAAAGACTGTTAGGTCTACCTTGTTAAAGGATTTGACTAATCTACCTGTTAGGATGAAATAGTAGCTTATCTCTGATCTACAACTTAGTATGTTGAATGAGATTCCTTTAAGTGTACAAATCACCTTGCTATGATAGATGAATCTTTGCTGCTTCTTATATTGTTTTAGCCTTTGTAATTCACACTTTTTGCTCTTCTCTTTAGATTACATTTTATATGCATCATTACTACACTCATTAGATGTGATACAATACACTATATATACCAATCCAATTATACTAATTACAAAGTAAGCCACTATACAAGTTTACACAAATATTACAAAGTCAGCCCAAATGAAGACACTCGAGTTCTAAAGGCTGACTCAATGAGGTTCTAATACTTAGCACCCACTATCAATGCTCGACATCGTCATGCACTCAGTAGACGTAGAAGCTCGATCCATGTTGATCACTTCCAAGTAGTCTTGAACTTAGTTTAAACTAGTGACTTTGTGAAAACTATGAAACTTGTCATATAAACTAAGTCTCTTGGTTTACATTGTATGACTCGATAAACACTATCACCTCAAGCTTGGTATAAATTGAGTCACTTGGTTAACACTGAGTAGCTTCGTTAACATTGGATTTGCATCACATAAACTGTGAACTCGATAAGCATTGCACAGCTAAGTTTGCACTAGTAAACTTGACATAAACTGAGATGCATGGTTTACACTGTTGATCTTCATAGTAATTGTAACTGCTCGGTAAACATTGGAATTTGTCCAAAGGACTCAATAGCAACTGTAGAACTTGACAACAACCAAAATGCTTGGCAAACATTGTTATCTATATAATAAGCTCGGTAGCTATTTACAATCCAAATAATTGTATGTCACTAATAAAAAATTTGACTGATATGTCAACATAGTAGTGCTATGATTAGTCTCCAAGTGGGAGGTTATTGTTGTGGAGTCTGATCAATCTCCAAGTGGGAGATTATTGTGATATGGAGCTTAATCAGACTTGCAGGTTTGTCCAAAGTGGTTTTCTCCCCATATAATTTCTACGTGGGTTTGGGGGGTAGCGCCCCTAAGATAGGGTCAAGGGGTAGCACCCTTGCAAGGTCTTGGGGTAGTGCCCTAGGTGTGCTCCCTGTCATAGTATAGGGTGGGGTCAAGGGGCAATGCCCCCACGAGGGTTTTTGGGGGCAAGACCCCTGAAGCCAAAAAATGTCCTTATATTATAAAAGATGTAGGCTGCTGTTTTTCTAGTATTCTAGCCCTAATTATGTAAGAGGCAAAAAGCTTGTATAAAAAGAGCTTAGGGTTAGGGATTTTCATAATGTGTGATGCAAAAATTAGTTCTTGCAGTGGTATTGAGTTGTAAGGGATTATGGATTGTAATTAGGTTGTAATCATTGGATAATAATAATATTGGACTTGTTGTTGGTGGATGTAGCCTAGGGATTGGGTGAACCATGTTAAATCTTGGTGCCTTATGTTCTCTTATGTGCGATCTATTATTTTTTGATATTGGTTATATTTGCATGTAACTGTTATTTCTATTTGAGGTTAATCCCAACAGAGGATCTTCATTCCATAAGTCATATATCATTTTTCATGATTGCTTATATTCTTATATTGTAAGAGTTAATGCCCTTCTCTATGAATATATTATGCATGATTTCTTCAAGGATATTTTCTTGTTGTGTGAAGTAGGTACACTCTTTCTCTTCCTTATCATATCTATTATATAGACATGACAAGGAGGGGGCATATATACACCCTCCTTTGTATATAGTTTTGCACTTTATAATATGTCACATCTCGTACATGGGTAAATGTTAAATCCTATATACTAGTAACACATTAAAAAAAAATATGACGAGTACCATACATGGGTAATGTATTTAGACACAAAATGATAAGTCCCATAAATGAGTAACAAATTTGTATTGAGCTATGCCATGGTGATGTGAGGACATTGATCTATGGGTGGAACTTCGATGGGTTAACTGGAAGGTTACAGCTTCGTAAGACTATTCAATGACATATTTGATAAGAAATACTTCTTGTGGCTCATAGTAGGGTGATCACCTTACTAGGTGAGATAATCACGTCTCTCTCTCTCCCTACCCCCCCACTCTCTCCCCTCCTTTAATACTAGTAGGAATATATCATGAAGCTATACTATTAATGATGTTGCTCTTGAATTTTTTATGTTATCACACATGCTTTTGCAATAGCATTCCAAATATGATATTAGTGGGTATGACATTATTGGTTGAGGTCTCTTCACTAGTTGATTTGGATTTGTGTTAGTACTAACCCTTTTTGTGTCTTTATCTTTCTAGTTTTTGTTTCTTTTGCTTTATTTTCTCATCCTTGGGTATGTATGTGGAGCTAGGACCCTTTGTCTTGGGGGCTTATTCCCTTTGACTAAGTGATGTTCTATCTCATTGTGATTCACCAGACTCATTTCCTTCTCTACTTTACCATGAGCTTGGGTTGACCTATAACTTTTCTAAATTAGGGGCTAAATGTATCATCTTAAATTGGAAGCCCTTCCATTTAACAATGGTTTAACATCCATTTAATGTGATTTTGTTGGTGTATATATGTATTTACTATTTACACTTACTTAAGTTTACTTAGGTTAATGCATTATTTTATTATTTTATTTTGTGAGACACTTAGGAGTTTGCGCACCTTTTTGAGTTATCATATTGGCAACACAGAAGTACGCAATTCTAATTCAGCACATGGTGTCTACAAAACTAGAGTTTGTATCATTCACTAAGTTGTCATGTAGACAACACATTTATTCACACTCCCTTTTTAGCACATGTTGTCTACAACTCTGATTTGCGTGTTACACCCTTGTAGGCTTATCCTCTCATCATCGTACTTTCTTTTGTGCTTAATGGAGGACAATTCATATCTGGTGGACATGTGCTTGGTTGTATGACTTACCATGTAGCTGATTTCGAGGCATTCTAGATGTATCTCAGAGGCCTTTATATACAGGCACTCCTAATGTACTCTTAAGGCATATTGAATGAA
This sequence comes from Cupressus sempervirens, assembly GCA_028749045.1. Taxonomy (NCBI): domain Eukaryota; kingdom Viridiplantae; phylum Streptophyta; class Pinopsida; order Cupressales; family Cupressaceae; genus Cupressus; species Cupressus sempervirens. Next base: position 963,189,133 of record CM053785.1, on the reverse strand, counting down.
TATATTGACATTCTAATCATACTCTCTCTTTCTAGTCTACAGTTGTGCTTGTGTTTAAGTTCTTAGTTCCTGGGTGAATTTTTCCCTAAGGCAAATTCTTACATGGTATCAGAGCTTGGAGATTTTCTAATGACATAGTCATTCAAGACCATTGTTACTTTAGTACCTCAGCCCAAATCCAGAGTACTGTAGAAATTAGGAGTGTCTAGAGCCAAATCTGACCTCGCCATTGCGTCTAAAATGCTAATTTGGTGAAGATCGACTATAAACTCGGCTACCCTAGGAAAAATTCGACTGTTAGGCAATTTTTTTTGCAAATTAGCACTCAAAGGCCCCGATTTATAGTTCGGGTACCGGGTTGTCAGATCTCAACCTTGCATAAAGGAATATTCCTTTATTATTTTATTTGGTAGACTATACAAATTGGTGGGCATTTACATTACTCCGGTCGTGGCATCAAATCTAGCCTTATTGTAATTTATAGCACACACACCCTTCCCTAGATCAACCAAGTCAAAAATTTTGGCATTTAAACCACCGGTGGTGACTACCTTCTCCCTAGCCTACGACAGCTCTTCTTTTGTTTTGTATGCAGGTGGCTTTCATTTTAAAGCCTCTAGAGCCCACTTTCCCCATGAATGTGGGATAAATAAAAACAAACCCTACTCGCTGTTTTTTATTTCTTTGGCCCCCGCACACTATTACTAGTGTCATCTAAAAGTCTTCCAGGCCCTCGCTTTGTCCATTGCTTGTCCACCACGCGACACCATTGTGTACACTGCTACATACCCAATCTCTTGCACCCATGACCATTTCAACCTACACAGTAAGGACGCCACATATCAGTTAAAGCTACACCCATGTGGAACTCCTCCATGTAGACCTAGTGCCCATCCATGTCATAGCCTCTAGCTAGCTCAACATCCATTGCGCAGTCCAGCTATACTTGCCAGCCAAGCATGCAGGTGCACACATGGATAGATAACCACTTAGATAGTGACACCTAATATGACACATCAACACCACATAGATAGTGACACAACTATCACATGTCATCCTTATCAGCATTTATGTATGTCGTATGATGCCACATGTACAGGTCGTACAGTACGAATAGTCCAATCACTCTGCCATGTCAGCCCAGCCGCTGATTTTTTATTGGTGTCATCTTTTTGCGAGGTTAAATTTGACTGTCATTTGACCACCAAAACCAGGAAATTTTCAACTACTATGATGGTCATTTGACCATCAAATTTAAGATAGCAATTTTCTTGCCAGACCCCTCTCTAGATTGCTTTTTGATTTGGCAACCTAACTTTGCGAGCCCATAACTTGGTCATTCAGACTCCAATTCAGGTGCGATTTTTTTTTTTAATTGGGTAGAATCTCCTAAACTTTCTAGTGGTGGTGTTCTTTTCTAGTTTTGGTGCAAGGATTTTTTATAAATTACATTGTTTGGCAACTGTACCTACTTAATCCTACATTTTGCAACTTCAAATGCTCTATACAGGCACATCTAGTCACTTTTTTAGGTTCCATTTTTTTTTTCAAAGGACGTTATTTTTTTTCTACTTTCCAGATCTACAGTTAGATTCTTGGGTTATGTGGACAAAATTCTCACTTTCAAAACTAGGGCTTTTTCTGCATTGTAATGCTTTGATTACTTTTCAGAATTGTTGTACGTTTGAGCTATAGTGCTTAGTGATAAATTTGGGCCTCAAAAGGCAATTGTAAAAAGAAAAATCAAAAAGTCCATTTTGTTCATTTTGACAAGTGGCCCATTGTACACACACTAATTATAAAGTTCCAAAAGCATCTTTTTTTGGGGGCTCTTTTGATTGAGTGAAAGGGGGGGGGGGGTGTACTGTGTTTTTTTGTCTCTCTTTTGTTCTCTATTCATTTTTTGCATCATGGATTCATTTAAATGTCCACCTCTAACTTCACACAATTACTTTACATGGAAAGATATTGCATGGAGTAGATTAATGGAAAAAGGTTATAGCGTTTATGTTGATGGTACAATTACCAGACCTACTGATGCTAAAGAACTCATTGAATGGAAAAAACAAGATCAACAAGCTTTAGGAATTGTGTACATAGAAATCTCTTCTTCTACATTGTCAGTTTCTTAGAATCCAAACCTGCATGGGACAAACTTGAATCATTGTATGGAAAGGTGGATGAAGAAAAGGGATTTTAGATTAAGGACGATCTACTTCTCTTGGATCCAAAGAACTTTGACACAATTCAGGATTACATCAACAAAGCCAATGAGTATAGGGCACTACTTAAAGATTATGGTAATCCATGAAAGATGAAAAGTTGATTCATCACATCCTAAAAAGGCTACTTTTAGAGTACACTTCCTTTGTTTCGAGTTTTAATACTCATAGGTTGACCATGGGAACTGCTTACCAGAAGCCTACATTTGATGCATTTGCAGAATTGTTGATTGTTGAACAAACTCACTTGATGGATTTAGGACTTCTCATGACATCAAAGGCCAAAGCCTTCATGGCTAGTGATGAGCACCAATCAAGTCAAGGAGGAAAAATTTCTAGCAACAACAAGAAGAAGTAGTGGAGGAAGAAATCATAGTCTAAGACACAACAGTCCTCCTCACAACAAGGTGGTTCTTCTTCCAACAAGAAGGGAAATAGTGAAAACAAGGAAAAACTTTTTTGTGCATATTGCAAAAAGCCAAATCATGATGAGCATCATTGCAAGGTTAAGAGAATCGATGAGTTATAAAATCTACTCAGGAAGAACAAGATTCAAGTGCTAGGTACTTCCAAGGATTCAACTCCAACTTCTTCAAAGGGAAAAGGGCAAGCACTTATGGCTAATTCAAGTTCTTCTTCGAAATGGATACTTGACTCAGGTGCCTCCTACCATATGGGTTCTTTAGAGGGAGACTTTTCTTCATTGAAGCAGTCACATGTACCACACATATTTGTGGGAGATGATACTAAAATGGAAGTTGAAGGAAGAGGGCATGTGGAAATGAAAAATGGGAAATTTAGAGATGTTCTCTACATTCCAAACCTTAGCTCCAATCTCCTCTCAGTTTACCAAATCACTCACCTTGGAGATGGTCACAAATTTGAGTTCCTTCCAAATTCAGTGATGGTGCACAGTCTTAGAGATGATTCATTGGTTGCAGTGGAGAAATGCAATGATGACAAGAGGCTTTATTCCTTCTCCCACTTTGTGCATACGTATCCTTTTCAAGCCTTGTTGACTCACTCTATTTCTCAAACCACATTATGGCATGAGTGGTTTGGCCATCTTTCCTTTCACTCTCTTCAACAACTTTGCTTTAAACACATGGTCAAAGGTCTACCTAACATCAACTTTTCTAAGTGTGAGTATTCATCATGTTCAGTGGATATGCATCTCAAGGAGAAGTATGATAAAGGCAAGTCTTCCAAAGCTCAAATTGTTCTCCAGTTGGTTCACATGGTTTTAGTAGGACCTTTTGTAGTGACTTTAGTCAGCCAAGGCCGCTACATCCTTACTTTTGTTGATGACTTTTCACGATTCACTTGGGTCTACTTTTTTCATCACAAGAATGAAGTGGTTCATAAGCTTCAAGCCATTAAGACTTGTGTTGAACAGAAATCAAGGAAAGCCATCAAGGTTCTATAGGTGGATAATGAGAATAGATATGTCGACAAAAGACTTAAGGACTTTTGCAAACTTGAGGGAATCAATCTTCAGAATCCACTAGCATTCAGTCTACACAAGATAGATGTTGCAGCTATGAGGATTATGACTCTCAAATCCATGGCAAGTTGCATGATAAAGGTCAAGTCTCTTGATCCTACATTAGAAGTAAAAGCTATTATCAGTGCTACTCACATACTTAACGGGTCTCCTCATAATGCCTTAGATGGGAAGACTCCTTTTGAGGCATGGTGCGAAAGAAAACTAGTTGTAATTCATTTCAGAGTCTTTGGTTATCCAGCATGGGCAAACCTATCTTCCAGGGGTTGCAAGGCACTCACACCTATGCCTTGTACTTTCATAGGATATGAAGATAATGCTAAGGCATACAAACTTATGGATCTAGAGACTCATGAGATTTTTGTGGAGAAGGATGTTCACTTTGAGAAAAGTTCACCCAAATTATCCTCTAATGCTCTTCGCACTTCATACACAATGGAAACTAATAGTGACACCACTGATAGTGCTTCAATAGATTCAGACATGTGGGGTTCTATCGACAGCTACAGTGAGAGATCACATCATCAGTCCAATCCACATGTATACATTGCCACAGTGAAAGGTCCATCGTAGCATGGTACATGTTGTCTTCCAGCTCTAGCTCCAATTATGACTACATGGCAAACATTACAGGTTTGTTCATGGAATCACACACCATAGATTTGGGAGACAACCTTGATGATTTGCATCTTCTCATTAATGATGAAGATCCTTCTACAGTTGTTGCGAGGGCTCACTCTGACCCTCATGTCCATTCTCTACATGATTAATCTTTATAGGTTGGTATGATTGTGGATCCTTATGAACAACAATTTTCAGAGGTCTCTTTATCCATTGAGGAGATAAATGGTTCATTAGAATAGGTTCAACATAAATCCTTGCTAGATCTGCATTCGTTCTTTTGAGCATAGTTGGAAGGGTCAACATTAGCATCAACACAGGGATACTTGAGTAGGTTTCAAGACCACCATACATCTTTAGGATTGCACCTTTTCCTTTGTTTCTTCCAAAGGGGAGGAACATCATCCAACATTCATGGACCTGCTTCTTCCTTGGAGCAACATTCACTGGCAAGCATTCTTCATTTGGGGGGGGGGGACTACCTTGACTCTCTTCCTCTTCTTTCTTATGGGGAGGACTTTTTCGTCTTATGAGGTCTTGTTCTTCTCCTTATTCACTATTGTATATATTGGATGTATGTCGTAATGGGGGGGTCTTGATTACTCCATCCATCCATGCATCCCTATTTGTCTCTCATTTTGGGGGAGGGTTTTTCCCATGAGTTTTTCCCTCTTTCTCCGCTTTATGAGAGATTGCATTTCATTGTGTACATGGGTACCTAACATGGCCTAGTAGTCAGGATCCATCATGTATTTCATCCTAGTTTATGTAAGCTTAAGGGCATTCCCCTAAGTTGCACTTAAGGGGGGGTGTTGGTGTAAATACGCATTTACTATTTACACTTACTTAAGTTTGCTTAGGTTAATGCATTATTTTATTATTTTGCATTATTTTATTGTGTGAGACACTTAGGAGTTTGCACACCTTTTTGAGTTGTCATGTTGACAACATAGAAGTACACAACTCTAATTCAGCACACGGTGTCTACAACACTAGAGTTTGCATCATTCATTGAGTTTTCATGTAGACAACATAGTTATTCACACTCCCTTTTTAACACATGTTGCCTACAACATTGATTTGCATGTTACACCCTTGTAGGCTTATCCTCTCATCATTGCACTTACTTTTGTGCTTAATGGAGGATAACCCATATCTAGTGGACATGTGCCTAGTTGTATGACTTATCATGTGGCTAATTCTGAGGCATTCTAGATGTATCTTGGAGGCCTTTATATATAGGTACTCCTAATGTACTCTTAAGGCATATTGAATGAATATATTGTCATTCTGATCATACTCTCTCTTTCTGGTCTACAATTGTGCTTGTGTTTGAGTTCTTAGTTCCTCGGTGAATTTTTCCCAAAGGAAAATTCTTACAGATTTCATCATAAAGCATTTAATTCACATTCTCCCATTTCTTCTGATCTCCTTTTATTCCTCCTAGATAAAATCATGGTAGAACCTAATAGATCCTCCTTTGTATTCCTATTTCATGAAGAAAAGCTTGAGGCAAGACCTATAGACTTGGGTTCTCCCTTGTCTTCTTCCAATCACTTAGAATCTCTTTTCCACACTAGACAACAAGGTTTACTCAAGATTTGCACCTAGTTTCCAAAAAATGGAACCTGTTATGGGACCCCAAGTGAATCTTGGGGTTTCTATATTTGGGAGTCAGGGATGCAACATGTTTGCAATTGGGACCCATTTTTAGGTCCCTTTCTTAACCCTTGTGTCAATGTTGATCTAAGGCATCAATTTCTTGTCTGATCAGTCGATGAGAGAAAGTTTATTATGAATCCTTTATAAGCACATCCAATTTCTTCATTTTCCATCTATCTATCCATCCAAACATTAAGAATAAGAATATTCATCCACACACATCAAACACTCAAGAATTGTTCAAGCAATTAAGGCATTCAAAAAAAATTCTCCATTGAAGATCAAGGATTTGAGCATTCAAGCAATTGAAGGAGTTTATGCAAGGTCTAACATTCTCAACATTCAAGATTTCCCTCCATACATTTGGGATCTTTTGTTCTATCTTCTACATCCATCATTCCATTCATTCCTAAGGAAAATATTAGAACATTCAAACACAAAGGTTTTGATTTACTTTGATTTCAAATTCCTATGGTTTTTGGAGTTAAGTCAAGGCTATTGAATCTACATACTTGATTACATTTTAAATTTAAGATTATATTGATAGATTTACATTGCTTCAAGTTAGATCTACTTCTACTACTTGCTAGCATTTTCTATTTTTCTTATTATCTCATTTCAAGGCTAATTCCTAAATTGGGTTTTGATCAAGGCAAGCCCCCCCATCAACAAAACAAAAACCATCTTTCTTGTAGGTTATAGATCTCAAAAGGAAAATAGAGTGTAGATTAGATACCTTTTTTTAAGAACTTAAGAGATTCAAAAATTGTTGCACGATTGGACATTGTGGGTCAAGGGTGTAGTGTGACCCTAATCTCCCTCTAGATTGAACCCGACCTCCGAGATTGATCCTGACCAAGAGCCAAATAATATTTGGGTTTTGTAGATCTTGTTGTTACAGGTCTAGAACTTGAAATAGTTTCTAACAACATTCAACAACTCATTTACAAGTTTGTATTTCTGCAAGGTGAGTCTCTTTTCCTTTTCCTTCTCCATTTCAATAAACATTCCAATTCATCTATATTTAGTTTTGCATTACATCAAAACCTCTCTTTATAAAGGTGAGGGAGAATTAATTCCAATAAATTTGCGCTTTTGCATTATGTTACAAATTGACACTTTATCTTGTGTTAAATTAGGCTTGCATTAGAAGGTGAATCTTGGGTTTTATGCTTCATTCGTGCATAGGGTACTAGATTCATTTTCCTCCTATACATATAGAAAGATTAAATACGTATCTTGATGGATGAAAAAATTATGTAATACAAAGACTGGAAAAGAGGACCATAGCTTAATGTGAGACATGCACATGAACAAGTTGAATGGCATGATGGTCCCTCCATCCAACATAGTGATTAACAATCGCACTTTGATCCAAATCTTGTATTATTAATGGACAAATAACATTCTATGCTATTAGAATCACATTTCATCTATTATAATGTTACTCTCAAAGAACATTGCTCATCTTTTTCAACAAGGGGCTTTGGTTTTTGTTAGACATACCATAAAATGTACTATTCCCATTGGTCATAACCCTATTGCAAATATGTAAAACAATGAAGGAATAAAGAACCCACCTATCACTTGTATATATATATATATATATATATATATATATATATATATATATATATAGTTGATCTTGCTGATCAAGAAATTATGAATAGGGCATATGATCCTCTCTCCAATAATGGGGAAGAAAGATTCAATATTCATAAAGGAAAAATAATTGATTCAAAATCCATTCCCAATGCATACAAAAAAATGAAATAACCACAAAAAAATATGCCTTCTACAAAGTGACATTGTAAACCTCACTTGCACACATTTTTTGTGATTAAAATGAATGTGCAATATTTTTTTTTTTCATATAATGTTTGCGTTCATCAAAATTTTGATGAACACCACTCGTTGGAATTCTAACTAATGCAAACCTTTTTTTTCTAAAGAAATTAATTTGACACAAAATGCATTATTCATTGCAAGAATTTATCAGAAATCAGGGTAAAATGTATTAGTAATTTCTTATGGATGTCAATATATCCTTTCCTTTTCTCTTCCCATTTAAAAAGGCCTACTTGTAACTCCTTCCAGATTATCCTTAGGGTCTCAATTGAATTTGAAGTAGAATTGCAAGTTCAATGAAAATGATCTACTCTAATATGAAAATCAAACACCAATTCAAATGTACAATTAACTCCTTGGAATATTTTATAGATTGAAATGTGTGATGATCCAACTAGGTAGTTGTCATACGACATATTTTTTTGGGATGCCAACTTTAAAAAAAATAATAGAATCTTGTTTTTGATGAATTACCAACTAATTTTTAACACAAGCTAAATTGGAAAGATGCTCTACTTAGAGTACAATTTTATATTAATATGATTATTGGTGGAGTCATACATGTTATTTTGTGTCACATATAGAGATATGGGTGTACAACTATTTTTAATAATCTTAATGATGGTCACCTAGAAATCACATTTGTATAGCTTTATTCAGACACTTTTTTATTGTTGGACTTCACTTTTTTCACAACTACCTAGGATGAGGCCAAGAGAAATCTCAAGATTGATTTCCAAATTCAACAAATTAAACTCCAGGTTAAGGTTATTGTTCAACAAAAGGAATATGGTGATGATATAGGGTCTAAGGGCTTTTTTCTAATTGTTGATCCTTATTATTATCAACCTCAAGTGGATCTACTACCTCATAACAATTAGTTTATTCTTCTTTGTTTTACTTTGTGGTGGTTATGGGCAACAAAATGTTGTAATGTTATTTTCAATGATATTGGTTCTTTGTGGTGATTTGTGATGGTTATGGGCAACAATATGTTGTTATGTCATTGATGCAGTCACTTAGCCCAGGAGTAAGAAATCATAAATAATGAAACAAAAGAACCATAAGCAAAACACGATATATATGTTCCACTTAATTCATAAAATATTTTCAAAACTCAGAACCTCTCTTCTCTACCTTCTACATAGACCCCCAACTCTATTTTAAAAACTTTTGGACCAAAAAATCCTCTCCTTAATTCACTCCTACATGACTATAAATCAATAGTTGTTTAACTTGAGAGTTATCTCTTTGATTGTCTTCTATATAGACTAAAATTAGCATCTAATATGATTATTACATAGTTTTTATCAACTAAAGCCTAAAGATCAATAAAGTACGACTTGGTAATTACTCAAGATGACCAAGAAAATAATTGGATATGTTGGCATTCAACCTCCAGTTAACTGAACAATCGCCCACAATTAGAATGCAGTTGACCATGGACATGTGTTAGGCTGAATGTTTTTTATCATTCTCCCTTTCTTTTTAAAATTTTGAACCTCTTGGTTCAAAGCTTATTTTCAACTTAGCTTTAACAAGTAACAATCTAGCAATAAAATTTAATTGTTTGTAACGTGGATTTTCTATTTATCCCAAAAAAAATCTAGGAAAGAGTTTGGAATAGATAATATAATCATTCCTTTAACTTCAAAAATTAAGCCACAATGTTCCCTTCCACCAAGATATCTTTTTAGATCATCACATTTTCTCCTCTTTTGCTTCCAATCACTTGTTGAAATAAGGATCCTCTTCCTTTGCCAATTGGTCTTCATGCTCTTTTTCAAGCTCATGGAAAGCTTAATAGTTTTCCTCCATTGAAAATCATTGATGTTCTTTATCCCATTTTTCCTTGCACATAAATCATTAGAAATAGAAATAAAGTTAATGAAATAAGAATCTTTGACAAGTGTATTCTCCTCTTTTGCATTATGTCATTGAGGCATGTGTTCTATTTTAGATTTTGTGAGGTGCCTTTCATCTTCTAGCTCAATATGATATTTTTCACAAGATAAATTCTTTTCGACATCGTCCTTTAAATCACAACTATTCATATATTTACTCTCACTCTCAAGCATCATTGTTTACTCTTTAGGAAAGTGATGATCTACTCCTTTTTCATCACTGCTGAGATCCTCAAGACAATCCTGTAGTAGCTTCCAACAAGTTGTGTTCTCTAAAGTCAACAAATCTTCATCACATATGGGGCTCCCATAGATCTCCATCATTGTTGTAGCTTCCTCTTCAATGCAAAATACTTCCACTACTACACCCATTTGAGCCTCCTCTTGTGATAGGTTGCATTATTTCCCATTGCAGTCTTCCTCTTTTCTTTTTGCACTGTACTCTTCAATGTCTTCCCCTTCTTTGATGTAACACAATTCAACATCATCCTCAAATTAAACTATCTTTTCATTTTTATCTGATTCATTTATTCCTTCCCTTTGTAACTCTTAAAAGATCACATCCGAGGGTCTTTCATCCACTAATATTTATGCCAACTCATAAATTGATTCATTTTTTCCTTGTTTTAACAATGTCATTCCTTGTCTAATCCTTGACAAAATGACTTCCCTTTTTGAGTATGACCCTTTATCACAAAATGAATAATTTACTTCATCATTTTTTCTCACCTTCTCATAATGCTTCAATACCTTTGATGTAGATTTCTTTTTCTTTAACTTCTTATTGCTACATGTTCCTTAATCTTCCAATATGCACAATAATTCCTCCAACTCAAACTTTAATTGTTGCAACTCCTTTTGTTGGCCCTTTTTTAACTCCTTCCTTATTTTTGTCTTACTCTTTCTTCCAAGTTAGTTATCATCCTTTTTGCATCTTGATATATCTCCATAAGTATTTTTTTATTAGACAAATTTCACACAAATATTGAATATTTCACATGCATCAAGAAATAATGAACAACAATGTCCATTCACAAGTTGATGCACTTTTTTCTTTTCCAAGTTGCATGTTGCTTCTATATAATAGATGTCCAAATTTTTTCTTCCACTCCACAACTTCTTCAATTTGCACGAAAAATGCTACCTGAAAGCACATGTCATCCACATCAAAGTCTCCTCAAACTCTTATGTGAAAAACTTGACATAACAACTCTCATTCAACTCTACAAATTAAAGATGGTTGCAAACATAAACATTGTCCATGTACTAAAAGGAGAAATAGAGGCAATATTGTTATAGAACATACTATCTCTTACACATAGGAAAGATTTTCTCTAATACCAAACTGATGCAATCACTCGGCCCAAGCCTACGAAATCATAAATAATAACACATAAGAACTAGAAGCAAAACACCATGGATCTGTTCCATTTAACTTATAAAATATTTACAAAACTCATAATCTCTTCCCCACCTTCTATGTAGACCCCAAATCTATTTTAAAAACTTTTGGACTAGAAAGTCCTTTCCTTAATTCACTCTTATATGACTAGAAATCAACAATTGTTTAACTATAGAGTTATCTTCTTAATTATCTCCTATATAAACTAAAATTAACACCTAATATGAATATTACATAGTTTTCTCAACTAACAACTAAAGCTCAACAAAGTATGACTTAGTAATTAGTACAGATGACTAGCCAAACAACTGTCTGTGCTAACATTTAACCTTCAATTTTTTGAACAATCACCCACAATTAGAATGCAATTGAACATGGATAACTATTAGGCTAAATACTCCACATAAGTTATCTTCATTATTGTTGGATCTATGTAGTCTCTGTGATGGTCATGAGCAACATATGCTGCTATATGTGCATCAATATGTTGTTATACCATTTTTTAGTGTTCTTGGTTCTTTGCTTCACTTTGTGATGGTTATGGGCAACAATATGCTATTATGTTATCTTCATCCTCAAGGGCTTTGTGTAGTCTTTTTAATGGCTATGGACATGACATAGTCCAAGGTAGGAGAATCCCCAAAGGAGATGTTCTAGCCCCCAACAAATAACCACACATCAAAAACACAATACAAGATACAAGATCTAATACCAACACAACTTTTTATTCATAAAATAACTAATTAAATGCAATGTGTCGGGTTGTAAGGCCTTCCCGGGTATGACCAAATACAATAGCAATTACAATATCAATTTTGCAAGATCCTCAAGATCCAAATCCTAGCTAGTCTAGATCCACACTATAGTGGCTACCCCTAGTTTACTTTTCATGTTGAATTACCAAATTCTTTTAGGCCAGCTTTATGGTTATGTTTTATGATTAGTAGTACTTGATTACTTGATTTGATTGTATGTTATTTCAAACTTAGTTGATATATTTGATAAGCTACTTATTCAAAGCAAATAGATTTCCACAATCCATGAATATTGTATTAATTTATGGCGAAGATTGTGTGAGAGTTTTTTCATCAACGTTTCGGATCATACTGTATGATCCATCATCAGGATGCCACTGAGTCACTGAGAGCAAAAAAAAATGTTTATGATTATTCTTTCAATGATGATGCTTGTATATAATGATTTTAGTATTTTCATGATGATAGTTAGATAGATGATTTATATGTAGTTTCAATGGATACTTACCCCATACTTGCATGTGTATGGTGTACTTGTATGTTTTAATTTATGTTTGATGTTTCTAATGTGGTTGAAAGAGGGAGTCGTAGTCACCTGCTAGTTAAGATCTATACGATGCACCACTCCCCGCCATTCCCTATTTAGTTTAGATTTATATGTATATGTGCATGCTCAACTTTTATGCAGATTGTAGGTATCAGGTATCAACTTTCGTGAATTGCCAAGATGAGCATACCCTATCGCAATATCTCAATGGTAAAGATGGGAGATAGTCCTTGAGTCCAAATCCTAACCCTGAGTCAATTGTCCTGGAGAGAAGGACAAGTATTTGAGTTATTTACCCTTTCAAATTTGTCAAGTGACATGAATTTGAGATGTTGACCCTTGAGTTTGATTTAGTACTTTGTCTTTATAATGGGTTTTCTTATTTGGATTTATGGGTCTGTTGTGATTTTCAGTTATAATTAAATCAAAATTAAAAGAGTATTAAATGATTTAATTTAACAAAAAAATTATTAAAAAAAAAAAAAATTTAATTATATTTAATTAATTTAGAAATTAATTAAATAAAATAATTTAATTAATTTAGAAATTAATTAAATAAAATAATTTAATTTAAAAGATTTAATTGAATTTCTAATTTTGACGTAATTATATTTATTAAATTTAATAATAATTTATTTAGGAGTTTCATTTTAATAATAAACTATAAATATTATTATTAGTTAAATTAATAAATATATTATTAAAGATGTCTTGTGATTTAATGAGAGAGAGAGAGAGAGAGAGAGAGAGAGAGAGAGAGAGAGAGAGAGAGAGAGAGAGAGAGAGAGAGAGAGAGAGTAAATTAAATAAAGTTTATTTTAACTAAAACGTAAAAAGTTGCATGAAATCAAAATAATAAAGAAAAGGGGTTTGCGTGTTTGCAAAACTAAAACCCTAAAGGAGAAAGCTCTTTATTAATAAATTAGAGCTCATTTCTCCACACATAGGTTTGGAGGAGCAAATTTAAAGAAAAGAGTTTTTTGAGAAAACAGGAAATTCTTGCAATTTTCGAGCGTTTGTCTGGTTAGCATTAGATCAAGGTAGGATTGTTGCTTAAATTTATCACAATAATTTCTCTTCATATTTCTCTCTGTCTTCTTTATGCTTATTTGAGAATCTTGTTTTGGAAATGGCTCCATTTGAAACCCTTGTTTGTGAAATCATTGTTCTTTGTTTCAAAAATGTTTGTGGTTGAAATCAATATGAAAACCTAATATGAGAAATCTTGATTTTTGTCATTAAATACTCTTATTGGAAAATGAGTTATTTTAGAAAATTGTGAATTCGGGATGGGGTTTGAAAAGAAGACTAGTTTTAAATTGTTAATTTTTTACTGTTTCAGATTCTTTACCCTATTAGATCTATGGTGAAGTTTTATCAGAAAAAAATATTAATATAATTACCACAATTGATAATTACAGTGATAATTATATTATAATAAAAAAAGTGAATTTATGCAGGGGGGCTTTGAATTTGGTTTGGGTTATATATATATATATATATATATATATATATATATATATATATATATATATATATATATATATATATATATATATATATATATATATATATATATATATATATAAGATTGGGAGGTGAGTTGTTGCCTAAGTAGTTTGTGACTGCCAAAGGTAGCCTGCGGTTGCATGCTGCAACCTGCATGAAGGGAGTAGGTAAGTTTTTTTGTTTTTGTTTTTTTAAAATTATTATATTAAAGTGTTTTTAATTAGTTTATATATAATAATTTTAATATAATTTTAAAAGAAAAAAAAGAAAAAAGATTGGGAGGCGGGCCACCACCCCCCACCTCCCCTCCTTAACTCCAGCAACCTATGGTTGCTTTAGCAAACCGCGACTGCCTAAGGTAGACCGTTGTTGCCTATGTAGTCTGCGACTGCCAAAGGTAGCCCATAGTTGCATGTTGTAGCCTACATGAAGGGAGTAGGTAAGTTTTTTTGTTTTTTGTTTTTTTAAATTATTATATTATTTCTATTAAAGTGTTTCTAATTAGTATATATATATATATAAATAATAATTTTTTTTAAAAAAAAAAAAAAAAAAAAAAAAAAAAAAATAAATATATATATATGTATGTTATTTAATTTAAGAGTTATATTATATATATAATTAAAATAGTTTAAATTAAAGTTTACAATAGTTTTATTAAAATTGAAATATTTTTGGAAATTGAGTTTCAAACCAATAATGCTATATTTGATTTGTTTATTTTTAAATCTATTGTTGATTTACTAAAAGATTATTTATCTATAGAGGGGAAACTTGTGAAATCTTAGTAAATGGACTTTTAGGTGTATATTTTTAAATGAAGATATTTGTCCCATAAAGGTTATAATTTGACTAAATTCAAATATGTATCTATTTGAAAGTATAAGCTTTGGGCACGAACTTGAGACTTGTAATTGATCAATACAACATATGAAACCTTTATCGATTATGACCACTTTTGAAAAAAATGAAAACTTGAAACCCCATTTGTGAAAATTGAACTTTTATGTTTTTAAAATCAAATGAATTATGAAAACTACATTTGTTATATACTAGATGTGATGTATGATCTACTAGTGTTGGGTTCGGGTTTGACTCAGTACATTGACTAGTCAGGATGTTTACAAGAGGCTTAGAGAGTTTTGTTCCATGATGATGTTATGTATATTTTGGTCACGATCTTTTATACCCAACCATTGTGATGTATTCACGTATTTCTATTGAGTTTTCATCAATTGCTTGTTAGTGCTTTCTAGTTGCTTTTATAGAACTGAGGTGAATAGTGTGATTTTCTTGGTGTAACCTTTGAGTTTCAATTAGTTATCTTTTGATGCTTTCTAGTTGCTTGTTATAGAACTGAGGTGATTATTGTGAGTTTCTTATTGTAACTTTTGAGTTTTCGATCAGTTATATTTTGGTGCTTTCTAGTTGCTTGTATAAGAATAAGGTGAATATTGTGATTTATCTATAGGTGTTTTCTAGTTGCTTGCATAAGACTAAGGTGAATATTGTGATTTATTTTTAGGTGCTTTCCAATTGCTCGTATAGGATTGAGGTGAAAATTGTGATTTTATGAGTTGTACTTTTCATGAGCTTAGGGTAGGTAATCTATGTGTATGTTGGGAAGTGGCTTGCAATGGAGGTCGAAGCCCTAAAGAGACTGCTTGGGTAACCCATTATAAGTTATTTTAATAAGTGATAACATTTCATTAAATGGGTTTAAAATGAATTAACAAGAGTCAGTGTTTTCCTTGCCCATGCCTTGAGTGCTAGTATAGGCTAGGATGAGAGTAGAGATGATGATTGATTGCGACCTTGCCTCGTTAGTATGACTTGTCTGTACGAAAGGATATTGATGCCACATAGAGATACTAGGAGGCTAGAGTCTAGAGAGGTTGCCAGGGTAACCTTAGAGTTGGCTCATGCGATGACACTTGCCCACTTGCATAGTAGATTTCCTATCTGTCTTTGTTGCCTTTGGGTTTAGATGTTACTTGTGTCTTGGTACCTTTGAGATAGATTTCTATGAGGATTTCCTTGACCTAGATGTTGGTTATGACCTATAGATTGATATTCACATTAGACTTGAGATTATCTCCTCATCATAGTGGGAGTGGGCCATTTAGGTTCCACGAGGTCGAGTGGTAGTGTTTCTTATACCATTAAGATTTGACAGTTGGATGTTATTGCTGTATGTACTTGTGCAGTTGTCCCTTTCATTTTGATCTTGTCTTTTCTATTTGGAAGGTTATATTCTATTGTACTGTAATTGATTATCTGGAGATCTTATGAGATGATATATTTATTCATGATGTATGTTCTTTGAGCTTTTTATACCATGTGACTTGTATAGTGGATGATTATGCATTTTGGTTATGTTAAGTGGTATCTTGTGTAATTGTATATTATTGGATTCATACTTGTGATTGTTCTATGGTGTGGATTTGTTATAAATCATATTTAATATTCTATGCATTCTTTCAATATTAAAGACATTTCTTCTCAACTAATTCTAAAATACAAAATAACTCTAAAATACAAACATATAATATTAGTAACTTCTTCTCAACTTTTAACTCTCTTGAATGCCCGTCCATAGCAACATTCATGACTCTTTATGGGTCTACTTTGTGTCAAATCCTTAATCATTTGGACCTTGATGAAGTTGATCCCCACACGGTAGAGAGCAAATCTAAGCCCTTTGGATCTTCTCTTGGCAAACCCCACCTCCCTTTTATGTTATGTTTAGTATTATTATGTTATGCATATTATAATTGACACTCAAATGTAGAACCAAATCTTTGTCTCTTTCCAACATACCATTTAGCTTTCTAAATACCAATAAATTCAAATTCCCAAAAACCATGCCATGTAATTCCTAAACCTCCAATTCAACCCGTCAGCTCCCCCGTCACTTTCAGTCAGTCCACCCGTCAACAAATTTACCCGCACGCTCTATCTAACCCCAGCAACTATCAGCCGTCGGATCGTAAACAACCACGCGAAAAATATACCAACCGTCGCATCAGACACAACCCGAACGAGCGTTATCCCGAGTTGAAAATAAAGAATCCCCTCGTTTTCACACTTTCCAGAAGACCAGAGGAAAGTGTCGGTGGGCAAATATTATATTCGAAAAAATTCCACAATCACATTTAAATATAAATGTCAAAAACTCATGTTTTCCACGTAAGCAGAAGGGTGACGTCAGAGGAATCATGGAGATGCCGATGTGGACAGAGGTGAATGCCAGGCTGGCACAGTTGTGGGTGGGTCCCACCTCGGGAAGCGGGCCGTCCCGTTACGTGGAGTTGTATCGGAGTTAAATATTTAACCTTTGTTCTTGGGAATGGGCAGAGTATGTATGTCTAAAAATCCAGCATTAAAAAGTATAAAAATCTATTTTTAATGCCGGAGGAGTTATTAGAGCGAGATCTCCTCGTATATTTTTATTTTTCTGTTTTACGTTTTCAAGATCTGGTATTTTTAAATGCCGGCCATGGCCAGCGGATGTGGCAAATCGTTAAAACAAAAATGGGAAGGAAGATTGATTACAATGGGTAGATGAAAGGAATTTGATGCAGAGTCTGAGTTGTTCGCCGGGAAATTATTGCGGTAGATTTGTACAGTTTAATCTGGCTTTAATTTAGATATTACTGCCTGCAAAATCTCCACCGGCTACGGGCGATCTGGACACTTGGCACAGTGGCGAAATAAGAACGATCTGGAGGGCATTCGTGGAGAAGGATGGATTGAAATGTGGGGAAAGGAAGAAATAAATAGGGGGAAGTTGAAGCGGGGCCGGAAGGGTTTAAAGGATTCGAACCCTGGACTTCTTAATGTGCTGATGGCCTTCTGTAATGGGTGGTCTGCATTGCATTGATATTTTGAGGGCATTAATGAAAAAGCAGGTGTGTGTGTAATGCTCTCATGGGCGACGGACCGACATTTGGGTAACATTCATTACTAATCATGCAGATGCTGTAAAATACAAATTTATGCCCTGGTGTTCGAAGTAAAGATTCTGCAGAGATGCTGTTAATGGTTTTAAAGTCTTTATAGTATTTGAAGATACGGTAAAACATTTGGAGGGCTGGATATATATTGAGCGGAGGCTGATCTTAGTTTTGCGTCGTTTTGAGCATTAAAAGTGAGGTTGGGAAGTGGGGTTTTGGTCTTTTTTGTGTTTTGTTTTTGCAATAAAGCTGGGAGAAAGCCCCCGGCGGAACCAGGGTTCGGGCTGTGAATAGGCGGAACTGTATTTAAAGAGAGGGTTTGTGGGGAAATAGATTAGCAATGTGCAAGGGAGAGAAGAACAGCAAGGGAAACGCAGGGCATTTAATGGGATTGAAATGCTTTGTGGCGGGGCACACTAAGGCCGAGAAATTTAGGCATCTGGTGGTTCCGCCGCGTTCTCGTACGCAGGTGTGGATTATTCGTGCGACGTCCACAGTTTTGGTGTGGACATGCATTATTCAGCTTACGGCGTTGGGGGAATTGTGGGGGTCGCGTGTTTTTAAAGGCCTGCCTTCTTGTTTTACTCACGCCGATCCGCCCATGGACGAACTTTCTCATAGCACTTTGCCCTTGAGAATGCCCGCAGTGGAGAAGATCGCCCTGCCTCCGAAAAGTAAGCCTTGTTTTCCGCTATTTCTTTTCATTTTGAGTGGTACTCTGTATTCTTTTTTGAAGTTTTAACAAATGTAGATTACTCTCGTTATGGATAAGACAAAAAGAATGGTTTAAGATTGTTTGTTTTCGTGCCTCTGAAAGCTTTCAATTTGGCCTGATGGCGTCGGATCTACACGCGATTGCTTGCATCGCTGGATATGGATCGAAGTCGTCTTTGCTTGCTTTTCAAACATTAATTTTTGTACTATCAAAGCTTTGCTATAGACGACGTTTAATGAGAGTATTGATGCTATTCTGGCGGGCAAAACCTTCAATGTCTTCCACTTGGTAAACTGTGTAAAAGTTATTGAAGCCATAAATGCGGGGCAAAAACTTGGGTAGCTTCTAATCGATAAAGCACGCAAAGCTATAAATATTGGACAAAAACTTCGATTAGATTATAATTGGTTTTATCCTGAAAATCTTTGACAATGTCTTTCTGCGGATGGAAGATTTTGATCTGAAATCAATGTTCGCCTAAATCCTCTCCTCAAATGTTAATTAATCTTGTGGATGATCTTGATTGTAATTGAAATTGCCCCTGTTTACTGTGCTTTGATTCTCTTATGCCTTCCCTCTGTCTGCATTTCGATTGTGCAATTAGCTTTTTTTTGTGTGGCTGCATGTAGTTTGCTCACTGTAATTTTTCTTGGTGGGAGAGTGCATTTGACTCCGCAGTTTGTTCTGCCAGAATGGATCATCTAATTAAAATCAAAACTATTCTCATCTTCTACCCTAGCTTGTCTGAATTACATTATATATTTATTTAACTCATACAGATGGTTTTGCTTTGTACTCCGAGATTTCTGGACGAAATTTTGCTTTAGCGTCCTTTGTAAGTTTGCTGGAATCGAATGAATCAAAGGAACATGCAAATGACAACAACGGACTCTTTGATATTCAGGCACACCGGTTTACATTTATAATGTTAGCTTATTAAACTTGCAGACTTAACTGTGTTAACCTAACCTTAGTTGTAGAAAACCAACTAGCAAGTTACTTGTGAGGCAAGTCTAGCATATTGCTTATCTGCAATAATCGGTTAATCGCTGTTTTAAGCTCACTTTATTTTGCTTGCCTTATATGTATTGGCCACTTTTTTAAAAGTTGATTGAATTCACAAACAATGTAGATACATTAATAGTTTAAATTTTAGAATGGCAAGATGGTTTTGGACTAAAACTGTATGGGGATGATTATTGGCCAACACAGGAGTGTATAAAAACAATGGTTACCTGTTGGTGTCTTGCAATGGTGGCCTTAATCAGATGCGATCAGCGGTATGGTATCCACCACAATACTTGAAATAATTGCTGAAGTTTTGTGTATGTATAATTGAAGACATGTTTGTGCGATCTGATCATTTTTATTGACTTTTTCATGACAGATATGTGACATGGTAGTTATTGCAAGGTATCTTAATGTAACTCTTATTGTGCCTGAGTTGGACAAAACATCATTCTGGGCAGACCCAAGGTGAGCATTCGACTTGCTATAATGCAGCCTCATCTCTGTATGGTCTTGTTTCATGTTTCTGTCTCATTTTTCTGAATAACAAGCTTGAGTTAATTTATGTTGTCATTAAATGAGAATAATGAGGTATAGAGAATCATATTCTCTGGAATAAGTTGCTCATGGTTTATTGAAAATTGAATTTTCGTCTGGGCAGTGAATTCAAAGACATATTTGATGTAGATCACTTCATTACATCTCTGAGAGATGAAGTTCGAATAATCAAAGAACTACCTCCGAGGTTGAAGATAAGAATTCAACAAATACCGGTAATGTCAATGCCTCCTGTTAGCTGGTCAAACATGTCATATTACCTTCATCAGGTAAATTAGGCTTCTCTAGCTGATTCAAAGGCCATTTCTAACAATTTGTTATTTGCACAGTTACCTTCTGGAATGACACTGAAATGATACTTATTATAATTTCTGCTCTGCAGATCCTTCCACTGATACAGAAATACAAAGTTTTGCATTTGAACAAGACAGATGCACGGCTAGCTAACAATGGCTTGCCATTAGCAATTCAAAAGCTACGTTGCCGTGTAAATTACAATGCACTCCGCTTTACATCACAGATTGAAGAATTAGGTCGAAGACTCTTGCAAATGTTGAGGAAAAATGGCCCATTCTTGGTTTTACATCTTCGTTATGAAATGGATATGCTGGCTTTCTCTGGTTGTACTCATGGATGCAGTGATGAAGAGGCTGAGGAACTCACCAGAATGAGGTGACCTATTATATAGAATGATTGAAACATTATTTCCTTAAGTTATTTACAGGGTTGGTTTTTACTGTCACAACCTGCAATATAGTTTATCTATGACAATATTTGCAAGGTTGGTCTTGACTATCATGATCTGGCATCTCCTTTTTTAGGTATGCATATCCATGGTGGAAGGAAAAAGTCATAAATTCTGATCTAAAACGACTGGATGGATTATGTCCATTGACACCTGAAGAGACTGCATTGATTTTGCAAGCACTTGACATCAATAAAAACATCCAAATTTATATTGCAGCTGGTGAAATATATGGAGGAGAGAGGAGAATGAGAGCCCTGTCTGAAGCTTATCCGAATATGGTATTTAGCATAATTCAAAGGGTTGCCTTGTATGTTGTTTGTAGTTTTTCCTTCTCTTTTCTAGCACTAATCTTAATGATAAGTTTTTGATATGTTTTGACAGGTTAGAAAGGAAATGCTTCTCAATCCTGAGGATTTGAGGCCTTTCCAAAATCATTCATCTCAAATGGCTGCCCTGGATTACTTGGTTTCTCTGGAGAGTGATGTGTTTGTTCCAACATATGATGGGAATATGGCAAAAGTTGTTGAAGGGCACCGCAGGTAATGCTAGATGGCTTACTGTTCTATCTATACAAGAAGGCACTGTGGTTTAGTTTGGTAGCATATTGAAGTAAAAGATATTTCGCTGTGCTTTTCAAATATCTCTTCATCATTATTCAAATTAAATTTTCTTTGTTAGCTTGCAGATGGTTGTAGAATATATTTAATTTTTCTTCATCATCAACTTGATATTTATACATGTTATAATGCGTACCGCAGATTCTTAGGATTTCGCAAAACAATCCTGTTGGATCGGAAGCGACTAGTTGGACTTCTAGACCAATATAGTAATGGTTCCTTAAACTGGGATGAATTCTCCCTGGCAGTTAAGGAAGTACATTCTGAGCGGATGGGTAAACCAACAAAAAGAATAGCTATTCCTGATAGACCCAAGGAAGAGGATTATTTTTATGCCAACCCACAAGAATGTTTGCGGCAGCCTTTGGATGGTGACCACAGTTCCTTCTAGTTATTCCATTAATTTATTATTTATTGGATGAGTTCTCTTGTCCCAACAAGATGATACGTTCGGAGTCTCGGATGATGAAGAATCCATCTGTCTGGTTACATTATTAATTCTTTGGAGGAGTTGTTGTTTGACTATCTATTAAAGAGGATTCGTTTGACTGTTTCCTGACAATTTGGAGCTAAACAACTTTAGAATGTTGAGATGGGTGGCCTCATGAACTCCTCCTAGATATCCCATCTGCATGTGTTCAAATGCAAGGATTGCTTCTGTGTTGTAAAATGCAATCTAGTTGGAAATTCGTGGCTAATATCACCTAAGTGAGTAAAGCAATCCTATAATTACAGCTATGTCAAATCTACTCATCCTTTAAGATAAGATCTATTCAGTGAGCTGCCTGATTGTGTACAGCTTTCAGCTTGATGCCAGAAAAGGCATGACTGTACGTACCTATTGAAGTGTATGGAAGGCAGCTTGTGGATTGCAGATTCAAGAAGGAAATGTATTCATGTCCTATTGCATCTACAGACATTAACCAATATCAGATTCAGATGGGTAATTGTCTCTTGGATGGATATGAGAAAAAAGGTTCATAGTTTGATATTTTGTCGACCATTAATGTCTAGTTAATCCCTTCAATTGTTTTCACATGCACAGCAGTCACATAGGCAAATTTGTGCTTACGCTGCAGCTTCTTGTTATAATAAGTCCTTGAACTCCTGTGTACAAAGGGAATTTATGATAGTGAAGCAATTTATATAGAAAGCTCGTCAAACTGAGTTGTGGTTGGTTTTTGGCGAGGCAATGGTATAGCTGGCTACAAGCTGGCTGGCAATGCAATTATTTTATGTTAATTATGTACACATGATTCACCTTATATAATTCAACATTTACAAAACCATTGTAGTGTCAGGGGTTTATGATCCAACACTGACAAAAAATGGGGGGTTTATGATCCAACATTGACAAAAAATAGCAGAGTTCTTCACTCAACGACCATTATGTCTAATGAGTAGTTTTTAGGTTGTAGGAGTTGAATCTGCCCTCGTTCATGGAAATAAGACAAGAAAAATATATTTGAGAGCAAGGGGTAATTGTGTAATGTACATAACTTTAAGGTAAGAACATATTGGGCTTCTGAACCAGGAAGTAATAGCCAAAGAAAGGGAAAGAAGCTTATATTTTAACAGGTAATTGTGAGGGATTTAGTTTCTTGTCTCGTTTCCATTGTACAAATGTCAAAAGGGGTTGTAACGTTTTATTTTAACATTTTTTTGTATTTATAAATACATCTTTGAGACATGGTTAGAATTGAGATTTTGGGGCCATTAGCATATTTTTTGCAGCAGTTGTTGGATAGCAGATCATTGATATGGTAATCTACTGGTGCACTTAGTGGTCTTTCTATCATACTTGCCAACCTACCTCTGTGTTTAGGGATAGTGAGTTGTATGATCTTTATTTTGTTCAACCATAGCTCCTGCATTGTAGCTGATGATTGTGGAGTCATATCCATGGAGCACACTCCTAGGTATCAAGTCCTGGGTAGCAACATGACGCTTTATTTCTTTTTGAAACTAATATTTTGCCCCGAGACTATATTCTCTGAGAATGGCTTCTACCCTTCACAAACTTTAGCCTTATTGACATGACATGAACATGGCATTATGTAACCTGGGAGAAGTTGAATAAGGATTTGTACATAATCTTTGTGATAGGAAGGCAAATATGATGTCAGTACTATAAATAATTTATCTGAGCTGATGTTGCAGATCTATTTTCAAGGGTCTCCTTTCATGTATCATGTTAATAAAACTGGGACATCATGGATGCCCATACACTATTATAACCCCTTTCAATGGTTAAATGACCTACTGTAGTGATTCACTCATGATCTCTGTGATGTTTGTAAGCACACAAATTAGGACATCCATTGTTGCATTATGTTCTAGATGTCTTCGTTGTGTTCCCAATAGAAATAGTTGTATTTAAAAAGTTCTGAGACTTGAATCTGGCTCGGACTCAGCAACACTGACTCGAAATAGTTGTATTTTTAAAAGTTCTCAGACTTGAACCTGGTTAGGACTCAGCAACACTGATTCGGCTTGACTTGGGACTCAATGATTGCAAAATTTTGACAAAGATCAGCAAAGTGAAAAAATCCAAGATAGTTTGAGATTTTTAAGGATTTACAACTTGCTTTTTCATAGAGCCCATTATTGAATAAAATTTAAAAACCATTAATACAAGAAGTCAAATTGTGAAATTGCTATCAAGATTTAACTGTATGGTTTCGAGTCAAATTCACTGACTTATGCTTCATGAGTAGTGAGTCACACGAATCCATCTCTCATGATAATAGGTGGAACACTCAGCACTCATTGGATTTAGGTGATGCTCATAGAGTCAGCCACCGAGCCATTGAGACTTTCTAGGAGGTCACTCATCACACTACTGCTCCAGCTTGAGTGTGTTTAACTATGAAGTTTTCTCCATGGTTAAAACCACTCTACTTGTAATCCCATCCGCAAAACTTTGACGAAGTGTAATGCTTTATGATCCATTCATTAGAAAGCTCTCTAAGCTCATCAATTGATAAGTATGAGATAATTTTTCCACAAGTCAAATTGTGATATTGCTATCAAGATTTTATACGCATGTTTCATGAGTAGTGATTCACACAAATCCATCTCTCATGACAATAAATGGGACATTTAGCACTTGGATCTAGGTGATGCTCACAGAGGTGAAACAACAAGACTTCTCGGGAGGTCACCCATCCCAATACTAGTCCATCTCAAGCGTGCTTCAGTATGAAGTTTCCTCCATGGTTAAACCCACTGTGGTTGTAACCTCATTTGCAAAACTTTCACCAAGTATTGTGCCTTATGAACCATTAATTAGAAAACCCCTTAAGCTCATCAAATTAATAAATGGAGATAGTTTTCCACAAGTCAAATTGTTATATTGCTACTAGGGTTTAATTGTGTAGTTTTGGAGTCAAACTCATTGAGTTGTGTTTCATGAGTAATGATTCACATGAATCCATCTCTCATGACAATAAATGGAACACTTAGAACTCATTGGATCTAGGTGATGCTCACAAAGGTGAAGCATGGAGACTTCCCAGGAGGTAGCTTGCGTGCACTCAATTACAAAGTTTCTTCCATGGTTAAACCCACTTTGCTTGCAACTCCATTTGCAAAACTTTCACCAAGTGTTGTTCCTTATGCACCATTCATTAGAAAGCCCCTTAAGCTCATCAATTGATAAGTAGGAGATATTATCTTACAAGTCAAATTGTGATATTGCTATTAGGATTTAACCGTGATAGAACATTTAGCACTCATTGAATTTAGGTGATACTTGCTGAGTTGAAACACTAGAAAATTCTCAAGAGGTCACCCCTCCCAGTACTATAGTTTGAGCACGCTTAACTACGATTTTTCCTCCATTGTTAAACCCACTCTTCTTGCTTGTCAATTGTATACTAATGGAAAATGAAATCTATGACATCAAATTTTCTAAATGTACGTGAAAACAAAAACAACTTTATGACTTTGGTTCAATACTAGCCTCAACCTTAGAGGCGCCTATATCTCTCTTACAAAGTCATTTAAGGTAGGTCTTGAATGATTAAACAACCATTTTTTGTGTCTATGAGATGCCACTTTTGATCAACATCAAAGGTAGTATTGGTAGACTTAGCAATCCACTTGGAATCAAGATCAACCTCATCGAATGTGGCCGGGTTAAAGTTGTCATCCAAAATCTCTCTTTCTAAGAAGGTTGTAATGAACAAATATTAGATCATTCAACTTCTCCATGAATAGTCTATTGCCTTTTCAAGTGAATGTGCTCCAACATATTTCAATTATGTTCACATATAGAAGTGTTGCATGGCTAACTCAATATGCAGATGACAATTCTTTGAAGGTTTGGGGTTGTAGGTCTAAACATTTGCCAATATCAATCTGAAATAAAGAAAATGAAAAAAGACTCATTTTCAACTTTTAAGACTAAATTATAAAAATAAATTATGCTCTCAACATATATTTTCACATAGTTGTAATTTTGTACAAGCGACTTTTTGTGTTTCACTACATGAACAACTCCCATGTTGCATTATATAATGCATTATGTTGTTTGGGTATCACCAAAAGACATCTGTTGTACACCTGAATATGCCCACCAAGAACTTCATCATTTGTCTTGAAATCATGTTGGAAATGGTATACTAGATCGAGGTAATAAGTTGTTGCATGGATGGGCCTATGAAATTGGAGGTGCTTTCTCTTATCAATTATCATTCAAATGAGACAAAACTTATCATATCCTCTATATATAGATCTAGTGACCTCCTTAGTCCTATCCGTGCCCTCATATATGTAGCTTGTAAAGGGCTTCTCCCCATCAACAACTTGTAGGAGAATTACCAAGGGTTCAATGACCTTCAAATATTGTGAAACAATAATGGTTAAGTGTGCACAAAAATAAGTAAAATTGCAAAGTTGCAAACAAAAGAAAAATATGCATCTAAATTAAAAGTAAATACTAAATATTAAACTGTAATAATAAAACATAACGTATATTCTAGAATTTATTAAAAAATTGCTTGCATGATCTCCATACAAGGGGCCCAAAATTTGCCTCTTAAAAATGCAATCTTTGACATCTTTGCTATGGTAAAAGCATAGGATGAGGAAGTCCCACTCTTCACTAACAAACATGTGCTTTAGAGCTATCTTTGATTGCATCAAGGATTTTAATGTGATGAAATTTGAGGCAAACCTTGTGATATTAAGACGAGCCAACTCATTTGGTTTTGTATATTGTATACTGTCTCATTATGTTAATGAACAATGAATGATTATAAACATTGATAAGTAGGAGATAATTTCCACAACAAATCAAATTGTGATATTTCTATCAGGATTTAACTGTGTGATGGGTGACCTCCTAGGAAGTCCCGGTGCTTCACCCCTATGAGCATCACCTAGATCCAATTAGTGCTAAGTGTTCCATTTATTCTCATGAGAGATGGATTCATGTTGAATCACTACTCATGAAACTTGGGTCAATGAGTTTGACTCAAAATCACACAGTTAAATCCTGATAGAAATATCACGATTATAAACATTTGCAAACATTTTTAGCATTATCAACACATGTTTTGACCCATTCAAGCTTGCGAATATCCTCTAATATGAAGTCAAGGCAATAGGCTGCACATGGAGACCAATTTTTTTGGGTGTCTCTCCATCAAAAGTCTACCTACAACAACATAACTTGTTGCATTTTTCCGTCACTATTTGAACTACATTTTCTTCCCCCAACTCTTGTATGAATTTCTTAATAGTCTCATGACATTTTTGACACACGAGGAAATATCAATGGACTTAAAAACTTGTTGGGTCCTAAAAATGAAACAAAATATGATGAATTGATAAATCACAAATTATAAAATTCAAATATTAATCACCAAATCAAATTCAAATTATTCAATGCATTCAGAGAAGTAGAACGATAAATCATCTTTGTAGGAAACAAGAAAATAGGAATGTCCTATTCGTCCTATTTGCTCCAAGACACCCACCGATCCTCTAATTCAACATTATCTTCAAACATTTCTGATAAAAATGAGTCACTTAACATCTGTAGGAGTTTTAAATCACACCCCCTTAATCGTCAAGATTTTTATCATGCATTTCTACCAAGGAGGCCTATGACAAATATATTAAAGAAGTATGTGGTAAAATTATAACAATTCATTAGACAAAGAAAAGTTCAATTCATAGACTTTAAATTTAATATAATCAAATAATAATACCCAACTATAATAAATGAAATGTTGCAGAAGTACCAAAACCTGCTAATTGATTCTTTTGCAATATAATGGACCTCCCTTTTTTCAAGGCATCCTCTCAAGCGAGGGATGTGAACAAGCAGTAGCGTGTGGCACAAAAAAGTAGTCCAACCTATATTCCTAGACTCTAAATGTGAAGTTAATAGAGCCACTAGAAGGAGCATAAATATAAACACAAGCACTAACAGAAGCACTAAGACAAAACAAAGACACATAGAACCCCCTCCAACACAACTTATGGATTTCGATGAATGAGAACTAGTATGGGCTAACTCCAACCTTTCTCTTAATTTCATTTAATTCTTCAAATGTTTCTAGTTGCACATAACATGCATGAACAACCTCAGGAGGTGCTAATTTTCATAGCTTAGTATCATGGCCACACATCTCGACAATATGGCATTTAAAGCTATTGATGCCAACACAATTAATTTCTTTACAAAATTTACATTTCACTAGCAATCTTGTTTTACTAGGAAATTCTATATCCTTTTGACATGATTTCTTAGGCTTAGGTTTAGGTGGAAGATAAAGAGTTGATGTTGGAGAAAGATACTGTTTCCAAAACATCAAGGGTACTACAATTAGTCAATTTTACAAACTTACATTTTTTGCATTGTGTTTTATAGACTAATAGAAAAAGGGGCTTGTCTAAAAAAATATAGAGTTTTTAAAATGATTCAATTCTTGAATTTGGACCCCTTTCCTTTCAAATTCAAAGTCAAGTTTCAATGTTCAAATAAAGAAAAATCAACAAACTTTACATTTTATTTAGAAATAATGTGAATATTTTTTTTCCTTTAAAAAAACAAAAAAACGTAGGGTTTTCTATTGTTCTTTCATTAAAGTATGAAATTTGGACTTTAAAGGAAAATATTTAACTTCAAGAATCAGAAAGTTGGAAGAAAAGATAGTTTATTAGAAAAAAATAAAAATTCTATAAAATTTAACACTTACCTCATCGACTCTTTGATGCTCTAAATACAAGTATTAGACTATCTCAATGTGATTTTTAGCTCTTCCTCCCTGCTAGTTGCACTCCTTTGAAATCTTATTTTTGTTTTGATCTCATGCCTCTATCTTCTCAATATGATAAAAATGAAATAACTTTTAGGGTTGCAATGAAGAAATTGGAAAACAACTTGAAGTCTGTTGATTGAGTCCCCTCATCGAGACTTGATAAGTCATACAGTGAACCGTGACTCATGATGACTTGGCACATCTCTTCCTACACTGTTGAGTTCGAGTTCGAGGTTGAGACCTTATGAATCAGTTAGGGTGACTTGGCTTGTGACACGTTGAGTGTGGGCGAATCATGGCAAGTCTGAGAATTCTGGTTTTTACTATTTAGTGCTTAAAACAAGGCCCATAGTATTGAGGTTGCAACCATAATCAATTATTTTCTTTCAAATAGATCATCTCACCCATGTCTGACATTAGAGAATTTGTAGGATTGCATAAGGCCCTTTTACTATTAGTACTTGCTTCATTTGTCTAAATACAAAAAGGCAAAATTACAAAAGGGGTGGATAAAGAGCTACCAAAATACAAAATCCCATCTTGTGACATTGATTTGTTAAGAGGAAGAGCAAATTTGAAGTGAAATAATAAACGATAAAAATGCTACCAATATTTGTGTACAGTGGGAAATGGGAAACTATGTTATAATGAAAATTACTCCCCGTTTCACAATTTACACATAAGAAGGATGACTATGTCCACTAGGCTCAAGAGTTGACTCAAGCCCTTAATGACGGAAGTGAAAAAATGATAAAGTGATGTAATTAACCTATTAGGTAAATTACTAGAAAGATGATAATTTTTTATGATACAAATTGATAATGAGTCAAAAATGATGAAAATGAGAACCAAGAAATGAAATGGGACATGGTGAAAGTGGTGAGGTGTTCCTAAAGCTTTTGATTGGATTTTTCATAGAATTTTGCGACTATTCCTTCTCTACTTAGATCTTATTTGGTAGCTCAACAACCCATTCCTACATATAAAAATGGAGAAGAAGGTTCAAAAGGGAGCTGCCTAAGTCAAAACCCTATTTAGCGATCAACCTTGAAATGAAATGAAATAAAGGAAAGCGTATTGTCATGTAACAACTTCTAGATCTAGAAAATGAAACATACCATACCCTATAAATACAAATACTTTTTTATATATGATCAACTATGTTGATGCAATAACTTTGACTAAACACAAAAACTTCTAAGGAAATCATGTAAGATAAAACCTCATGGAATAGATGTTGTAATTTGCCAAAATATTTGATTAGGGAAAAGAGGGAGAACAATGAAGCTTGATAAATCACTGTTGATCTCCTTGTAATGTCTCCTCTATTGGAAGTAGCTTGGGATGAGTAATACCTACAAAAGAAATGAACTAATCAAATAATAAAAAGTTTAAATATAATAGTCTATCCCAATTTCTAACTCAAACCTTAAGGATATCTTCAAATTGGGTTTCCTAACTCTTTGTTATTCACCATCTTCTTTGGAGTACACCTCCTAAGGTTTCTTCTTAAAATGGACATCTTTATTCAAGACATTATCACATATGCATATGTTGACTCATCAAAATATTTTGGCCTCATATCAATTTTATTCATATTCTCACATACTGATGTTATTGAGATTATATCCATCTAGGTCATGTTGACCAAATCGGAATTATGCCCGTCTCTTATACCAATACTAGAGATTCATCTCTAACATGTTAGCCAATTTGAGATTTGCACACATCTTTGATACATACACTAAGATTTTAAGTTCCACATTTATTGTGTCAACCAAATGGTGAATTACATCCATCTCTGGTATTGACACTAAAGTTTAAGTTCCATCTCTATCATGTTAGCCAAAAGGGAATTTCACCCATCTCTGATACCGAGACCAAAGAGATTAAGATCACTCTCTTTCATTAATAAGGGACTCTATTGATCTCTTCATGAAATATTATATATTTTAATAAAAAATAACTTAAATTATACATATTATCCATTTGAAGTTCCACTTGTGTGCATTACACAGACACAATTTAATTCAAATAGAAAAATGAATTTAATTATAGATTGTATAATACCCTTAGAAATAAGAGCCAAGAGAGTCTACCATATGACAAGGGGAATTAATTTAATACACATCTCCCATTTTGATTCACCTTACTAAGCAACTATTAGGATTAGAGACACAAATAACAATTACATGTAAATATAACCAATACCCGAAAATAATAAAGCACACAGAAGAGAACACAAGACACAAATATTTAACATGGTTCACCTTCTGTTATCAAGAAATCCAAATCATTATGGTTCCACCAATAGTAAATACATATTCTATAATACTCTGCCTAAGATCTAGATCCCCTAGCAAATCTGAGTCAACATAGCCTTGTAAATCAGTAGTAGAGCCCCCAAAATGTAAACATTTACTGGACATAGCCCTCAAATATCTGAGAATCCATTTGACTGCATTCCAATGCTCAACCCTAGGACGACTCATATACTTGCTAATGACTCTCACTACATGTGCAATATTTGGCCTAGTATACACCATGACATACATTAAACTCCCTATAGCTAAAGAATAAGGTACCTTGCCCATCTCTTAAGTCAAATTCAAATGACTAGGCAAAGGTGTGCTGTCAAATTTGTCATTCTCCATAGAGAAATATTGCAAAACCTTCTCAATATAATAAGCTTGAGATAAAGTCAATTTTTTGTTCTTCCTCTTTGCAAATTTTCATGCTAAGGATTTGTTTTGCTTACCCCAAATCCTTCATAAAAACTGAATGTACTAATTGTTGTTGCATCCCTTAATGCGATCCATGCTAGATCCAACTACAAGTATTCATCAAAATATAAATATAGAATAATGTTGCTATCATCATCTAACCTCTTTAAAATAAATACAATGGTTTGAGTGACATCAAATATATCTACGCTCATTAATAAAATTATCAAATTTATGGTGCAGAGGCACCGCCACATTAGCATTTTACATTATTTAAGTCATGGTTTATTTATTAAATCATTTAAAAAAGATCATGGGATCATGCCAATAAGTGATAGACTTATTAAATTGCTTTAGAAAGATTTTACATGACATTTGTAATCAAGAGTCCAAAAGGAACACAAAGGGACTTGGGTAGTTGAAAGGTTTGTAACCACCAAACATTGTCTATAAAATAGACATTATTGTAATGGAAAAGTAGAGGTGAATACCTGAAGATTACTCGGAGATAGAGTACGGATTGTGTAAAGATCCAACTCTTTGGCCTCCAGCCAGGGAGTTATTCATATTTTGTAATTCAGTTGAATTATATATGTATTCAGTTTTGAACTTGAATGAGTTTAGTGTTTGGAATTCATAATAACCTTTCTGTCTTTGTATGTATTCAATCATACAATATTATGGTTGAATGGATTCTTTCTTTCTTTTCTTATGACAATTCCAAATTGGAATGATGCCGTAAACAAGTATGGATTGTGAAACCCTTTCATATTCTCTTAACCATCGGATTAGGAGGTGGTTGTAAAGAAGAGTCGGTTATGGAAACTAGGAAAACCAATTCTTGATTGAAAATGAAATGAGAGGAAGGAACCTGATGCTCTTTGGTTTATTGTGAATGCATTTTGCTCATGTAGAAAGGTGGAAAATTGTATGAGCACACCATGTGTACATCAAGATTTGAGGATACTTTCCAGGGATGGAGAGTGTGTTGGAAATTAAACATCAACGCTTGCAGGTTGTCCTCGAGCCCCACGCCCATCTACCCTGTCAGGTCACCGCAGGCATCCATGAATGATAGGCATTCATTTCGGTAGGTGAGATTTTTTGAATTTGGAAATGAGAGGGAAAAACGTTTTAGGTCAGAAGACAAAAGGAATGTTTCATTCATTCATTCAGGGCAGATCAAGCAGATCAGAGAGAAGTTGCAGAGCTAAGCAGAGAAGGAAGAGGAAGGAAGTTTGTGCCTGCAGTTGCACGTGTCTCATCTGTTCATTCTGTGAGTTTGTTGTTATTTGGTTTTGTCCTATTGAAGCAGTGATTGCTCCAGGCACCATTGTATGCAGCCATTAGAGTGGCAGGGTTATAAGTTTATTAAAGTTTGAAGTATTATCAGTTTTAACTTTTTTAGAGTTTTCTGGTTGAAGCCGAATGCTCCCAGATTTTGTAATAGTTTAGTGAAAGATTGAATAGAAAGCAAGCAAGCATACTTGAATCTATTGATCTTCCCTTGTATGTTGCATTTGAGAAACTTGTTTGAAAGCTTAAAGCTTTGACTCTCTAGTTTTAATGGTAAATGCATTCATGTTAGAATTTTCTAAGTTATAAACTTTAGTTGGAGCCGAGCTCACTTAGCATCTATTATTGCCGAGCATTTCCTTTGTGAGCCGAGCATACTCGACATTTGCTACCGAGCTCCTCTTTGTGTTGAGTTCACTCGGCACCTGTTGCCTGTCACTCGGCACCTTCAAGTGCCGAGCAAGTGCCGAGTAAATCTGGCACTCAACACCTTCCTGTACCGAGCACTTTTCTTCAAGTGCCGAGCAACCTGCCACTCAACATCATCAAGTACCGAGTAAAATTGGCACTTGACACCTTCATGTGCTGAGAAAATTTTTTAGGGTTAGGGTTGTGAGTGTGAGTTAAATTTAATTTTTATTTCTCACATGGTATCAGAGCTTTGAGGCCCCACATCCAAAGTGAGTTAGGGCATTTGTTTTCTTGGGATATTTATCATGGCAGGAGATGCAGGAAAGATATGGCAGCAACCACCATCATTTAATGGACAGAATTATGATACATTTGCAAAGAAGATGAAGACCATTATGGTTGCAAATGATTTGTGGGAGTTTGTGGTAAATGGATTCAATGATGTGACTGATCCAACTCAGTATGCTGCCCTCACAAATGCACATAAGACTCATTTGAAAGAGTCAAGAAGGAAGGATGCTAAGGCATTAAGTTTGATTGAAGCAGCAATGACAGAGACTATATTCCCAAAGATTGCAGCAACAAATTATGCAAAGGAAGCATGGGATATCCTTGAGACAAACTTCAAGGGGACTGATAAAGTCTATACAGTAAAGCTATAGAACATAAGGAGGGAGTTTGAGAACCTTCAGATGAAGGAAAATGAATCAATTGCAGACTTTAGTTCAAGGACCTCCAATGTGATTAACCAATTGAAGTCAAATGGAGAAGACTATTAAGAGCAGAGGATAGTGGAAAAGATATTGAGGAGTTTACCCCATAAATATGACCATTTGGTCATGACCATAGAAGAGGCAAAAGACCTCACTACTTTGACAATGGATGAGTTGATGGGTTCTCTTCTAACCCATGAGAATAGGATCAATAGATCCACATCTTCTTCTACCCAAGAGTAAGCATTCAAGGCTCAGTCAAATCCAAGAGGAAGGGGGAGAGGAAGAAATGGCTCAGGCAGGAAATCTAGAGGCAGAGGCTGAGGTAATGGAGGACAAAGAAATGCTGTAGCAGAAAGCTCAGGAAGAGCAGATGAAGCAAGTAGCTCACAAAATACTTCAAGAGGATGTAAGAAAAACTACAACTCAAATAAGAATAATGTAGAATGCCACTACTATCATAAATATGGGCATTATGCAAATGAATGCTGGAAGAAGTAGAATGATCACTCAGGACAAGCAAATGTGGCTGATGTGAACATGGGAAGTGGACCCAATGCTGCTGCCTTCATCATGTGTAATGTTGGTGAAGAAGGAAGCCCTGAGGTTTGGTACCTCGATAGTGGATGTAGCAACCACATGAGTGGTAATGAAACCTTGTTTTCATTCATTGACAAGAGTTTCAAATCAGAAATTAAGATGGGTAATAATGGAACCTTACCAGTTGTGGGCAAAGGATCTATTATGGTCCGCACCAAGAAAGGTGAGAAAAGGGAAATACAAAATGTGTATTTTGCCCCTGGTATGAAGCACAATTTGATGAGCATTGGTTAGCTCATTCAAAATGGATACAAAGTGCTGATGGAAAATGACATGTGTGTTATTCAAGAAAAGGATGGGAGCAAAAATTTACTTGCAGCAGTTCAAATGACCAAGAATAGAATGTTTCCCTTGAGGATTGAGACATGTTTCTCATCTCAAGTTTGTGCTGCACCTCCCACACAATCAGCTCTAAGGAGTGTGATTGAAGACCCCTCATGGCTTTGGCACCTTAGGTATGGGCATCTTGGCTATGCTGGTTTAA
This sequence comes from Cupressus sempervirens, assembly GCA_028749045.1. Taxonomy (NCBI): domain Eukaryota; kingdom Viridiplantae; phylum Streptophyta; class Pinopsida; order Cupressales; family Cupressaceae; genus Cupressus; species Cupressus sempervirens. The sequence goes on along the minus strand of CM053785.1, from coordinate 963,154,056 downwards.
ATTTGCTATCAAATAAAAGAATGGTAGAAAGTTTGCCACATGTAAGAAATTCTTGTGACAAGTGTGAGGCTTGTATTTTGGGTAAGCAACATAGGCTTCCCTTTAATTCTGGAAATTCTAGGAGAGCTAGATATCCATTAGAGTTAGTGCATACTGACCTAGTCGGTCCTATGCAAGTTACTTCCATTGGAGGGAGTACATATTTTATGACATTCATTGATGATTTCAGTCATAGGACATGGGTATATTTCTTAAAGAATAAATCTTAAGTATTTGATAAATTTGTAGAATTTAAGGCCTAGGCTGAAAGAGAATGTGGACATTATATCAAGGTCCTTAGATCAGATAGAGGAGGGGAGTATACCTCCAATTTTTTTGTAAAATTTTGCAGGAAACATGGCATTAGGAAAGAGCTCACAGCCAACTATACACCACAGCAGAATAGAGTGGCTGAAAGAAAAAATAGGACCATTGTTGAAATGGCAAGGAGCATGATGAAAGAGAAAGGTCTCCCAACTGAATTTTGGGGAGAGGCTGTGGCAACAGTAGTTTACCTAATTAATAGGTGTCCTACAAAGGCAGTCCGTGACAGAATTCCAATGGAAGCATGGTCATGAATAAGATGGACAGTTGAACACCTAAGGGTGTTTGGATGTGTAGCATATGCACATGTGCCTAAAGAGAAAAGGCATAAATTTGATGACAAAGGTGTGAAATGCTTTTTCACAGGGTACAACCCAGAATCAAAGGCATACAGATTGTATGACCCATTGAACAACAAGATGATGCTTTCAAGAGATGTGGAATTTCATGAAAATCAATCTTGGTATGGACAAATTGATGAGTCACCAAGAACTTCAAGTAAAGTGCCAATTATGAGTGAAGAAGATGTTGATGAATAGCAAGAAGAAGGAGCAGATAGAAGAAAAGGCAAGCAGATTCAAACATTGCCGAGCTCCTCTAGGCATGACCGAGTGTCAGTGCCGAGTACCAATGAAGACCGAGCTAGTCGGAAAAACAACATCAGTGAAGATTCTAATCCCACACTCTCCTCCCTGTTACCAAGAAAGACCAAGAGTCTTAGGGAGATATACCAAGATGAAAGGTATGAAGATTATGATGAGAGTATTAATATTGCATTATTTTCTCATAGTGATCCAATATATTTTGAGGAAGCCATTAAAGAGAAGAAATGGTGTAATGCCATGGATGAGGAAATAGATGCCATAGAAAGAAATGAGACATGGGAGCTAACTGAATTGCCTCCCAATAAGCATGTGATTGGAGTGAAATGGGTCTATAAGACCAAATGCAATGTTGAAGGCAAGATTGATAGGCATAAGGCAAGGCTGGTAGTCAAGGGCTACAAACAACAGTATGGCAGAGATTATGATGAGACCTATGCCCCAGTTGCAAGAATGGAAAGCGTGCGTGCTGTCATAGCAATTGCAGCTCAGCACAAGTGGAAGGTATTTCAAATCGATGTGAAGTACGCCTTCCTTAATGGTGTATTGAAAGAAGAAGTGTATGTGGAACAACCACCTGGTTATGAAGTTGCAGGTGCAGAGAATAAAGTATATAGATTGAAGAGAGCTCTTTATGGGCTCAAGCAAGCTCCAAGAGCATGGTACAGTAGGATTGACTCATACTTGATGAGCAATGACTTTAGTAAAAGTAATGGTGAGCCCACTCTTTACATCAAGGCAGCAGATGGTAATGTATTGATTGTTGTCTTGTACGTAGATGATTTGATTTTTACTAGTAATGATAAGGCTCTAATTGGTGATTTCAAAAAGGCCATGAAAAGTGAATTTGAAATGACAGACCTAGGTCTCTTGAAATACTTTCTAGGCATCGAAGTAAAACAAATGCATGATGGCATTTTCATCTCTCAAGAAAAGTATGTAGGGCAGATCTTGGAGAGATTTAAAATGCAGAATAGTAAGGCAGACCGCACACCAACAACAATAGGTCTGAAGTTGAGCAAGGAAGACTCTAGCAAGAGAGTGGATCCAACACTATACAAGAGTATGGTTGCAAGTTTAATGTATTTGATTGCAACTTAGCCAGACCTAATGTATGCAGTAAGTCTGATTTCCAGATTTATGGAAACACCAAAGGATTCCCATTGGCAATCGGGAAAAAGGATCCTAAGGTATGTGAAAGGTACCAAGGGATTTGAAATTTTGTGTACTGCATCAAATGAATTCAAGTTGGTAGGTTATACTGATAGTGATTGGGCTAGAAGTTTAGATGATAGGAAGAGCACTTTCAGATACATGTTTCACATGGGATCCGGTGCAATTTCATGAGCATCCAAGAAGCAACCTATTGTTGCTCAATCTACAGCAGAGGTTGAATACATTGCAACGAATGCAGCAGCATGTCAAGCCATTTGGTTAAGAAGGATCTTGACAGATTTGAATGAAAGGCAAGAGGATGGAACCAATTTTATTGTGACAACATCTCCTCAATTGCATTGTCCAAGAATCCAGTCTTCCATGGGAGAAGCAAACACAGAAATCAAATATCACTTCATCAGAGAGTTGGTGGAGAATGGGGATATCAAAATTGAATATTGCAAGTCTGAGCAGCAACTAGCAGACATTTTCACAAAAGCATTAGGCATTGGATCTTTTGTACACCTAAGAGAGTGTCTTGGTGTAGTTGATTTGGATAAGCTGTGATCCTTGTTTTGTTTGGCTCGGGACAAAGCAGGAGTGTTGGAAATTAAATGTCAATGCCTGTAGGTTGTCCTCGAGCTCCACGTCCATCTACCCTGTCAGGTCACTGCATGCATCCATGAACGATAGGTATTCATTTCGATAGGTGAGATTTTTTGAATTTGGAAATGAGAGGGAAAAACATTTTAGGTCAGAAGACAAAAGGAATGTTTCATTCATTCATTCAGGGCAGATCAAGCAGATCAGAGAGAAGTTGCAGAGCTAAGCAGAGAAGGAAGAGGAAGGAAGTTTGTGCCTGCAGTTGCACGTGTCTCCTCTGCTCATTCTGTGAGTTTGTTGTTATTTGGTTTTGTCCTGTTGAAGCAGTGATTGCTCCAGGAACCATTGTATGTAGCCATTAGAGTGGCAAGTTTATAAGTTTATTGAAGTTTGAAGTATTATCAGTTTTAACTTTTTTAGGGTTTTCTGGTTGAAGCCGAATGCTCCCAAATTTTGTAATAGTTTAGTGAAAGATTGAATAGAAAGCAAGCAAGCATACTTGAATCTATTGATCTTCCCTTGTATGTTGCATTTGAGAAACTTGTTTGAAAGCTTAAAGCTTTGACTCTGTCGTTTTAATGGTGAATGCATTCACATTGGAATTTTCTAAGTTATAAAATTTAGTTGGAGCCGAGCTCACTTAGCATCTATTGTTGCCGAGCATTTCCTTTGTGAGCCGAGCATACTCAACATTTGCTGCCGAGCTCCTCTTTGTGCCGAGTTCACTCCGCACCTGTTGCCTACCACTCGACACCTTCAAGTGCCAAGCAAGTGCCGAGTAAATATGGCACTCGACACCTTCTTGTGCTGAGCAACCTGCCACTCGGCACCATCAAGTGTTGAGTAAAACTGGCACTCGGCACCTTCATGTGCCAAGAAAATTTTTTAGGGTTAGGGTTGTGAGTGTGAGTTAAATTTAATTTGTATTTCTCATAGAGAGGCTCAAAGTATTCATATGTGCGCATGCCAAGCATATAGCCATTCGACAATACATAAAGTCCCGAACTCCCGTCAATAGCAAGATAAGTGATGTAGCTCTAGTTTTGATATAGGAGGAACCATTCTTTGTCAGTATTTGATAATGGCAAGAAGGTGGTGACATTCTTATCATAGTGTGAGAGGGGCTCGATCTTTGTAGTGAGACAAAAGGTGGTGGACATTTTATCAACCACATATGTATATTTGAGTTTTATGGTTCATTTTATAAACTCAAACAAATAAGAAGGTGACAATCCCTTATGTAATAAGGAATTAATGGAGAAGCCAATGATAGGAGGTTGATGTTATTATGGTCTGGTTTGTATTGATGGTTAGGGAGTACATTGTTTGCAAATTAAAGATCATAGTGTGTCATTGAAAGTAAGGAATGGGATTTGGTATCATAATGTACCTTGAATTGTTATATATTGAATGGTGAGTCTTATTGAATGGTGATCATGGAGTCGCAGATGTAGCTTGATGTCAATATAGTGTTAAGATTGACATCATTATTATTGTCTTTTTTGGAATTTGGAAAAGTTGATAGCCTCTAATCAAAGTTCATAAAGAATGATAGAAGAGAGTTCCATATCATTTAATTGATGAAGAGGATTTGATTGATGAAGATGATTTGAAGAAAGTATAATGATAAGTGTATGGATTTCAAAAGGCACCTGACGAGTTAGAAATTGACAGTATAATGTTGATTTGATTGTTTTAAATGATTTGATTTAGTGTTGAGATCATGTATAAGCAAGTCACAAAGCCACGAGGTGGAAGACATTTTGGTTGGTGAATGTAGAACCTTAGTATTAACCAAGATACAATAGTTGCCACAGAGCACATGTAAAGTAAATGAAGTGCAATATTAATTGAGCAAGAACAATGTTAACCGAGCATAGTATTGACTAAAGAGAAGTGTAGTGTTAACTAAGAAAGAGAAGGAAGAACAGTTTGGAAAATAAATGATTTGATGTCGATATTTGATGAAAATAAATATTGTTCAATAATTTTTGAAGATAAGGATGAAGTTAGTTATGAGATCAACGACTAGAGAAATTCAAAGAAGATCCAATGAAGGAGATTTAATGATTTGAATTGAAGCACAAATTTCAAGGTGAAAGTGTAATACCCAAGTGTCTAGATTCAATGAATCTGAGATGGATGAAGATTAGAAAAATGTGACTAAGTGACAAAAAATGGAAGAATTTGGTGAAGCTGCAAAAATTTTTCTATTTAAGGGATGAACACATTGTCATTTTTGTTGATCAAGTTGAAGAACAATGTTGATAGCTAGAAGATAACATAGTAGAATTGTGTTGTGAAGATCAATGGAGAGAAGTGCTAAGTTGATGTGTGTGTGTGTGAGTAGATAAGTCAAAAGGAAGCATAAAGAAGAAAGAATATGAATAGATGAAAGAGGATGAGAAAAATAAAGATGTGAACAAGAAAGGGTAGTGCTGTTCTAAATAGTAGAAAAAAATATCTTAACTGAGTGGACCATTGTATGGTGACATTATGTTGAATATTTTGTAAGTCCTTTAGATTAAGCCACTCTAGATATTTCAGGAACTTGATAAGGTCTAGATGATCTTTGGCGTAAATCTTCTAACATTCACATTAACATTGTGTATGCAACCTTTAACAAAGTTGGCTCCTAATAGAGATCACTTCATAAGAGTGAAATTTTTGGGTTACTGATGCCAAGTGTTTTTTCCCTTAACAAGGTGTCCGCGTTAAAATATTTGTGTCAAATTGTGTGGATGATTATTTGTGTTGCATGTTAATTTCATGTTTATTGTTTACTACTACAACTCGGTATACACATAAAGTTTACTTTGATACTCGATATATGAAGTTAACATTTTACTGTGAAGATTGAATTGAATGGTTGATATGTTTACTAAGCTATTTGGTTGAAATGTTAAAGTGTTAAATTGTTGAAAAGTGTCTAAAGACCTATAGGGTAACTAGTTATAAATGATTCACCCCTCCTCTCAGTTATCTAATAATTGGTATCAGAGCTAAATGCTTGAAGGAGCAAGTTTGAAGGGACTTAAGAAAAATATCTAAACATCTATAAGAGAGAGGTACCTAAGTTGAACAAAGATAAGTCTTCATCATGAAAAAGCAGGATGAGATTATACCTATCAGGAATTGGAGACTATGCACTATATTATTTGGACAACCAATATCAGTCACCACCACTTGGCCCTATGATAGTGGATCAAATGAAACAAATAAACAACAACACGATGATAAAGATTGCTTCTTCCCTAAATGATGTTGAATTTTACGATGTCAAAGATCATGCTATTGCTAAAGAGACATGGGATAAGCTAGAACTTATACATGGAGGAGATAAGAATGTGTTGGGAGTTAAATCTGAAAGTCTAAGAGGAAAATATGATGAGAAGAGGATGAAAGAAGGAGAAAAAATTGCACAATACACTAAACAACTCAAGGAAGTTGTGAGTTCCATTAAATTTGTTGGAGGAGTCACAAGTGACAAAGAAGTTGTTATGAAAGTCATAAGAACCTTGTTTCCTATTTATGCTATTAAAGTATCATCTATTCAAGAATTCAAATTTATGCCTAGTAATTTCCTCACTCTTGATGCTTTGGTTGGAAGATTGATTGCATTTGAGTTGAATAACTTTGACAATAATTTAACTAAAGTTGAAAATACGTTCAAGACATAACTAACTATTGGAACTTCAAAGAAAGATAAGTGTAGCAAGGATGATAGTGATTTAGATTCATATGACAAAGCAATGGATAAGCTTGAAGTATTGCTGGCTAGGAGGCTACTTAGATGTAAAGGAAAGTTCAAAGGTAAATTACCCTTGATATGTTTCAAATGCAATGAAGTTGGTTATATTGTTGCTAGATGTCCTAACAAGAACAAGAATGATAAGAATGAAAAGAAGGAGAACAAATACCAAAGGAACAAGGATTACAAAGAAAAAGGAAAGAATTCATGTTACATTGACAATGAAGAACAAACTAAGTCAAGATTAGATGATGAAAATGAAGGTGAGGAAGTTGTGTGTTGTTGTGAAAGAAGACTCAATGAAGGAAATGTATTAAGATGAAAAATATCTTATATCACATGTTAGTAAAAAGATACATGGTTGTTCACATCACATGATTGGTGATATTGTTAAGTTTGATAAATTAGAAGAATATGATGGTGGAGCTTTCAACTTGGAAATAATGTTCCATGTCCTGTGAAAGGTTGAGGTTTAGTGATGTTGAATGACAAGATTATATGTGATGATGCTTATTGGGTTCAAGGTGTAAAATACAATTTGTTGAGTGTTGCATAACTAAATAACACATTTCAATGATTGGAGTTTTTAAATAGAAATGTGAAAATATTTGATGTTGATGGAAAATTGATTGGAATTGGAGAACAAACAAGAGGTAATCTATTTTACCAGGATCCTACTATAAGTACATGCCTATTTGCTAAAGTTTTGGCATAAGAGACTTTGCCATGTAAATTTTGATAATATAATTAAAGTGAGTAGGAAGAAGAAAATAAGAGGCTTACCAAACTTGTATGAACCTAATAATGCTATGTGTAAAGAATGTCAACTCAGTAAGATGACTAAGCCAAGTTTCTCAAGTAAGTCACATTCATCTAATGATATTCTAGACTTGGTTCATACTTATCTTGGTTCATATTGTTTGATAATTGAGAGGGTGGGGGGGTATAAATAAGTTATGTCTAGTTATCATATAGTCCCTCTCAAACATTTCAATACTAATAAAACATCATAAACATTAACTTCAATCACTTGGTGTAAACATTAATCAACTATTTCAAGCACTTTAATCCAAACTTTCAAATAATTGTTCTTTGCATTATCAATTGATAGTACTTAAAATTCTAGTTATTACCAAGTTGCAGTAAAATGTAAAAAATATAAAAGAACTTGCAACACAAATAACATTCACACAATTAACACCATGATATTAACATGGAAACCCTGTGAAGGAAAAAACCACCTGGAATCAACAACCCAAAATTTTCAATTTTATGAAGTGAGCTCTATAGAAGCCAACCTTATCAAAGGTTACGTACACATTGTTAATGTGACCTTATTAGAGGATTTCACCAAAAGATCATCTAGACCTTGTCACTCCCTATCCTTGACTAAAAAAAGTGGTTGGATTTAAAGGACTTACAAACACCACTAATCGATGTTACCATATAGGAATTTACAGACTTGTTAGGTCCACTTGGTACTTCCAAGATTTTTTGCTACAATGGTTAAATAGTAACAATGATGAAGAGGATTTGAAAAGGTGATTACAAAAAAATGAACATTCATGGGCAATGTGAATGGGGGAGTAGATGCAATAGAGATATTTGGTGTTCATGGAACTTAGACATTTTTCATCTATTTTGACATCAATGCTAAATGGGGAGATTGTTAGTATGAATGCTGCTGGTATTTCTATGGGGGAGTATCCTAGTATTGTTGGAGAGTTGGTATAGTGATCATATGTTGCATTCATGGAAGTGTTTGTCATTGATGTCAACATACATGTTATTCTTTGAGATTGATAGAGAAACATAAAAAGATTGAGGTTTCATGGTTCAAGGATTGAAGTTGAGATGTTGCACATGTAACTAGAAGTTATATATAGTGTCTACCCAACATAGCTACATGCACATGCAAAAATATGAAGATAGTGGACAATTATTTGAGATTTATTGAAGATGCCATTTAGACATATCCTAGTATTGTTGGAGAGTTGGTATAGTGATCATATCTTGCATTCATGGAAGTGTTTGCCATTGATGTCAACATACATGTTATTCTTTGAGATTGATAGAGAAAAATAAAAAGATTGAGGTTGCATGGTTCAAGGATTGAAGTTGAGATGTTTCACATGCAACTAGAAGTTATATATAGTTTCTACCCAACATAGCTACGTGCGCATGCAAAAATATGAAGATAGTGGACAATTATTTGAGATTTATTGAAGATGTCATTTAGACATAGTTCCTATACATCGATTACTAATGTTTTGATTATATCTCCTAACAAAGATACAATCTAGTTAAGAGACGTTGTACAAAGGCATAAAACAAGAAAAAGTTGGTGTGGTTAAGTTAGAAATGCCAGAGGTTACACATGTGAAGAGTTACATGAAGACTGTGAGCTGATATTTTGGTTGTAATTGTGAAAAGATGTAATATTGTAATGTAATGTGTAAATGTAATATCTTAAGGTGGTCCTATATTCTTATTGTAAATTGAGAAAGCCCCAAGGCTAACTCGATAACTTATTCTAGGACTTAGTATTTCCTTGTAGTAGAGTGTGATTGTGTGGTTATGAACAAATTATGTGTAATGCAAGAATGCAAACTTATATGCGAGATCCAGTGAACCTAATATTGAATATCTTTTAATCATAAGAAGTGTTTGGTGTAGTTGAGGCACGTCGAGCTAACAAAGAGACTATCTTTGGCAAAGAAATTGCATCGAACAATTGTTTGTACTTGTATTATTCTATGAAGGATAATACTAAGGCCATTTGGACAATGAGTTCAATGTTCTTTCCCCTAAAGGTGTTTGGATAATGGGTCCTTCTGTCTTCCAGAACTCGTAACAAGGTTGCCACAACCCCAAACATGGTTGGAATCTCCTAAAATGGATTCAAAGTCTCCTAACAAGGACTGGTATGTACTGAATGTATTTCATTGACTCCTAATAGGGTCCATCCTCTTACAAAGAACTTATATATTAATACATCATTTTCTGGGCACCATCCCCACTAGGGTTTTCCCTCTGATCAAGGGTTTCCATAGTTAACAAAATTTGGTGTTATTGTGAATGGTTATCTTTCTATAGTTGTTGCATCTACTTTTTACATGTTTTGGATTTAATAAAGATTTTGAGAGTTATTTTAAATCTCATAAATGATTTAACCCCGCCACCCCCATGTTATCTTGGTGGACTTACTTTCTAACAAACTAGTGTAGGAAAAATATGTTGCATAGAAGACACTACAACATTAAAACAAAACATTTGGACAGTGGCCAAAATAGTCATCAATTTTTTCTTGGACAAATTAGTTCATAATTTGTCAAATCCTTGATTTTAAAGGAGAACATACAACTCATATTTCACTACACTAGCACCAACATGGAAAGTCTTGATTCTGTAAGTAGAATAAACACATTTATTTATAGGGTATAGCTGAGAAAGTCTAAAATAGTTACTGAGCTTAGCCATAACTTGATTGTTATCTTTAATATCTAATTGTATTTAGACCTCCTAAATTAAAATGAGAACTTCCTAATTGTTGGTACAAACAAAAATCATTGTCTTAGTTCTTAATATAGTCTATTTTATATTATATGGCCAAAGACCAACAAAAATGCATCATGCTAGTGCACAATGTCTCCTCTTCTAACTTGCTGAACTATTTTATTGCTGACGAGGAGATCTATATTCAAAAAACATTTTCTCAAGCTACCAATGCTAGTTTCTTTTCAATCTCAATTTTTTTAAATATATTAGACGAGACTCATGTGGTTGCACAACTCTTCTTGCGTAGGAAAGAGTTGTTTTGAACATGGATGAACTCTAGATATTTTGTCACAATTTTTAATATTTTCTTATGATATATTCAATTAAAAAATTCTTCTATTGATTAAGTGATTAAGTAGACAATGACTACCCATGTATATAGCCTGTAATGCAATTTTGAAGGATTCCTATAGGCTTCATGATCTTATTTCCCTCACCAAGCATTCATAACTCAATGCAGGTGCAAGCCTTGTTCACTTAACGCTATCTAAGTATGAAAAATAGAAGATTGAATTTCTTTTTACTAACTTGAACTTCAATTTGTGCTTCGCATTGCCAATCTTTGTTGCTAGAGTTTAGAAGAGCCATAATACTTAGCGAAGGTTGGTTATTCTCCTTAAACTACAATTGTTTACTTCATTCAAAGACCTAACTTTGTACTTCAAGAGCCCTTTCACAATGGTGTTGATGAACTTGTTGCTTTTAATGTTTAGAACTATCACCAAGTTCTCCTTGAAACTAGAGAGTAGCTCTGCTTGATGTTTCAAGTATTATTCCATTGCTCTAAACTTTAGATATGCTTTGTGTAAGAGGAATATTGCTCGTGGATAATGCCTATATAGTTCCAAAAATAGACATTTTGGATAAATTATGGAAATAAACAATATATTCATTTTTCTTGTGGCAAACACTCCACTCATCTCTCTTGTTTATTTGAAATCAAACATCCTAGATAGCCTTCAAAGCATTGGACCACCTCGTAGCATCCATATGATTGGAGATGATATAATGAGCTGCAAGTACTTTAGTCCATAAACATGAAGATGAATTAGTCCAAAAGTTACCTTTAAATATTGTATCCTAATCGCTTACTTTACATGCACTTTTCAAGTATTATTCCATTGCTCTAAACTTTAGATATGATTTGTGTAAGAGGAATATGGCTTGCGGATAATGCCTATATAGTTCCAAAAGTATAAATTTTTGATAAATTATGGAAATAAGCAATATATTCATTTTTCTTGTGGCAAACACTCCACTCATCTCTCTTGTTTATTTGAAATCAAACATCCTAGATATCCTTCAAAGCATTGGACCACCTCGTAGCATCCATATGATTGGAGATGATATAATGAGCTGCAAGTACTTCAGTCCATAAACATGAAGATGAATTAGTCCAAAAGTTACCTTCAAATATTGTATCCCAATCGCTTACTTTACATGCACCTTTTGAATGATATCCATAAGGGATGTTGCTATAGTTCTTGTGACAAATGGGTATTGGAAATATAGAAGTGTGCATTTTAAGAGAATGGATCGGCACTATTGGAAATATAGAAGTGTGCATTTTAAGAGAATGGATCGGCACTAAGTACTAACTATGATGACATCTTCCCTTTAAAACTATGATACAATTTATGAACACCTCTTACCCCCTTATGGTATATACTATATGAGTGTTGTAGATGACATAGAGTCTTGTTTGTCTTCCCTTTATTTATATTTATCTTTCCTTAGCACATGTAACTTAAAACAAGTGTCACATAGTGGCATGTACTTTTCGTTTAACCATAGTAGGTAGTTTGGAAAAAAATTGTTAATGTTTTATTTCAATTTTTGTTTTGTTACAAATGCTAGTAAACTAGTAAAAATCTGTCTATATTGTCAAAAGATACAATGATAAAATATAATATATAGTAATGCTTAAAAACTTAAATCAACTTAAATTATTTATTTTAATTAACTTAATAGTAGTAAAATTATATATGTATTTGAGATTAATTTTAATATAAATATAATATATAGTTTTATGATGAAAAAACATGCAATAGATTTAATAATAATATTAGTTTTCCTATCAATCTATCTCCTAAAATTGTGCGGCATAAAATGATTAATGGACCTAGCCTCCGAAAAAAGGGTCCTATAACACAAAAGCATATCAACCAATCAAATTGATGAAAAATAATTATTAGAATATATGAAATTGATAAGTAAATTAAAAAACTTTAGAAATTTCTCAATTGCCCATAAATAGTAGGTGGTGATTGGTGTAGATTAATTGAATAGTCAGAGAAACTGAATACAATAGTACTATTGCCTACAACAAGTACAATAAAGCTTGCTTGATTCATTCATGGATACGTCCTTCAAAAATCTTAAATGGTTGAGAGAACAATGTATCTTTTAGTAGATTTTTTATATATATTTCGTAGGAATTTTTTGTTTAGATAATTTTGTATTAGTGAATGAGATTTCATGGAGCAACTTCTTATTTCCCTTTTAATCTTGCTACTTCAATCCAATCCACTTTTAATATTGACACAATACACAATAATGCCTCCTTACCACCTTTCTAAATGGTACACCAATTACTACATTCTTCTTCATTTTCCTATAGATTATCTCAAGTCATATCCTAACATTTTAGTAATCAATTTTTTTGTACTTTAAGGGATAACAACTATATACTAATCAAATTTCTACTTCATTGGTTGATAACATGAATACTAACTAGCATTGGATTTTCATATATAAGTTTGAGTTGATTCTTACTCTTCAACTATTGACTTTAAAAGGTAATGAGTCTCTCTTCTTACATGAGAACTACTATGATATTTTGCAAGGTGTTACTCTATAATAAAATTCTTGGTTAAATTCAAAGAAGCTACAACAATAGTGGCATATGCAATTTCCTTTAACCTCTTAAATGTTATATTATTGGCTTCATTCTAGTGGAAAACATTCTTAAGTGTCATGAAGGATGGCCATTTGTAATCGTTAATTTCTACAAATCTTCAATAGCATGTAGTAAGTCTTATGAAACACTTCAAGTTCTTGATGCCATTAATACATTGTCTAACCCATCATATCTTTGAACTTCTAAAAATCAACTTTTACTTCATGAGACACAATGTGACCTACACATTTCACATTGTTGAGTGAAAAAACATACTAATTTTTTTGCGCATGAAGCTATATTTGTTGAAGAATTTTTAATGCTTGATCAACATGATGTAAATTTTCTTCTATGTCTTGTTATTAGTTAGTACATCACACCAAAAATACTAATACAAACATCCTTAAAGATGGAAGATGAAATCTGTCAAAATTTGGAATGGAGAAGAAACATTAGTAAGACCAAGTGAAATCACAAAATACTCATAATAACCCTCAAAAGTCTTGATGATATCACAGTGACATATTTTTTAGCTATAATACAATGATATCTTAATTTAAGATCAAGTAAAAAATATAGCTTCATTTAGTTCATCTAAAAAATAATTAACAAAGAAAATGAAACTTATCTTAATCTAAGATCAAGTAAAAAATATAGCTTCATTTAGTTTGAATAGATGTGTCACATGCCATCCTTCTCAAGCATACGATCACCATTAAAGATGAATAATTTTTCTGATTCTAATGAATAATTGATACTTTTGATACTTCTTAAATACCATCTTTTCAATCTCAATCTTTTGGACATATGGATACTTGTAAGTCTTAATGTTAGGTAGCTAACACCCTAAAACTAGTTGAATGACATAGTCACAATTCCTTTTGGGAGTAAATTTTTTTGACATAGATTCAAATACTATTGAATGTTTTCTACAATAGCCTTTATGTTTGCTAGGGTAGGTTCATTTGTGGATTGTGCCTCCATGGAAAATAATTGAGACACAAACCCATGTAAAAACCTCGTTTAGAATCTCTTGTATATGATGGAAATTCATTAGTTTTGAGTATGCATGGAGCCAATGTATCTCAAATTACCCACTCTCTACATGGAAATGTATGGAAAACTCTAGGATGCCATCTCAATCATTATTGGGTGAATGCACAAATGTGTGTCACCTTTGGGGTTAACTTTGCTAATCTAACCGAATCCACGTGGCGCCCACTAGGCACCACATGATGTGTATGTGTGTAAGGGGGTTTCTAGCCAGAACCCTTCCGACTAGACTTGGTCTAGTTGAATCTGATCCGGTCAGAATCCCACAAATTATATAAACATAAAAATGCCCATGGGTGGCTCATTTGAACGAGAGCCATTACTAAGAGTGCAAAGAAACGGGGGGGCTACAACAACAATCTGGTCGAATAAGGTATGCCAACAATTTTTAATTTTTAATTTTTTTAAAAATATTTTTTTTTAAGTTTTTTAGTTATTTAATAGTTTTATGTAATTTTTAAATTTTTTTTGAGTGTTTTAAATGGTTAAACTATTTTTTACACACATATATTTTTAAATATTGTATTAATCTTGACAAATATATATGTAATATTTTGTTTTAAATTAATTTATTTTGTAACGTATGTCTAATATTTTGTGTAATATTATAAAAATAGAATATTTTAGAAAATATTAGAAAAAATAGATAATTTTTGAAAGCATTATTTCATTATTGTTGAAAAGTAAGAATTTTTTTTGCTCATTATTATTATAACAATTTAGAGAAAATAATAGAAAAAATAAAAAATATTAATTCATTAATGTTATAAAATCTTAGAAAATTTTAGACAAAACTGTAGAAAATACTAAAAAATATTAGAAAAAAAAAAAAATATAGAAAATACTAGAAAACTTTATAGGTTACTAAAATCTTATATTGAAACTAACTCTAATTGAAATCTTAACATTGAACCTAACTAAACCCTAACTCTTACATTTACCTACTTAAAATCAAACTGAAACCCTAACACTGAACCTAATAAATTATAGCTATCTGAAACCCTAACATTAAACCTAATTAAAACCTAACATTGAACCTAACTAAACTCTATGATTGTACCTAATTTTCAACTATAATTGAAACCTTTACATTGAACCTAATAAATTATAACTAATTGAAACCCTAACATTAAACCTAAATAAATCCTAACATTAACCTAACTAAACTCTATTATTGAACTTTATTTTAAACTCAAACTGAAACCCTTACATTGAACCTAATAAATTATAGCTAATCAAAACCCCTAACATTGAACCTAATTAAACCCTAACATTGAACCTAATTAAACTCTATCATTGAACCTAATTTTAAACTATAACTAAAACCATTACATTGAACCTAATAAATTATAGCTAAGGAGTATGTGTAGGATCATGGTGTACCAAACTATGGCCTTAAGTGGCAGTGAAAAATCAGCAAATCAGGTTTATGTCAACTTGACACATAATTTTGAAGTGGTTATGGACTTTATATCAAAAAGTTGTAAGAAAATAATATGTAGGAAATTGAATGGAGTTTCTAAACTACTAGGCCTTATCAAGAGAAAAAAATAATTAATTGGTCAAAAGTTTGAATTTTAATGCAGTACTAAGAAAATTACAGGGCAAAAATAAAAAGTAGGTGTATGTCTGATCACCTTAATCAAAATCAAATCATAATATTTTTTTAATATAATTATAGATATGAAAAGTAGACTCATGCCCGGATGTGATGCATATTTTTTGGTATTTTTATTCCAAATAAATAATTAAATATGAATTTTCTACCAAAAATTTTTCAGAAAAAAAAAGTCCCGTGTCTGACCACTCTAACTAATAGAAAATTTTACCAAATTTAATTTTTTTTTTCTTATACTAGGCGAAGTATAGAATGTAACGCAACTTTTAGATTTAAAAAATGTTATACCGTTTGAAAGTTATAGCTATTTTTCAATCAGTATGTCAATCAACACTTTACAATAATCTTCATTAATAATTAACTAATAAATACTTATCGAACTCAAAATTTGACAAAAATTATATTGATGGAATCTAGAGACTGATATTAAACAACCCTTTTCGTTTTATTCAATTTCGATCAAAATAATATTGTCAGACGACTACCTAAAGTTTGATTATCACTAAAACCCTCTTCAAACACGTCTTTTGGGTTGACCAGGTAGGCTTGGTAAATAGCAAGCCTAATCGAATATTTGATTCCAAATCGGATATCCAACTTGCCGCGATGGGGAAATTTCAAATCCCAACCCATTTTGGAGGGAAAATTGGGTTTAAACATTATAGCTTATGATTTATAAATTATTTCACTTATATTACTATGTAAAGACGTATTTATATATATATAAATATAAAATAACGTAATGTAAAGATATAAGATATAATCTAGTAATATATAATAATATATTATGTTAATCTTATTACAATATATAAATATAATTTATATTATTATTATTTTTACTAAATATAATAACGTAATTTATATATATATAAAATACGTATTATATATTATTATATTAATATGTATGTTATTAATAAATATATAATAACGTAATATTTTCATTAAATATAATATGTATTATATATTATTATATTAATATGTATGTTATTAATATATATATATATAATAAAGTAATATTTTCATTAAATATAATAACGTAATACATATATATATATGTTATTAATATATATAATAATGTAATATTTTTATTAAATATAATAAAATAATATATATATATATAATTATATATTATTATATTAATATGTATGTTATTAATATATGTGTATATTATTAATATATATGAGTCAAAGGGGGTTATAGGTCAACCATTGACCCCCTTTGACGCATTAAACGATGACATATGTCCCTAGGGGTCTTAGGACCCCTAGGGACATATTACAATGGTTAATATGGGTCAAAGGGGGTCATAGGGTGACCAATGACTCGTTTTAAATCATTAAATGACGACATATGTCCCTACGAGACCTAGGACCCCAAGGGACATATTTAAATCGTTCATATAGGTCAAAGGGGGTCATAGGGTGACCTATGACCCCCTTTGACCCATTAAATGATGACATATGTCACTAGGGGTCCTAGGACCCCTAGGGACATATTCGAATGGGTAATATGGGTCAAAGGGGGTCATAGATCCCTTTGACCCATTAAATGACGACATATGTCCTTAGGGGTCCTACGACCCCTAGGGACATATTCGAATGGGTAATATGGGTCAAAGGGGGTCATAGGGTGACCTATGACTCCGTTTCAACTATTAAATGATGACATATGTCTCTAGGGGTCCTAGAATCCCTAGGGACATATTTGAATGGGTAATATGGGTCAAAGGGGGTCATAGGGTGACCTATGACCCTCTTTGACCTATTAAATGATGACTTATGTCCCTAGGGGTCCTAGGATCCTTAGGGACATATTCAAATGGGTCATATGGGTCAAAGGGGGTCATAGGATGACCTATGACCCCCTTTGACCCATTAAACGATGACATATGTCTCCAGGGGTCCTAGGACCCCTAGGGACATATTCAAATCGTTCATATGGGTCAAAGGGGGTCATAGGTCATAGGTGACCTATGACCCCCTTTGACTTATCAAATGACGATATATGTCTCTAAGAGTCTTAGAACTCTTAGGGACATATCCGAATCGTTCATATGGGTCAAAGGGGGTCATAGGGTGACCTATGACTCCCTTTGACCCATTAAACGATGACATATATCTCTAGGGGTCTTAGAACCCCTAGGGACATATTCAAATCGTTCATATGGGTCAGAAGGGGTCATAGGGTGACCTATGACCCCCTTTGACCCATTAAACGATGACATATGTGCCTAGGGGTCCTAGGACCCCTAGGGACATATTCAAATCGTTCATATGGGTCAAAGGGGGTCATAGGGTGACCTATGACCCTCTTTGACCCATTAAACGACGACATATGCCTGTAGGGGTCCTCGGACCCCTAGGGACATATTCGAATGGGCAATATGGGTCAAAGGGGGTCATAGGTCACCCTTTGACCCATTAAACAACAATATATGTCCCTAGGGGTCCTAGGACCCCTAGGGACATATTCGAATGGGTAATATGGGTCAAAGGGGGTCATAGGATGACCTATGACCCCCTTGACCCATATGAATGATTCGAATATGTCCCTACAGGTCCTAGGACCCCTAGAGACATATTTGAATCGTTCATATGACCTATGACCCCCTTTGACCCATATGAACGATTCGAATATATCCTTACAGGTCCTAGGACCCTTACGGACATATTCGAATCATTCATATGGGTCAAAGGGGGTCATAGGTCACCCTATGACCCCCTTTAACCCATATGAACGATTCAAATATGTTCCTAGGGGTCCTAATGGGTCAAAGGGGATCATAGGTCACCCTATGACCCCCTTTGACCCATTAAATGATGACATATGTCCCTCGGGGCCCTAAGACCCCTAGGGACATATTCGAATCATTCATTTTGGTCAAAGGTTGTCATAGGGTGACTTATGACCCCCTTCGACGCATTAAATGACAACATATGTCCCTAGGGGTCCTAAGATCCCTAAGGACATATTCAAATCGTTCATATGGTCAAAGGGGGTCCTAGGGTGACCTATGACCCCCTTTGACCTATTAAATGGTGACATATGTCTCTAGGGATCCTAGGAGCCCTAGGGACATATTTCAATGGGTAATATTGCTCAAAGGCAGTCATAGGTCACCCTATGACCCCCTTTGACCCATTAATTGATGACATTAGGGGTCCTAGGGACATATGGGTCAAAGGGGGTCATACAGTGACCTATAACACCCTTTGACCCATTAAACGATGACAAATGTCTCTAGGGGTCCTAGGACCCCTAGGGACATATTTGAATGGGTAATATGGATCAAAGGGAGTCATAGGGTGACCTATGACCCCCTTTGATCTATTAAACGACGACATATGTCCCTAGGGGTCCTAGGACACCTAGGGACATATTCAAATGGGTAATATGGGTCAAAGGGCCCTATGACCTTTTTTGACTCATTAAATGACGACATATGTCCTTAGGGGTCCTAGGAACTTTAGGGACATATTTGAATCGTTCATATGGGTCAAAGGGGGTCATAGCATGATCTATGACCCTCTTTGACCCATTAAACAATGACAAATGTCTCTAGGGGTCCTAAGACCCCTGGGGACATATTTGAATGGGTAATATGGGTCAAAGGGGGTCATAGGTCACCTATGACCTCCTTTGATCCATTGAACGACGACATATGTCCCTAGGGGTCCTAGGACCCTTAAAGACATATTCGAATCATTCATATGGGTCAAATGGGGTCATAGGGTGACCTATGACCCCCTTTGACCCATTAAACGATGACATATGTCCCTAGGGGTCTTAGGACCCCTAGGGACATATTCGAATGGGTCATATGGGTCAAAGGAGGTCATAGGGTGACCTATTACCCCCTTTGACCCATTAAATGATGACATATGTCTCTAGGGATCCTAGGACCCCTAGGGACATATTCGAATTGTTCATATGGGTGAAAGGGGGTCATAGATGACCTACGACCCAAATTGGCCTATTAAATGATGACATATGTCTCTAAGGGTCCTAGTACCCCTAGGGACATATTCGAATCGTTCATATGGGTCAAAGGGGGTCATAGGGTGACCTATAACTCCCTTTGACCCATTAAATGATGAGATATGTCTCTAGGGGTCCTAGAACCCCTAGGGACATATTCGAATCGTTCATATGGGTTAGAGGGGGTCATAAGGTGACTTATGACCCTCTTTGACCCATTAAACGATGACATATGTCCCTAGGCATCCTAGGACCCCTAGGGACATATTCAAATCGTTCATATGGGTCAAAGGGGGTCATAGGGTGACCTATGACCCTTTTTGACCCATTAAATGACGACATATGTCTCTAGGGGTCCTCGGACCCCTAAGGACATATTCGAATAGGTAATATGGGTCAAAGGGGGTCATACAGTGACCTATGACCCCCTTTGACCCATTAAATGATGACATATTTTCTTAGGGGTCCTAGGACCCCTAGGGACATATTCGAATGGGTAATATGGGTCAAAACGGGTCATACGGTGACCTATGACCCCCTTTGACCCATTAAACAATGACATATGTTCCTAGGGGTCCTAGGACCCCTAGGGACATATTCGAATCGTTCATGACATATGTCGTTGTTTAACGGGTCAAAGGGGGTCATAGGTCACCCTATGACCCCCTTTGACCCATTAAAGGACGACATATGTCCCTAGGCATCCTAGGACTCCTAGGGACATATTTGAATCGTTCATATGGGTCAAAGGGGTTAATAGGTCACCCTATGACCCTCTTTTACCCATTAAACGATGACATATGTCCCTTGGGGACCTAGGACCCTTAGGGACATATTCGAATCGTTCATATCAGTCAAAGGGGGTCATAGGGTGACTTATGACCCCCTTTGACCCATTAAATGACGACATATGTTCGTAGGGGTCCTAGGACCCCTAGGGACATATTCGAATCGTTCATATGGTCAAATGGGGTCCTAAGGTGACTTATGAGCCCCTTTGACCCATTAAATGATTACATATGTCTCTAGGGGTCCTAGGACCCCTAAGGACATATTTGAATGGGTAATATAGGTCAAAGGCGATCATAGGTCAGCCTATGACCCCCTCTGACCCATTAAACGGTGACATATGTGCCTAGAGGTCCTAGGAACCTTAGAGACATATTCGAATCGTTCATATGGGTCAAAAGGTGTCATAGGGTGACCTATGACACCCTTTGACCCATTAAACGATGACATATGTCTCTAGGGGTCCTAAGACCCCAAGGGACATATTTGAATGGGTAATATGGGTGATAGGGGGTCATAGGTCACCCTATGACCCCCTTCGACCCATTAAATGATGACATATGTCCCTAGGGGTCCTAGGGACATATTCGAATCGTTTATATGGGTCAAAGCGGGTCATAGGGTGACCTATGACCCCCTTTGACCCATTAAATGATGACATATGTCCCTAGGGGCCCTAAGACACCGAGGGACATAGTCAAATGGGTAATATGGGTCAAAGGGCCCTATGACCCTCTTTGACTCATTAAATGATAACATATGTCCCTAGGGGTCCTGGGACCCCTAGGGACATATTCGAATCATTCATATGGGTGAAAGGAGGTCATAGGGTGACCTATGACCCTCTTTGACTCATTAAATGACGACATATGTCTCTATGGGTCCTAAGTCCCCTAGAGACATATTTGAATGGGTAATATGGGTCAAAGAGGGTCATAGGGTGACCTATGACCCCCTTTGATCCATTAAACGATGACATATGTCCCTAGGGGTCCTAGGACTCCTAAAAACATATTCGAATCATTCATATGGGTCAAAGGGGGTCATAGGGTGACCTATGACCCCCTTTGACCCATTAAATGATGACATATGTCCCTAGGGGTCTTAGGACCCCTAGGGACAAATTCGAATGGGCTATATGGGTCAAAGGAGGTCAGAGGGTGACCTATGACCCCCTTTGACATATTAAACAACGACATATGTCTGTAGGGGTCCTAGGACCCCTAGGGACATATTCAAATCGTTCATATGGGTCAAAGGGGGTCATAAGGTGACTTATGACCCCCTTTGACCCATTAAACGATGACATATGTATCTAGGGGTCCTATGACCCATAGAGACATATTTGAATCATTCATATGCATCAAAGGGGGTCATAGGGTTACCTATGACCCGCTTTGACCCATTAAATGATTTGAATATGTCCCTAGGGATCCTAGGACCCCTAGAGACATATTCGAATCGTTCATATGTGTGAAATGGGGTAATAGGGTGACCTATGACCCCCTTTGACCCATTAAATGACGACCTATGTCCCCAAGTGTCCTAGGACCCCTAAGGACATGTTTGAATCGTTCATATGGGTCAAAGTGGGTCATAGGGTGACCTATGACCCCCTTTGACCCATTGAACAATGACATAAATCCCTAGGGGTCCTAGGACCCCTACAGACATATTCAAATAGTTCATATGGGTCAAAGGGGTTCATAGGGTGACCTATTGCCCCCTTTGACTCATTAAACGATGACATATGTCCCTAGGGGTCCTCAGAACCCTAAGAACATATTTGAATGAGCCATATGTGTCAAAGGGGGTCATAGGGTGTCTTATGACACCCTTTGACCCATTAAACGATGACATATGTCTTTGGGAGTCCTAGGACCCTTAGGGACATATTCGAATCGTTCATATGGGTCAAAGGGGGTCAAAGGATGACTTATGACTGCCTTTGATCCATTATAAACTGACATACATCCTTAGGGGTCCTAGGACCCCTAGGGACATATTCGAATGGGCCATATGGGTCAATGGAGGTCATAGGGTGACCTATGACCCCCTTTGACCCATTAAATGACGACATATGTTCCTGGGGGTCCTAGGACCCCTAAGGACATATTCAAATGGGTAATATGGGTCAAAGGGCCCTATGACTCTCTTTGACCCATTAAACCATGAGATATGTCCCTAGGGGTCCTAGGACCCCTAGGGACATATTCGAATCGTTCATATGGGTCAAAGGGGGTCATAGGATGACCTATGACCCTCTTTGACCCATTAAATGATGACATATGTCTCTAGGGGTCCTAGAACCCCTAGGGACATATTTGAATGGGTAATATGGGTCAAAGGGGGTCATAGGGTGACCTATGACCCCCACCCATTAAACGGTGACATATGTCCCTAGGGGTCCTACGACCCCTAAGTGTAGACACCTAAATTTGATTACACCGCTTTAGTAATCCTATTTAGTTATCTCTAAAGACATCATTAATTAAATTCTTATTTAATTAATCCTTTGACATCCCCTAGCTGATTAATTTAATTAATCATCTATAGTCCTAATTGATAAATCAAATAACCTTTTATTTATCAATTAAATCCTATTCTTCTATCTAATTCCAAAAATCCCCATTTATTAAATAAATCTATTTGATAAATAAAATCCTCAAATCTAAAAACTCCTAACCTATCCCTAATCCTCCATTTAGCCTAATCCACCCCATCCACCCATACTAACCTAGCTTAGCCACTAACTCACCCACCCTCATTAATGCCATCCACTTGCACATCTCTAACATCCTTAATCTAATCCTAAACCCAAGCCTAATCCACCCCCTAATGCTGTCACATTCCCTAAACAAGTTTAAGACTTTCTTAAACCAAACCAAAGTCTCCCCTCAAAAAACCAACCACCAAGTCATGAGTGATCTTACAAAACATAAAAGACTCTTACAAGCCCACTCATGACTCTTATATCCATCTTCCACACTCTTCCCTCTTCCACACTCATTCCTCTTACATCTCTCTTACATACTCAACCCCACTCATCATGCCTTTAACCGACCCTTTACCCTACCCTCTCACACTCATCCTCCTTGTGACAAGTGTCACCTTCTCATTGGTGCTAAACAAGCACAATCCATGTGCTCTCCTTTGAGTGCATCCTAGCCCTCCTTAAGCCTTCATCTCCCCTTGCATCTTAGCCCTCCATCCCTCAAGCCCTTAGCCTATAAATTGAATCCCCTCCCAAGCCATTTCAATAACAATCTTTGAGCTAAAGTTACCATGCCATTTTGAGAACCAAAGTCATCAATCTTAACCTTATAATGCCGAATTGAGAGCTCACAAGGCTACCAATTTTCCATTTACCCATCTCCACCATTGAAGCAACTTTGAGCACCTTGAGCATACATCCACATCAAAGGACGCATCTACAAAATCAAGAAAACAATGAAGTGCTTCATCTTTTGAGGTTTGCATCTCTTGTTTGTTTTCTTTGTCTAAGCATATATGTGAATTTAGTTTTAGTTTGTGAATGTTTACTTTATTGTTAATTTTCTTTGCATACTAAACCTTGTTCTACACTAAGGACATATTTGAATCGTTCATATGGGTCAAAGGGGGTCATAGGGTGACCTATGACCTCCTTTGATCCATTAAACGACGACATATGTCCCTTGGGGTCCTAGGACCCCTAAGGACATATTTGAATAGTTTTCATGGGTCAAAGGCGATCGTAGGTGACCCATTAAATGACGACATATGTCCCTATGGGTCCTAGGACCCTTAAGGACATATTCGAATCATTCATATGAGTCAAAGGGGGTCATAGGGTGACCTATGACCAACCTATGACCCTCTTTGACCTATTAAATGATGACATATGTCTTTAGGGGTCATAGGAACCCCAGGGACATATTTGAATGGGTAATATGGGTCAAAGGGGGTCATAGGGTGACCTATGACCCCCTTTGACCCATTAAATGATGACATATGTCCCTAGGGGTCCTAGGACCCCTAAGGGCATATTCGAATGGGTAATATGGGTCAAAGGGCCCTATGACCCTCTTTGACCCATTAAATGGCGACATATGTCTCTATGGGTCCTAGGACCCCTAGGGACAAATTTGAATCGTTCATATGGGTCAAAGGGGGTCATAGGGTGACCTATGACCCTCTTTGACCTAGTAAATGATGACATATGTCTGTAGGGGTCCTAAGATCCCTAGGGACATATTTGAATGGGTAATATGGGTCAAAGGGGGTCATAGGGTGACCTATGACCTCCACCCATTAAACGACGACATATGTCCCTAGGGGTCCTAGGACCCCTAAGGACATATTCAAATCATTCATATGAGTCAAAGGGGGTCATAGGGTGACTTATGAGCCCCTTTGACCTATTAAATGATGACATATGTCCCTAGGGGTCCTAGGACACCTAAGGACATATTCAAATGGTTCTTTTGGGTCAGAGGGGGTCATAGGGTGACCTATGACCCCTTTTGACCATTAAACGATGACATATGACCTTAGGGGTCCTAGGACCCCTAAGGACATATTCAAATCATTTATATGGGTCAAGAGGGGTCATAAGGTGACCTATGACCCTCTTTGACCCATTAAACAATGACATATGTCTCTATGGGTCGTAGGACCCCTAGGGACATATTTGAATGGGTAATATGGGTCAAAGGGGGTCCTAATTATAATTGACATGAAGGTTTTAAAACACAAAAATGGATAATTGAAATTGATGAAAAGATTATTACTAGTTTGGAAGGAAAAAAATTAGAAAGAACCATTCGGTTATGGGCTTCAAGAATATATCAGATGTTTTTCGGCAACAAGACAGTGGTAGAGCAATGTCAGCTTTTCATGCAATTATTAAAGATGCAAAAGATGAGACCTATGCTTTCCAAATTGAAGATTAATGTCAATAAAAAGTTGGAAAGAAATGCCATTATTGTGAAGAATCTTTTCAGTGCTCTCAATAGCATTTGAAAAAATAGCAGAGAGAAAGATAATAGAGCTGCTCAAAGGGTTATTACAACCTCTTTGGTAAGTCATCATTTGAGAAATGGTAGATATATGAGACAAACTTGCATTGATTTTAATCTAAATTGTACTACTTTGAGAAGAGCACTTAGTCAACGAGAAAAAAATGATGATCCTCTTCAAAATGAAACATGGGCATTTGGTGGGATACTTCCACGTTTTGATAGGAAGCTATCCAATGATGTGAAAGAAGAAATTACACAGTTTTGGCACTCTAACTCATGAGTATCACCCAATGCTAAAGATGTCTTAAAGTTGAGAATTGGAATAAAAAACCGCACGCCACATCCTAAACACCATTTGGAGGTAAGTCAAACTATTTTGTTCAAATAATTTAGCGAGAGTCATCCAAGTCTTCATATATCACAAAGAGATTTTGAATCTTTGAAGCCATTTTATTGTGTGCCACTCAGAATTTGAAATACATGTTGCAAATATCATGTTGAGTTTTCTATGCACCATGAACTATTATGCTCCATCCATTCTACTTTGCATAGTAAAGAAATGTTGGAGGATTGTGGGGCTAGTGGGCTTCCAAAATCATCAAGAGACTTGCTAGATCAGCTCTTATGTCGTACAGTTGATGGTTGTTCCTTTTATAGAAATACTTGCTTAAATTAGAAGTGTTCAGAATGTGGTGCCTTATCCAAGTTTGACACATGTTTTCATGAGGGGTGCAAACAAGATCTTGGAAAGACAATACTGAAAAAAAGGGTATATGAAATGGTGAAATACACATTAAAGAGTGGGAGTAAGAGCTCTAGATGTGAATTGGTTGGAAGAGATATCAGTGTGGCTAATTTTATTTCAAATTTCAAGGTAAATCTTTTTTACAAGTATGCAAGACATAGTCACAGGTCTCAGTGGTTGGATAAAAAATTTAGAATGTGTAAGGAGACTTTTCCCATTGGCACTATTATATTAGTTGTTGATTTTGTTGAGAACTACACATTGCAACCTCAAAATGAGATACAATCTTAGAATTACAACTCCATTCAGATTGCAATTTTTGTTCACATAACATATACACATGCCCCTGATAGTGCGGAAGATAATCGAAAGATTATTAGAGTATCATTTTTTTATGATTGATGATAGATCTCACTCTCACGAGTTTGTGCAACATTGTTTCGAGAATTTTTTTGATTTCTTACATGAGCATGCAATTTCTATGGATAGACATATCATTTGGTCAAATAACTGTACAGGTCAATTCAAGAATGCTCACATGTTTTATTGGTTGTGTAGGATGCACGTAGAGAGAGGGGTGCCTCATATTTGGAGTCTTTTTGAGTCCGGCCATGGAAAAGGGGAACATGATGGAGCAAGGGCATGTGTGAAGAGAGCTCTAGTTAAGGAGCAATAGAAGATTTCAACAATGGAGCTTCTTGATGAAAAAAGCTTCTTGATGCTCATAGCATTGTTGATTGGTGTAGTTTAGCATTATCACAGGGGGGACTCTTGATTCAGTGGTACACAGGTTCTTTTGGTTGGTTGAGGAAGGGTCCATAGGTGATAGATCAGATATTGCTAACGTGAGAGACTCATAAAAAATGCATTCATTTTGGAGCTCTGATTCTAGTACATGGACCATTTGGACACGACAACTAGCTTGTTTTTGTTGTACTTGTTTTTAGTGTGATTGGGATCACTATGAGTCAAGCGAGTGGGTTGACACATGGGCTCCACATTATCTTACTCCATTGTCTATCATACCCTCTATCAAAAATGATGACATGGAAAGTTCACTTGAGCATGACCATCTATGAGATCTACTTTAGCCAGGACATGTATTTGCATTGGTTGCACCACAGGGGAATGAAGAAATATCTGATTATTGGTTAGCATGTTGTGTAAGAGGCAAACAAAAACTTGCAAAATTGATCATAGATGATGATGGATTCACATATCCTACTGGTTCAATAGTTGTTGCCGAAACATGGTTGCGGACATACATGGTTAGAAGGAACGAAATTCTTGCATTCGAAGACTATCAGAAGCACAAAGTAATTTTTATATATTCACATCTTATTATAGCAACAAATGTAAAGTTATTGAAGCATCAAGGAAGACCAAAAGTTAAAGAACTTTTTACTATTGCTAATGCTGATCATGAAGCCCTGTTGGAGACCCTAAAATAGAGAGAGGACCCTATTGGAATACTCGACTAGGTATATATACTTCTTCTGTTATTTTCTTCATAATGATTTAATGAATTGATGATTATCTTGTTTAATACAATAAGTTACTAAACTTTTTTATGATATTGAAATGTAGGTACATCATGAAGAGTTGGAGGGGGGTGGTATTGAGGAGAATTTTTAAAATTTATGAGGTATTATGATGTAAAATGTGTACTTTTTTTGTATATGGTTTTTGTATTATGGTAGGTTCTTTGTAAGGAATTATAAGAGGAAGATATTGAATAAGTTCTTGCAAATCATATTTGCATGTGATACAAGGCTGTAAGGACAATTTTAAGAGCATTTATAACTATATGAAAGATAATTGCTTGCGGATATCTTATTACACATTTGGTTTTTTCCTTATTAGACATAAAGCTGACAGTATGATTATTGAAACTATTTTTATCAAACTAATCAAATAAGAAAAATCTTGAAAGTATAGATGAACAATTAGAATACTTGATTCCTTCCATTTTGTAACCAATCATGGCATTTGAAAGCATAAAGAGTCATAATATTGTATAATGTTTTGCAAGACTTTCATAGTGAAAAGTTGTATGAAGCACATTTGAGATAAGACATGAAATCCATGAAAGAAGATAGCATGTAGGATAAGCAATTAAAGCCAATAAGCAAGATAGTATATGCATAATGACATGATATGAAGGCTATGAGTGAATGAGAAAGCAAAATAGGGAATCTCATGGATAAGATAGCCAATACGTAAGGATAGCTCAAAATTGTCAAGATCAAAGAGGAAGAGGGAATAGATGGATGATGGAAGAATTACACATGATGCATGTTTACCAGGTTTTCATCATGGTACTTATCCAAAGAGAAACAAGAAGTGGTTTTCACCATGGAATGAATTTATTTCTCTTTACTTTTTCTACCAAGGTGCCACAAATAATGGTTTTCACCAAGGAACATTTTTTATCTTCTTTTCTATTTTTAAATTATTTTTTAGAAATAGGTCAACTCTTTTCAAGTTAGATAGTGTTCCTATAGGAAAGATAAGTTATGATAAGCCAAGACCACAGATAAGTATGCTCAATGATGTTGATAGGGTGAAGGAAGTTAGATGATAGTAGGATAAGAGTTCATTCCTTGGAAGGATTGTATGAGTATGGATAGTAGGTAAGTGTAGCTTTGAAAACATTGCATAAGGGAAGGTGACAAAGTGGGGAAGATCAACATTTATACACACCTTGGAGGGTTTCCAAATGATGGAGGAATAATGGAGGAAATAGATCAAGGTTTAGATGTATGAGCTGGTAGGACAATGTTAGAAGAAGATTGAGTGGAATATTTGTAAGCTTTTGAGAAAGATGTTTGGAAGAAAATGGAGTGGAAGCCTTTGGAATATTGAATGTCAACTTAGATTTATATGTTCAATATTAAAGTCTTTCAAGAGAGACTTTGGAATCCATATAGCTTTAGATTTTCCTTTGGATACTTTATAACACATTTCTTCAATAATGGGTTTAGGAACCCATATTTTCTTTGATTTCACTTTTGAATAGTGAACCTTTGTGGTATCTTCAAAATATTTTCATTATGTCCATTCACATGTTGATTAGATGAGACAAATGATCTCTAATTTTTAATGTATTATTATATTTCTTGTGTTGAACATCCAAATTGCTTCCAAAAGATTTGGGACTTATGGATGAATAAGGCTGATATAACTGGTTTAGATGGTTGAGTGGACGGTTATTTTCTAGGATGAATGTCTTGTTGATATTGAGGTACATTAGGGGAGCTAGAAGTAGAAAGTGTAGGAGAAGGTTTGAAGACTTTAGATTAGATGGATAAGGACCAAGGATAGAATTAGGAAATGTAAAAGGATAGTGACTAGGGATTTCAACGTCTTTAGAGTGAGTAGCATGACCAAAGTCATCAATAGACTCATGAGTACCTTTTATAGGAGAAAGACCTTTGATACAAGTGTTTGAATCTTGAGCATAGTTTTGAAGTGGATATGGAGAAGTAGAACATGAGGGGACACTTTGATCTTGACATGTTTCTTTATATAGCATAGAAAGATCACTTTTCCCATAAGTTTTAGTAAGCTCAATGGATGTAGTTGAAATGGTATCCTCATCATATGTAGAAGGCGGGTAACACACAAGATATAGAAAGGTGAAATTTTGGATGAGATGAAAAGGTGTTTGATCTCGATCTTTATTTATATATTTTTCTTTTTGAGAGTCATCTTGATATGGAGCACCTTCTAAGGACAAGGGAAAATGTGAGGTGTGCATGATATCATCTTAAAGCAATAATGCAGGATTAGCTAAAGTGGGCATAGTAATCATAGTATTGCATGAATGTTGAGGATCTTTAGTCTTAGTAGCATGGAAAAGGCTTGCAGACAAGTGAAGGTTAGCTTGATTTTCTTTTAGTTGTAGCCCTTGAGGGTATGCATTGTCTATATGGAAAGAATTAGGTTCTTTGTTTGGTGGAGGCATTTTGGAAAGCTTTGAAACTTTCAGAGGTTCATTAGTGTTATAAGAAGTGAAGGTGTCAAGGAAATCATCACTTGACATAGGTTCATCAGCATGATCTTGTGACACAAGAGTCATTAGAGGTATCAACAATCCCATCATAAATGAGATCTTGGATTTTATGTTTCAACACTATGGAATCTTTAGTTTTATGAAATTTTCTTCCATGGAAGTGGCAATAATGATAAATTCTCCACCATGGAGGTTTGATTTTGGGTTCATAAGGTCTAGAGTTGTCTAGTAATGTGATGGATTCATTATCAAGAAGTGTTTGCAAGATGTTATCATGAGAATCTTCCAATGGAGTAAAAGTTCTCTCAAAAATTTCTCCATGATAATTTTGTTGTTTCTTAAGTGAATAGAATGCATCCATGTCTTCATCACTATCTTGGTCAAAGATAGGTCCATAACAAAAGTTTGGCATAGGCTCAAAAGAGGTATCACTTGCTTGTTCTCTAAAGAGGTCTTTAGATCTAGAAGATGAAGATATTTGATGTCTCGAAGTAGAATATGTAGACCTTGAAGAAGATGACCCATGTGTATGTAAAGGTCTTAAGGGAGATTAATTTAAGAATGCAATATTCTCCTCTAACCTTTTCTCAAGTTTAGAATTGATTTCTATCATGTGCTTAGAGAGATGAAGGTAAGAAAGATTATTTGTCTCTTCTAGCTCTTTGTATTGAACATATAGATCTTGAAACTCTTTAGTGGCACGGAGGATATCATGATCATCTAGATTTGGTTGAGGTTTGGTAGCACAAGGTTTGAATACCATAGTGGTAGATAGATAATAAAGCATGAAGGAGACTAGAGGAAGCTAATAAGGTGACACAAGATAACTTGATGTCCAAACTAGAGAGGTAGAGTGTTCACATGTCAAAGAGAGGTAGAAATGAATGAGTGACTTGTCAAACAAACTGTCCAAGCAGGTTACAACACTAGTGACTCAAGTCAAGAACTATGAAAAAATCCCAAATAGCAATGTAGATAAAGAAAGAGAGATGACAAGTGAACAAATTTAAATGTAGTCAATATATCAAGAAAACCATTTAGTGAAATAAATTCTTAGTATGCATATCATAGACCATGAAGTTAGAAAATACCAATAGCTCTAAGACCAAAGAGCCATTTTAAACATGTTCAAGCACTAGAGACATAGAAAATCAAAGTCAATTTATGAAACTCCCCTTTGCAAAAAATGCAAACAAATATTTGCACTTGATATTTTGACTTGTTTGAAAAAGTTTGACAATAATTGATAACATTGCAAGCTTGATGTTAAAAAGCAATTTTTTTCCCAAGAAAGATAGTGACACATGGAGTAGTCTTCAAACAATCAAGCAAGGCACAAAACAACCTTGCATGATACAAGTCAAAGGGGTCAACCTTTCTTGACAACTTTTCAAAATCTAACTCCTAATGGCTACAAGTCAATGCCATTAGCTCCGAGTGGGTGGGTGAACCCTAGTGAAACCCTTGTTCCAACCAAGGAGACCCTCTATCATCCATGGCCACCCCGTACCGAGGAGTCCCCAAGGTTCTCTAAGTGCATTTTGAGGTCGATCTTCTAAGGGTCATAACTCAGAGCTCATGAGGGCTATTGATAAACTATTGAATGCTATAGGACGCTGATGTTGAGGCCTAAAATAAACTATCTCATTTTTGAGAGATCACATTTTGTTTTTATTCAGCACAATGATCTCGTTCGATGCCAAAACTCGCAGTGTGCCTCAATTCATAGGTGCACCACAGGGTAACTTTGAAACTGCTGATCTTGGAATCGAATTGTCAGTGCCATTAGCTCTGGATGGGCAGGTGAACCCTAGTCACACCCTTGTTCTAGCCACAGAGACCATCCATCATTTGCGGCCACCCCATACTGAGGAGTCTGTAAGGTGCTCTAAGTGCATGTTGAGGTCAATCTTTCGAGGGTCATAACTCAGAGCTTGTGAGGGCTATCGATGAACTGTCAAATGCTATAGGACAGTGATACTGAGGCCTAAAATAATCTATCTCATTTTTGAGAGATCACATTCCATTTGGATTTGGCACAATGATCTCACTCGATGTAAAAACTCGCAGTGTGCCTCAGTTCATAGGTGCACCACAACATAACTTTGAAACCATTGATCTTGGCATCGTATCATCAGTGCCATTAGCTCTAGATGGGCAGGTGAACCCTAGTCACACCCTTGTTCTGGCCACGGAGACCATCCATCATTTGCGGCCACCCCGTACTGAGGAGTCTCCAAGCTGTTCTAAGTGCATTTTGAGGTTGATCTTTCGAGGGTCATAACTCAGAGCTTGTGAGGGCTATCGATGAACTATAAAATGCTACAGGATGGTAATACTGAGGCCTAAAATAACCTATCTCATTTTTGAGAGATCATATTCCATTTGGATTCGGCACAATAATCTCGCTCGATGCCAAAACTCATAGTGTGCCTCAGTTCATAGGTGCACCACAACATAACTTTGAAACCGCTGATCTTGGCATCAAATCATCAGTTCCATTAGCTCCAGATGGGCTGGTGCACCCTAGTCACACCCTTGTTCCAGCCACAGAGAGCATCCATCATTTGCAACCACCTCGTACTGAGGAGTCTCCAAGGTGCTCTAAGTGCATTTTGAGGTCGATCTTTTGAGGGTCATAACTCAGAGCTTGTGAGGGCTATCAATGAACCGTTAGAGGAGACAAATTTGTAAGAAGTAGTGGCTTAGTGTTTTTGGTAAAATAAGTTAGTGGGAAGGCTTTATTAGAGGGTCTTGGCCGAACTAGTGGGGTGTCTGCCCACTCTCTAATTTTAGAGATAGTTAGGTTTTGGAGGGACATTAGGGGAGCTCTACTACAACTATCCTTACCCACTCTCAATGGAGTATGCATTGCATTGCATTGTGGAGTAGCATTCATGTGAGTGCTTCAATGGTGTTCATTCCATGTAGATTAGTGTGACACCATTGTGCATCTTGTTATATTGTGTGGAGTATTGTGAGTATGAGGTTTGGATTTCCTCTATTTCCTTGTTGTATTATGGGTGTTGATATTGTGTTGTGAAAATGTGATGTGCTCTTGAAAATTTCTTGTTTTATTTCTACTTGGTTTTGTTTTCTTGTTTTGTGCTTGAGTGTTGTTATGGGCGTGGGACTTACACTCACCCTTGTGGGAAGGGAAGAGAAGTCCAGGGTGAAGGGCTTAAGTTGGGTTCGAAAAATGTATTGAGAACCTTGGAGTATTGGCTCCATTGTATTCCATAACCATTCATATCTTGCTGGGGGTGATAAGGAAAGTATGGTGTAGAAAGGAAGTTTAAGGAGCTACAGCTGATGGTAGTGGGTTTGGAGGAGGAAATGTGGAGGCCCCGAGAGGGCATTAACTTTTTGATTTATGATAGCCCCGAGAGGGCATGAAATTTTCTGAATTATGATATCCTCGAGAGGGCATGAAAATTGTTT
Source organism: Cupressus sempervirens (assembly GCA_028749045.1). Lineage (NCBI taxonomy): Eukaryota > Viridiplantae > Streptophyta > Pinopsida > Cupressales > Cupressaceae > Cupressus > Cupressus sempervirens. Next base: position 963,120,483 of record CM053785.1, on the reverse strand, counting down.
ATTGCAGATATGGTTTGGTACGACAAGTCTCCATTTTAGAACACACCTTCACCCTATGTTTATGGTTCCATCTACGAAGCCATTGTGAAATAGCCTTGGGGGGGAAATTGATCAAGTTTGAAATGTAATGTTTATGCATTGAAAGATTGTATGTGTATCCCAGTTTGAGCCTTGTTCCCTAGTGTGGGGGTGGTCTCTTTGAGGCCTATGGTTGGGTGGAAAGCATCCATGGTCCTTATTATTTTGTTGTGTTGCATATGCAGATTTGTGTCCAAGGGAGCAATGGAAATGGCTTGGAATGATCATCTTGTAGATTGATGTTGGATGAGAAAACTTTTCATTGTGCTCTCATTTGTGAAGGAGGATTCACCAGCTTGTTCATGTTCTCAATGATCATGTTGGAAAATGTTCATGCTACTCATTGTCCATATCTTTCAATGTTCATGTTCCTTATGATTTTGAAAAGTCCCTTATGTTACCCCATTGTGATGGAAGGAGATTGTATCATTGTTACCTATGTACGTGTAGAGGAAATAATTGATAAGGTTGTACATGCATGTTTCATTTGGAGTTTATATTGTTATGAAAGCATTGGTATGAGTCACAGATTTGCTTTGACATCATTGTTATCATTTGAAAATGTGAAAGAAAGTTTTCTCCTTGTGGTATTCTAAATGACTAGTTGATAATAACAATCCATAGATGTTATGTGATACCATTGATTGTATAAATTTAAAACTTAGTAGATTGCTTACAATCTTGTTGTGCACTCAATAATTTGGAAGGAAAATTTTATGTTCATATCACATGCATGGATAACATTGATTTTAATTACCAAGCTTAATGCAATTCTAAGTAAGGAAATCATCAAATTAGTTTCATGATATAACAAAATGAAGTTTGTTATAAGAGAAGACATAATAAAATCTATGAGATACATTGCTGTAGGCATGCATTTTCCTCTTTGGAAAATGTATGGTAAAGGAAAATAAATCCCTTCCTTAATATAGAGCAATAAAATATTAAAGAATATTCCTAGATTCTAGACTCCTATCCAAAAAAAATAAAAATAATAATAGCAGATAGAGACTAATGAGTGTCCTAGACTAATATATTTCCTAAGTGGCAGAATGGTACACATTACAATCTTGTGACCTCTAAGTCACATCCAACACTCAAATAATGAATTAGTAATTAAATAAATAAAGGCACATTAGTGTGCATGTTAGAGAATATGGAAAATTTAAATATTTAACTCAAAAATAAAATAAAAGCCAAGATTGATCTTGACCGCCCTTCTAGAGTAGCCTCCAATATTTCCTAAGCCATCATAATGCAAAATGTTTTCTCCACTCCCCAAGGCGTATTGTTAAATCTAACATTCATTCTGACATGTCATGTCAAAACTTTTATCCTTGAGCTTGCCTCCTTGAAAAGGGGTTTCATCCCCATTAATATACTTTGGTGCATAGGAGAAAGGGTTTATGTCACATCCTTGTCTTATGTACTAGTTGTCCCCTCCTTGCAGCAATGGTCACCTGTTCCCAAGCATAGTTAGTCGACTTGAAATTAAGGGGGAGTGGGATAGAAATCCCAAGGGATTTGTACTTAGGATAATGTCAAGTTGACATTTAATATGACTTTTTCACATTAGGATTGATGATTGGAGGGATGGGAAAAAGATGTCCTAAGGCTTGGATTAGTCAAAATTCTGCACATGACCCACGTGGGACCTTGTGGGGACCACATGTAGGAAGAAATGTGGCCTTGGTAAGAGTTAGGGAATGATGAGGATTTAAAATACATAGGAGATTCACCCATTAGATTTGTTTTTATTTTTATCAGATAATTATTTAATCATTTCAAGTCTTGAATAGAGGATAATGACACTTAGTGTATTTGAGCTTAGTTTAAGGGTAATGTTTATATCAAAGGGCTCATTTAGAAACATTTAACAATTAAACCATATGGTAATGGAAAATCTCAATATAGGAAAATAAATTAAATGAAATAAATAAGTTTACGAGAATGCATATATAATTGAACACGATGTTAAGTACGGAGGGTTTAATTAAATTAGTGTTAAGACTGTAAATTAGGATAGTTGGATGTAGATATAATAGGGTTAATATGAAGTAAGTTGTCAGGATGATGGGATTGGAGAATCAAGGATAATGATGGATGGTGGATTAAAATAATAACTCAAATCTAGTTTTATCTAGTAAATAAAGCACATTGATAGATAAGAGTTACTAGATAGAATTGACTGCATGACAAACCTGTGTAGATGTTGGATTTAATGTCAAGTGAATTTTATATTTGGCTTGAGGGAATGTTAGTTAGATAATGAATGTTTTGGATTCAATTGAAGATATTAGTAGAATATCAAAGTCGATAGAATATATATACCAATTTGAAAATGCAGTGTAGGAATAAAGCATTAGTTAGCTAGTATGTAATAAGGGTCAATAGGCATGTCAATAGGCAATGTTGATAGAATGCATAAGGATGACTAAATAGAGTAAAGAGGGATAAAATGACTCAGTATTGGTCCAATCTTCGAGAGGACATATGGATGCAAGCACATGATACATGTTTGGCACATAAAACAAATTGTTTATTCCATAAGTTGTGTATAATATGTGTTGAATGATGGATACTATCAATACAAGTGGACCCTTCTCCATCATGTAGACTTCAAAGCTACCTTTGGGGCATATCTTTTCTAATTTCCAATGGTTAGATCAGATATAGTGTGGTAGATAAGTGCACATTTTCTTATTTGACTAAGGGTGCTCATGTGATGAGTACTAAATCTAAATTCTCTAGATATGTGTGTTTAATCAATGAAGATATACTACACTTCCACACCATATAGTAATTGTCACATTAATATATATTGTAATGATTAATGAATGTGTGTACTTTGGTAATGAAGATAATAAGTAATTTTGATCCCCTTCCCTTACATGCTAGAATCATGACCTAGTCCATATGATACAATTGACAGACCCTAATAGAATATTAGTATCAAAGGCTTGTTAGGATATGAATTACCTCACTAATTTATGAGTGCTGTATCTTGAAGTTGCTCTTTTGACTCGTGACACTAACTTGAACTAGATTGTCATCCAATCTATTTGAAAACCACCTATGACTAAAATGTTACAACCGGATGACACTATCCACATGAGTCTTGAACTCCTATTCAATGATAACCTTATTTTACAATATGTAATTTCTTATGCGACTTCATAAGCTACATATTTTAAAAATAAAAATAAAAAATTGTTGTGGTTTTACTAGTAAAATTTAGGGCATGACACATGATCCACGATAAATTGAACAATACTAGATACTAAAGTAATATATATATCATTGTGCACATAAATGAAAAAAATATATATCAAAATACATGTATCCATAGACAAAATTTTACACAAATATATATCAAAGATCATGTATCCATAGACAAAGTACTCAAATATATATCAAAATACACAGATCCATATACAAAATGTGGCTGATCATGCCATCAGAATGTGTATAATATCAATGTTTCTATATACAATGTGACATATGCCATCTCAAAATGTCTCATGATGCATCCTACGAAAACTATACTATCCTAGGGTGCTGGTGGATGATCAAAATGCAGCCTCTTCGCTGCACTAGGTAGATCGGATGCCTCCTACATAAACAAAAAAGGAAAACTCAAAGTTAGACTACTAAATTTATATGATTCTACGTATCTAACATTGAATTACTCAAATGCATAATGATCTTTTTTGTAATGGAGATTAATACTATCAAAATTTCATAATAAATACCTCTCTCTTCGACCTCCTATGCCAGTCAGGAGTCCTCTTGTATGCCCTTGGCAATGCTGGTACCTCTCTGATTGTGGGCTGTATATGTTCAAATACCTTTGTCAGATGAATCTACAATTTAAACTATAAAATTATAATTCATAGCATGCTAAATTTATAACATATTTAATCATGAATTCAAACTACAACTTACTATTGTAGGCTCCTCCTTGGGAGTGAGTGGCCGCGTCATCAAATCTACATAACTGTCCTGTCATACCTCATGTGCACTAGGAGTCTGCTATGAGATACAAAATAGTAGTTGTTAATATCACGAAAATATGTTTTGAATTTATTTATGAAGATAAGGATAATAAAAAATAAATGATACTTATATATACAATGGGGCTCTCAGTGCGAATGGAAATCCCTGATGGTCTACAATGCAAAATCTGTACAGGCTCATCACTAGTAGCGACACACTATATACAATAAAGAATGTAATTAAATGGGATTACCACAAACATTTTACAAGAATGCATTGATATTTGATCAAATAGAAAGTGCCTAATTACCTTTCCTTTGTCAGTGCATGCTGTCTCACTCTCCGCACTTTGTCCCTCCGAGACAGGTGCTACCTGCAAGATAAAAGAAAGATTAGCAACCATATATGCTACAATATCAAATAGAAAAAAAATGCGAACACAACATAATGTACCATAGATGTCTCAAGGGAAAATGAAATGGCCGAGAGCGTGGCATCATCAATCTGTCTGAGCTCCTCCTCGGTCATCAACTAAACGTGAATGAAGATCACATAAATATAAAAGTCAATATGCCTTAAAAATTAAAATTACTCTATTATAAAAAGTAACTTTAAATCACATATGTTATAAAAAATATATATATACACGTACCGACACCAAAGGAGTCCATGCCTCTGCATTCCCCTCCTCTCTCGCATCAGGGTTTGTAGCCTCTGCGTGTGTGTTTGGTGTATCCTCGTCTAATACTCAGGAAGATCACCTATGGGACCCAAGAAAATATTCTTGCACATAATGCAAGTGTGAGGCACACAAACATGTGATGAGCTAGCCGATGATGAATTGGCACCAACATCATCAACACGAGGAGGCATGATTGACCTAGCCTGAGATATCATTAGGCTACTCAACCTATGAATGGCTCTGATAGTTTGAGAGCTAGCCTCTATCATAATATCAGGATGTTGCACATGAGGAGGAGGGGATATATCAGCTGGGGGGACAAAAGTGCTAGCTTTCTTCCACTGGGAAGATGGTCTATCTTGAGGAGCTCGTAGTCCTAAGCCCATGTTGGGCTTCATGCTCCAATAGTTCACTTTAAGTTTCAACACAAATTTAGCATATAATTTTCTAAGGAAATAAAATGGTATGTCTAAATTTCCATGTGGAGGGATATCAAAGACCATCCACCAATGATCGCAAAGGTTTGCACATATGGCATCATTTGTGCACCATTTAATCGATAGTTTGGATTTTTTTGGGTCAATTGGTAAACCCATTTTCGGGTTAGCAAAAAGGTTGGCCAAATTGTCTTTGCTTATGTTGAGGGCTGCAACCTCATCATAATCCAAACCATCATCAAAAAAATCATGCATTTGATCATGCCAACGAAGAGCGGCATTTTGTTGGTTTGTAAGGGTTTCAATGTTATCCACTACGGTGTTTAATGTGGATAACATAGGAGCCAATGCAGATACATTATTATATGTTCTATGCAAACCTCTCAACTCAGTGAGATTTTCATTTATCAAATCCTCGATTCGAGGAGGGTTTTGAGGGGGTAGAGGATCGTTTGGTGGATAGTTTTGTGGGGCTACTGGATTGTTTGGTGGGGGGTTAAGAGGAATATTATTCCCTGCCTTAGTGTCATCATTCTGATCAGCCATTCCTATTGAATTGCAAAACATAATACATATTAGAAAAAAACCTTAATTTTAACCTTTTTTTTCAAAAAAACCCTAGATTCAACTAAAACAAACAAAATCATGCTAAAATCTATTGAATTTAGATTAAAAATTAGTTTAAAAAAAAAAAAAAATCACCTCAATATCCGATATCTGATATCCACTCACGTGGTAATACTGGCCTCCAAACAGTGAGAAATAAGGGCCCGCGGGTCTATTCTTTTTTTTAATGTATGCTACAGGTATTGGATATTTGATACTATATCGAATATTCGATATCCGATCGTGACCATGTCTTATATTTTATATATTTTATATAACATATTTTATATTTTATATATTTTATATAACATATTTTATATTTTATATATTTTATATAACATATTTTATATTTTATATAACATATTATATATTATATATATATTATAATATAAAATATTATATTATATTATTATATTTTTTTGGTTAGACTGCAGGAATCGGGTGCAACACGACCCCCCTTATAAACTGCAGTGCGCTAGGTAAACTTTTTAACATGATTGGTAGTGCTAGCGTGACACGCCCACCAATACCACAGGGATGGGGGGAGACTAGAACCCGTGACCAACCCCCTGCAACAGGGAAGATTTAGCCAACCGAGCTAGGGCCCCCACCCTATATTATATTATTATATTATTATAATATATTATTATTATTATTATATTATTATAATATAATATTATTATTATATTATATTATAATATTAAATATTATATTATATTATTATAATATAATACATTATAATATAATATTATTATAATATAATATTATTATTATAGTACAATATTATACAATTATAATATAATAATAATAATATTATAATATTATAGTATAATAATAATTATCATAATAATATTATGTTATATATTTAATAACAATATTATATTTAATAATATTATATTATAATGTATTATACTATTATAATATAATGTTTTTATATTATTATAATATTATAGTAATAATGTAATGTAATTATAGGATATCTGATATATAATCGTATATCCAATAATATCGAATATCTGATATTAGATCGAATATCTGATATGGCTTGGCCTTTCCTTCCAGGCTTGGTACTTGGATAGGTGAAAAAAAGTCAGAGTGGATTTTGAAGCACTTTTAGATGTGTTCAAACTCTATTTTTTTCACATCGCCACTTTTTGGCACACCATGATCCTGCACATACCCTAAGTGAAACCCCCAACATTGAACCTAATTAAACCCTAACATCAAACCTAACTAAAGTCTATCATTGAACATAATTTTAAACTAGATAACAAAATAGATTAGAAATGTCACACCTTAACACGAAGTCAAGTTAAATCAAAACTTTAATCCTGATTCAACACACTAATGAAATAATCAAGTTTCATGTTTCCAAATTAAATAAAAAATCATGAATAATCAAATTAAAAACTTGTATTACAATGCTAAACCAATTCAAATTCTAACACTAGACCTAACTTTGAATTCTAGAACCCTATATATTGAAATAAAAAACCAAATTAATCTAACTAGAACCCATCCTTCACAAACATTGAGCCTAATTAATCAAACTAGAACCCTAACATACTATAGGTAATTAAAAAAAAAACTAACCTTAATATTAAACCAGAACATAACTAAAATAAAATTTGATTTAAAATCCTCCTCTAACCTATATTTGATCTCTAATTATAACATGCTACATAAATCCTCACATTTAGTCTAACCAACAAATCCTAATTAAATATATTTAAATAACTATATGATTAGATTCTCAAGTATGACTAGGTTCATTTAAATTTTTCAAAATATGATTCGTAATTTAGTTAAGTTGTATTTATATGTTGTACAATATCACTTAAATTGTACTTAAATTTCATTTAGATTCATTTAAAAAGATTTTAGTCAATTTTATACCTATATTATTATTAGGTTCATTTCTAGATTGTACTTAAATTTTAACATTCATTGCACAATCTTCAAGTGTGTGTTTTGATTACACAATCTTCAAATGTGTGTTTTGATTACACACACACACACACACACACACACACACACACACACACACACACACACACACACACACACACACATGCACACATGCAAGTGTAGATCTCTATTATCAACTCTTTTTATTATTATTTCTATATACATTTCATTATTATGGCCTTTGGCGGTACAAATTCTAGAGAGCCTAGTGTATGTGGCCACAAACACAGTGCATCGTCACATAGATCTACGAGTGTTGCCCATGATTGGTAGACTTTTTTTACTGTGACACTTCAACATTTATAAAGCACTCTTGATGCCATTGATCCTGGCCTACATGCTTCACTTACCCTAAAACATAGGGAGAAGGTGATTACGATTAGAGATGAGTTGGTCAGCATGATCAACACTGTTCAAGGTTTTAACCCTTATGATAGTGTGAGTTTAGACATATTTTATGGTGCTCTCTCTCATAGTGTCAGTGGTGCTATGAAGTGGAGAGAGATAGATGACCTGTTCTCAATAGATAATGTGAAGAACATGTTCCCACACTATTGACCTTTGACTAAGGTTAGAGGTATTGTGTAATGAATTGTACTGATCCCTTGATGGCACAATTTTTATATCCTCAATGGTTGGCTGCACATCACATGGGACCCCATAAGGATGAGTACCCCTTGTATTTCTACAAAAAAATGTTTGCAAACTTTTATCTACATTGTGATGTTGATTATATAGATATCCCTAGCCATACTGGACAAGGTTAGGGTAGGTTTTTAGATAAATTTAGACACCTTGATGCTCAAGCACCCATTAATAAATGAGCATTAATTTTTCCAAACCTTTTGGTTATGCCAAAATGTATGGATCTAGCTACACCATGAGATAAAGTCACTAAATGATGCACATATAGATTTTTACGAGAGGATTGCAACTTTTGAAACCCAAGTGCATGATATGACTACTGATCGGGTGTACAAATACATGACATGCTCATGGTCGGTATCTACATGTGGTTAGGATGGTGCATTGTCTTTAGCTAGAGATATGTATTAGGAGGTTGACATACCATCTCCACTAGAGGTCTCAACAAACTTTTTAGTAAACCATTTGAGGGCTATGAGCACATGTTTATCTACTGATCTTCTTGCATTCTATCATGCGTTTCACTTGTTGACTGAACAAACTCTTAGTGTAGTGCCATCATATGTGACTAGTATCATTAGTGGTAGCTTAGAAGCAAATGGTGGTCAGGGTCGAGAGGAAATACCTGTAGTAGATACAACTCCACCACAGACCATAGTTGATCATATTGGAGCATCCTAGGCTTTCTTGCAATCCTACATGTTTGGAGGGATTTTTGGTTAAGTATTGTGGAGCTTGGCAGAAACTAATGTTTGGCATACATTGGTAACTTAGCATGGTCTAGAAGCTCAGCATGGTCTAGTAGCTTGGCATAGTCTAGTAGCTCGGCATGGTCTATGGAACTCAGCATGGTCTGGTAGCTCAACATGGTTTGGTAGCTTGACATGGTCTATGGATCTCAACAATGCTTGAGAATTATTGGTTCTTGGCTTTGTTTTGCTGACACTCAACTTGGTCTTGGTTTTTGTTGGTGCCAAGTTGTCTGTCAGTTGACTTTGGCATTTAATTTATGTATGGGTATTCAATTTGTGTTGTGGCTAACTTGTGGCTCAACCTATATTTAACATAAGTGATTTAATTTAGTTTGTAATGAGCTAGGCCGACTTGTGGCTTAGTTGGGTATAAGTAAGGAGTTTTTGGAGCCTTTAGGTAGTAGTTATCATTCCAGCTTGGAGAAGGGGATGAAGTATAGATGCAAATTTTGAAGAGCTAGAGTTGTGGCTTGAGAACCAGAGGATTGCTTGGTTGACCTGAGGGTACACGTGTGGATTCTCTTGGTGTTCTTATCTAGTTGTGTATCTCGACTAGCTAGGATTGGATTTATAAGTTGGATCTAGTGGGATCTTGCAAAACTAATTTTGTAATTGCTATTTGTAGTTGGCCCTAACCTGGAAGGCCTTACAGCCTAGCATATTGCATGTAATAATTTATATCTATGAATAAAAAGTTGTGATTTGGCATTAGATCTTGCATTATTGTTATTTTTTTGTTGAGTTTCTGCTGTGTGGTTATTTGCTAGGGGCTAGGACATCTCCTATGGGGATTCTCCTACCTTGCACTACATTAGATGGTATCAGAGTGAAGGTTTTTTGAGTTTGTGGATAGATCGTCAAAGTTGTGGTAGTTTACGCTAGGACTTATAGAGAAGGTTGATCATGTAGTTGATTGATCTTCTGGATTGGTGGATCTGTTGCTTAGGGTTTGTAAAATTTTTGGAAGATGCCTCCAAGAAGATTGGACCCTAGGGAAATTGATGATCTTAGTGATGTTGTGGAAGAAAGGATCTCAAAGAAGATAAAAGTAGAGTTTAGATCTGAGATTGCATTGATGAAGAGTGACATGATCACTGAAATTGTAAGTGCTTTAGGTGGTGTACCTAGGCATGTGGGTATTGAAGGTAGTTATGAGGAAATTGTTGGATCTAGTGGTGAGGACAAAAATTATCATGTGGAGAGACCTATTGGAACTAGGGCTGGTCAATTTGCTAGACCCTGATCTCAGTTGAAGCTGAAACATAAGATGGAGGTTTCTAATTTCTTAGGTACTTTGACTCCTAAAGACTTGCTTGATTGGATTGGTGAATTGGAAGACTACTTTGAGCTTGAGGATATTGAGGATCCACTCAGAGTGAGATTGGCACAAACTAAGTTGAAAGGACATGCCACTCCTTGGTGGAAAGAATTACAAAGAGATAGAGAAGAGGAAGGTGAAATGAAGATCTCTAGATGGAGATTGCTGGTGACTAAGTTGAAGGCTAAGTTCATTCCTATTGATTATGAACTTGAGTTGTTTAAGAGATTGCAAAATCTGAAACAAAAAGATATGTCAGTGAAAGATTATAGCAAGGAGTTCTACAAGTTGACTATTCGATTTGGTCATAGAGAATTGTCAAAGGAAAAAGTAGCTCAGTACATTAATGGTTTGAGATTCAATATTCAGGATGAAGTTGTTATGTTGAATATTTATTTAGTTGAGGATGCTTATCAGTATGCCTAGAAGGCATAGGATAAGTTGAAAAGAAAAACTCAAGGTAATTCTAGAGGGAAGAAGAAGTAGGATAACTTGGCACAATCTAAATCGAGTGTTGAAAGTGAACCAAAACCCACTGATCAGAAAAGGAGGATAGGTGGAGGTGGATTCATAGGTAATTGTTTCAAATGTGGTAAAGAAGGGAATAGATCTTTCAAATTTCCTATTGGTAGGACAATTGTTGTTGTGAATGAGCTTGTAGTTCAAGACAGTCAACAGGAGCAAGGAGAAAGTTTGCTAACTCAGCAAGTACTGGTTGGTGAGAGGACATTGGATACTTGTCAGAGGACTAGTTTGTGTAGGATTTGTTGTAACTCTGGTAGTAAAGTCTACAAGGTGATTGTGGATGGTGGTAGTACTAATAACTTTTTTGCTGAGGAGATGGTTCAGAAACTTGGTTTGAAGAGAGCAAGACATCCTTATCCTTGTAGGATTGGCTGGTTGTAAAGTGAACATGATTTGGAAGTGAGGGATCAATGCCTTTTTGATTTCCAGATTGGGCAGTATAAGGATCAAGTATTGTGTGATATTGTGGACATGAATAGTTATCATGTATTTCTTGGTAGACCTTGGTAGTATGATTATAGGGTTGTGCATGATTGTGTCAAGAATGTATTTACTATTGAGAAAGGTGGTGGGAAGTTTTCCCTGATTCCTTTGTAGAATGAAGAGTTTGGTAGGAGGAACCTAAGTATTGGCAGCCAAGTTGAGTTGGTAGATTCTAAGAAGGTTGGAGGTTAGTGTGGAAAGTAGACCTATAGCACACCTAAGATGGATGTGAGGAGGCAAAAGAAGAACAAGGGAAAAACTGCACAAGTTGAAGACTTGGAGGATATGTATGTGAAGAACCAATTTGGGATTTATGTGTTGAATCCCAAAAGATGTTCTTCTAGTTACTAGAACATCTTTTCAAACCTGGGACTATATGATGCAAGAGCATCCTAGAATTTCTTGCAATCCTACATGTTTGGAGGGATTTTTGGTTAAGTATTGTGGAGCTTGGTAGAAACTAGTGTTTGACATACACTAGTAGCTTGGCATGGTTTGGTAGCTCGGCATGGTCTGGTAGCTCGACATGGTCTAGTAGCTCGACATGGTCTATGGAGCTCAACATGGTTTGGTAGCTCAACATGGTCTAGTAGCTTGACATGGTTTGGCAGCTCAACATGGTCTATAGAGCTCGAAAATGCTTGGGAATTTACTAGTGCTTGGATTTTTTTTTGCTGACACTCAACTTGGTCTTGGTTTCTATTGGTGTCGAGTTGTCTATGAGCCAACTTTTGGCATTTAATTTATGTATGGGTATTTAATTTGTGTTGTGGCCAACTTGTGGCTCGACCTATATTTAATGTAAGGGATTTAATTTAGTTTATAATGAGTTGGGCCGACTTCTGGCTTAGTTGAGTATAAGTAAGGGGTTTGTGGAGCCTTTAGGTAGTAGTTATCATTCCAGCTTGGAGAAGGGGATGAAGTATAGATGAAAATTTTGAAGAGCTAAGGCTACGGCTTGAGAACAGAGGATTGCTTGGTGGACCTAAGGGTACAAGTGTGGATTTTCTTGGTGTTCTTATCCAGTTGTGTATCTAGACTAGCTAGTTATATCTAGACAAGCTAGGATTGGATTTGTAAGTTGGATCTAGTGGGATCTTGTAAAATTGATTTTTTCAATTGCTGTTTGTAGTTGGCCCTAAGCTGAAAGGAATTAGAGATGGGCATATTAAATTTAATCAATTATATCTATGAATAAAAAATTGTCATTTTGTATCAAATCTTGCATTATTGTTGTTTTGTTGCTGAGTTTTTGTTGTGTGGTTATATATATATATATATATATATATATATACATGTACATGATACATTTGCTTCTTCTATTGCACATAGGGTTTGAGATCTCATGACGATCGATCACATCATGGATCGTGAAAGGGTCCTCTTTGATATTTTTATTTATACATGTCATATAATGACTTTAGATAATTTATTTTACATGTCTGATATTCAAGTGTCATGAGACCATTTATATTTATACCACTTTTTTTTATATTTCATATATGGGCGAGTGCACCAAGTTGGTGTACAGAAAAGTGGACACCCAACAAAAAAAACCAAAAAATCTAAAAAACTTGATCGAGTTATTTAAATGTCAAATGCGGGCCAGGATTTGTATCCAAGCCTAGCCATTTTAATTTTTAAAACTCAATTAGGTTTTAAAAAAAATCTTATTTAAAAACCCAATTAGGATTTTTTAATTTATATTTCTTAAAACTCGATTGGGTTTTAAGAAATATCAAGAAATATAAATAACTTCTATTTCCCACATTTGAGAACATTTTTATACCCTCAAACAATAGCATCAACATAGATTGAAGAGTAAGGAGCCAAAGACCAATCGAGTTTGTAAGGAAAAAAGTTTTTTATTTTGCATTTTCATCCATGGTGCCCCACAAACAAGGTATGTCTTCATTCTCATTGTCATTTATTTATTTTTCCATCATAGTTTGTAATGTGATTTTTTAATTTGTAAGATTTGTAATTTGTTTCATAATTTGTAATTGTTTATTAAATTTTCTAATATTAGATGCATCAATGAATCCAAGAAAATGAGGGAGAGGTGAAATACTACCTCCTGCACAATCAAACCCTCAACCTATAGTGATACAACCACAAAACACTCCACCCATTGTGACACAAACACAAAAACCTCCACTTGTAGTGACATAACCATAAAACCCTCACTCAATGTTCCCAATCAACAACCACCGTCTCCTAGAAACCCTCTGCGCATACCATTACATCATTTAAATAATACACAAGAGGACCTAATAAACTACCTTACACAAAATAGTTCTCACATTACCCAAATGGTCATTAGGTTGCAGCCATCTACTCTTCCTCACCACTCAACCCTAGTGAATACACTTGAACAAATGACCCAAAATGCAAATGAAGTGTCTAGGGAGGTTATGAAATGGGGTTCATGGAGGTATAGGTTTCATCCATTTTATGTCAATGGATTATCATATTAGAAAGTGAAATATAAGGCCATAAAGAAAGATACTATATGTGCTCTTTTCACTGATCCTATATTTGGCAACTCCCTATTACACACAACCAAAATTTTCCTATCCATTGGTGAACTCATACTAGGATGAGATCATGTTTTTGGGATAGGTGGTATATGGTATTTAAACTACTAGCATGTAATAATTATGAGGTGCCTCTATATTTTTTGAGAAAGCTAGCCAAATTACTTTGACATCCATGAGTTCTAGGGTAGAAGGAAAGGCTCTATGCAGGATAGACTTGGAGCTCATAGGGTGGTACCACAACATGAGAGGAGACACACACCATAAAAAAACATGCCTCATGTTGTGCTCCCAAAAAATGTAAAGGATTCTATTGATTTACAGTCTCTTCATGCAACTACATCATTGACACATGTCATCATTGAGCAGGGCTCATAGTTAGGTGGTTTTCCTTCACCTAAGACAACTTGACCATCATCAAATGAACCTTTAGGGTCATCACAACCTATGAAAGCTTCATCATCATCATTTATGGCACCACAACCATCATTAGATGTGCCTTTAGGGTCATTACAGCCTACGATAGCTCCATCAGCATCACCTGTACCACCAGTGCCATCCCTGCTTGTGTCACCTGCACCACTAGTGTCATCCCTTCTTGTGTCACCTACACCACCAGTGTCATCCCATATTGTGCCACCTACATTGTCATCATATGCATCATTAGAGTCTTTAGGGCCCAATCAACATTTTAGTTTTAGTTTTCAATGCATGTGTGATGGGATGGATAGTGAGGTGCCTCAATGTGGAGTGCCATCTAATCCACGTGTACATTGCAGAAAGACTTGTTATTCATACAGAGGTGGAGATTTCACACTCAGATGATTTGATGAAAATGGTCTTTCATGGATAAGAGACACATGTTTTTAAAATTTTTTTAGCATGATATTATTTAATCACCTAAATATCGTAAAATTAAATATATTTTTTAATTTTATAGAGCACTCTAGATTGATATGTGAACAATATGCAATGTAGGGTGCAACAAGTGGTACATTAACACCAAACAATACTAATTCTACTAGAGGTGTAAGGCTAAGAGCAAGAAAACTTGAGGTAAATTTTTTTAAATATTCTTAAAACTACAATAATACATTGGATTTGAAATATTGTTATTAATTGGTATGACACTAAGAACAAAAAGTTCCCTAAATGTTGTTTCTTAATTATATTACAATGAGTAACTAGTCTCTAAGAAGTTTTACAAAGAATCCAATTGAATATCCATGTCTAGGTTAAGTTGACAAGGACACGTCATCTAATTACATCATGTGAAGTTGCTAGCAAAATGAAACCTTTCCATCTCCCACACTCATCATTCCTCTTTCATGTCCCATAACTATCATCCCTCATTCATCCAACCCACTTATAGATCCTCCTCCATTTCCTATCATTATTTAAAACCCTCTTATAAATCCTCTTCCATCTTCTGTTATCATTGAAACCCTTCCATTCATCAAATCCATCTAATTCCCATCCATATCTCTTTCTCCTAGCATTACCCAAACCCCATCTAATGAACCTCATGAGTTTTGACATGATATTATTTAATCACCTAAATATCATAAAAGTAAATATTATTTTATTTTATAGAGAGCTGTAGATTGATATGTGAACAATATGCATTGTAGGGTGTTTTAAGTGGTATGAGAACGCCACAGAGTACTCATTTCACTAGAGGTGTGAGGCTAGGAGCAAGAACACCCAAGGTAAATTTTTTAAAATATTCTTAAAAGTACAATAATACACTGGCTTTGAAATATTGTTTCTTAATTGGTATGACACTAACAACACAAAGTTTCCTAAATGTTGTTTCTTAATTGTTTTACAATGAACACCTAGTCTCAAAGAAGTTTTACAAGGAAGCCAATAGAATATCCATGTACAAGTTAAGTTGATGGGTATGTGTAGGATCATGGTGTGCGAAAAAGTGGTGATGTGAAAAAAATAGAGTTTGAACATGTCTAAAAGCGCTTCAAAATCCACTCTGACTTTTTTTCACCTATCCAGGTACCAAGCCTGGAAGGAGAGGCCGAGCCATATCAAATATCCGATCTAATATTGAATATCCGATATTATCAAATATACAATTATATATTGAATATCCGATAATTACATTACATTATTATTATAATATTATAATAATATAAAAACATTATATTATAATAGTATTATACATTATAATATAATATTATTAAATATAATATTATTATATAATATTGTTATTAAATATATAATATAATATTATAATAATAATAATAATTATACTATAATAATATTATTATATAATAATAATATTATATTATATTATAATAATATTATATTATATTATAATAATATTATATTATAATGTATTATATTATAATAATATAATATAATATTTAATATTATAATATAATATAATAATAATAAAGTATAATATATTATAAACTATAATAATATAATATAATATAATATATTATAATAATATAATATATTATAATAATATATTATAATAATATAGTATAATAATATTATTATATTATAATAATATAATAATATAATATAATATTTTATATTATAATATATATAAAATATAATATTTCAAAGCTATATATAAAATATAAAATATGTTATATATCTTATATATAAAATATAATACATGGGCGCGATCAGATATCCGATCCAATATCGGATATCTGATCCAATATCAGATATCTGATACCTGTAGCATACATTAAAAAAAAGAACAAACCCACGAGCCCTTATTTCTCACTGTTCGGAGGCCAGTATTACCACGTGAGTGGATATTAGATACAAAATTGGATATCGGATATTGAGGTAATTTTTGTTTTGTTTTTTAAACTAATTTTTAATCTAAATTCGATAAATTTTAGCATGATTTTTTTTGAAAAAAAAGGTTAAAAAAAGGTTTTTTTTAATATGTATTACGTTTTGCAATTCAATAGGAATGGCTGATCAGAATGATGACACTGAGGCAGGAATAATATTCCTCTTAACCCCCCACCAAACAATCCAGTACCCCCACAAAACTGTCCACCAAACGATCCTCTACCCCCTCAAAACCCTCCTCAAATCAAGGATTTGATAAATAAAAATCTCACTGAGTTGAGAGATTTGCATAGAACATATAATAATGTACCTACATTAGCTCCTATGTTATCCACGTTAAACACCATAGTGGATAACATTGAAACCCTTACAAACCAACAAAATGCCGCTCTTCTTTGGCATGATCAAATGCACGATTTGTTTGATGATGGTTTGGATTATAATGAGGGTGCGACCCTCAACATAAGCAAAGACAATTTGGCCAGCCTTTTTGCAAACTTGAAAACGGGTTTACCAGTTGACCCAAAAAAATTCAAACTATCGATTAAATGGTGCAATAATGATGCCATACGTGCAAACTTTTAGGATCGTTGGTGGATGGTCTTTGATATCCCTCCACATGGCAATTTAGACATACCATTTTATTTCCTTAGAAAATCATATGCTGAATTTGTGTTGAAACTTAAAGTGAACTATTGGAGCATGAAGCCCAACATGGGCTTAGGACTAGGAGCTCCTTAGGATAGACCCTCTTCCCAGTGGAAGAAAGCTATCACTTTTGTCCCCCCACCTGATATCTCTCCTCCTCCTTGAGTGCAGCATCCACATATTATGATAGAGGCTAGCTCTCAAACCATCAGAGCCATTCATAGGCTAAGTAGCGTAATGATATCTCAGGCTAGGTCAGTCCTACCTCCTCATGTTGATGATGCTAGTGCCAGTTCATCATCGGCTAGCTCATCACATGTTTGTGTGCCTCACACTTGCATTACATGCAAGAATATTTTCCTAGGTCCCATAGGTGATCTTCCTGAGTATTAGACGAGGATACACTAGACATACACGCCGAGGCTAAAGACCCTAATGCGAGAGAAGAGGGGAATGCAGAGGCATGGACTCTTTCAGTGTCAGTACATGTATATATTTTTTTGTTATGACATATGTGATTTAAAGTTAATTTTTATAATAGAGTAATTTTAATTTTTAAGGCATATTGACTTTTATATGTATGTGATCTTCATTCACGTTTAGTTGATGGCCGAGCAGGAGCTCAGACAGATTGATGAGGCCACGCTCTCGCCCATTTCATTTGGCCTTGAGACATCTAGGTACATTATTTTGTGTTCGCATTTTTTTTTCTATTGATATTGTAGCATATATGGTTGCTAATCATTCTTTTATCTTGCAGGTAGCACCTCTCTCGAAGGGACAAACTGCGAAGGGTGAGCCAGCATGCACTGACAAAGGAAAGGTAATTAGGCACTTTCTATTTGATTAAATATAAATGCATTCTTGTAAAATTTTTGTGGTAATCCCATTTAATTACATTCTTTATTGTATATAGGGTGTCGCTACTGGTGATGAGCCTGTACAGATTCTGCATCGTAGACCATCAGGGATTTCCATTCGCACTGAGAGCCCCATTGTATGTATAAGTATCATTTATTTTTTATTATCTTTATCTTCATCAATAAATTCAAAACTGATTTCTGTGATATTAACAACTACTATTTTTTATCTCATAGGAGACTCCTACTGCACATGAGGTCCGACGGGACAATTATGTAGATTTGATGACACGACCACTCACTCCTGAGGAGGAACCTACAATAGTAAGTTGTAGTTTGAATTCATGATTAAATATGTTATAAATTTAGCATACTATGAATTATAATGTTATAGTTTAAATTTTAGATTCATTTGACAAAGGTATTTGAACATATACAACCTACAATCAGAGAGGTACCAACATTGTCGAGGGCATACGAGAGGACTCCTGATCGACGCAGGAGGTCGACAAGAGAGGTATTTATTATGAAATTTTGATAGTATTAATCTCCATTACAAAAAAGATCATTATGCATTTGAGTAATTCAATGTTAGATACGTAGAATCATATAAATTTAGTAGTCTAACTTTGGGTTTTCCTTTTTTGTTTATGTAGGAGGCATCTGATCCACGTAGTGCAGCGAAGAGGCTACATTTTGATCATCCACCAACACCCTAGGATAGTATAGTTTTTGTAGGATGCATCATGAGACATTTTGAGATGGTATATGCCACATTGTATATAGAAACATTGATATTATACACATTCTAATGGCATGATCAGCCACATTTTGTATATGGATCTATGTATTTTGATATATATTTGAGTACTTTGTCTATGGATACATGATATTTGATATATATTTGTGTAAAATTTTGTCTATGGATACATGTATTTTGATATATATTTTTGTCATTTATGTGCACAATGATATACATATTAATTTAGTATCTAGTATTGTTCAATTTATCGTGGATCA
Organism: Cupressus sempervirens; assembly: GCA_028749045.1. NCBI lineage: Eukaryota > Viridiplantae > Streptophyta > Pinopsida > Cupressales > Cupressaceae > Cupressus > Cupressus sempervirens. The sequence continues at coordinate 963,101,096 of CM053785.1, read as the reverse complement.
TGTGTCATGCCCTAAATTTTACTATTAAAACCACAACAATTTTTTATTTTTAAATTTTTTTTTTGTAGCTTATGAAGTTGCATAAGAAATTACACATTGTAAAACAAGGTTATCATTGAATAGGACTTCAAGACTCATGTGGATAGTGTCATCTGGTTGTAACATTTTAGTCATAGGTGGTTTTCAAATAGATGGATGACAGTCTAGTTCAAGTTAGCGTCACGAGTCAAAAGACTAAGTTCAAGATACAACACTCATAAATTAGTGAGGTAATTCATATCCTAACAAGCCTCTGATACTAATATTCTATTAGGGTCTGTCGATTGTATCATATGGACTAGGTCGTGATTCTAGCATGTAAGGGAAGGGGATCAGAATTACTTATTATCCTCATTACCAATGTACACACATTCATTAATCATTAAAATATAGATTTATGTGACAATTAATATATGGTGTGGAAGTGTAGTATATCTTAATTGATTAAACACACGTATCTAGAGAATTTAGATTTAGTACTCATCACATGAGCACCCTTAGTCAAATAAGAAAATGTGCACTTATCTACTACACTATATCGGATCTAACCATTGGAAATTAGAAAAGATATGCCCCAAAGGTAGCTTCAAAGTCTACATGATGGAGAAGGGGCCACTTGTATTGATAGTATCCATCATTCAACAGATACTATACACAACTTATGGAATAAACAATTTTTTTTATGTGCCAAACATGTATCATGTGCTTGCATCCATATCTTACTAGTTACAGGTCCTCTCGAAGATTAGACCAATACTGAGTCATTTTATCCCTCTTTACTCTATTTAGTCATCCTTATGCATTCTATCAACATTGCTTCCTCACCAAAATAGCACTCACTACAGTTTCCTAAACACAAAAATTACTATTTCAATACATAAATTAAGCTCACTCTAACAAAAGACAATTACTAACTATCTAGCTCATCAACTACTAACTAATCTAGCTACATTGCCATGATTTTACATTTACTATTTTAATTACTATAAATACTATACTATTACATTTACTTTTTACATTATTACATCTAATTATTCACCATAAGCTCACTTTCTCACTATCAATATTATTATTTTATCAAAGCATGTTAAGATTCAAAGTAGTTTCATAGTATGAATTAGTAAGCACATAAAATGAGGAACTCTTAGTAAGTCTAAGGTCCAATTCAAAGTACTTAACTCAATAATAATTTATGATCAGTATTTAAACACATCCTACTACACCATCGTATTGAGTGTGTCAATTTAAATTTTTTAGATGAATTGTTTATGCAAGGATTAGGTGCAAACATATAAATAAGGTTTGTATATAACATACCTTGTCGTTCTGACATATATGTATTCATCATTTCATGCAACTAACATACTAAAATGTGGTGTACATAAATCATATTATCATTAATTATACATAGGGTACATGAGCTGACGAGCTACCTCTAATGACATGCCTATTGATCCTTATTACATACTAGCTAACTAATGATTTATTCCTACACTACATTTTCAAATTGGTATATATATTCTATTGACTTTGATTTTCTACTAATATCTTCAATTGAATCCACAAAATTAATTATCTAACTAACATTCCCTCAAGCCAAATATAAAATTCACTTGACATTAAATCCAACATCTACACAGGTTTGTCATGCATTCAATTCTATCTAGTAACTCTTATCTATCAATGTGCTTTATTTACTAGATAAAACTAGATTTGAGTTATTATTTTAATCCACCATCCATCCTTATCCTTGATTCTCCAATCCCATCATCCCGAACACTTGCTTCATATTAACCCTATTATATCTACATCCAACTATCCTAATTTATAGTCTTAAAACTAATTTAATTAAACCCTTCGTACTTAACATCATGTTCAATTATATATGCATTCTCGTAAACTTATTTATTTCATTTAATTTATTTTCCTATATTGAGCTTTTCCATTACCATATGGTTTAATCTCCTATCTATTTTAAATCCTCATCATTCCCTAACTCTTACCAAGGCCACATTTCTTCCTACATGTGGTCCCCACAAGGTCCCACATGGGTCATGTGCAAAATTTTGACTAATCCAAGCCTTAGGACATCTTTTTCCCATCCCTCCAATCATCAATCCTAATGTGAAAAAGTCATATTAAATGTCAACTTGACATTCTCCTAAGTACAAATCCCTTGGGATTTCTATCTCACTCCCCCTTAATTTCAAGTCGACTACCTATGCTTGGGAACACGGACCACTATTGCAAGGAGGGGATGACTAGTGCTTAAGACAAGGATGTGACATAAACCCTTTCTCCTATGCACCCAAATATATTAATGGGGATGAAACCCCTTTTCAAGGAGGCAAGATCAAGGATAAAAGTTTTGACATGACATGTCAGAATGAATGTCAGATTTAACAATATGCCTTGGGGAGTGGAGAAAACATTTTGCATTATGATGACTTAGGAAATATTGGGGGCTACTCTATAAGGGCTGTCAAGATCAATCTTGGATTTTATTTTATTTTTGAGTTAAATATTTAAATTTTTCATATTCTCTAACATGCACACTAATATGCCTTTATTTATTTAATTACTAATTCATTATTTGACTGTTGGATGTGACTTAGAGGTCACAAGATTGTAATGTGTACCATTCTGTCACTTAGGAAATATATTAGTCTAGGACACTCATTAGTATCTATATGCTATTATTATTATTATTTTTATTGGATAACAGTCTAGAATCTGGGAATATTCTTTAATATTTTATTGCTCTGTATTAAGGAAGGGATTTATTTGCCTTTACCATACATTTTCCAGAGAGGAAAATGCATGCCTACAACAATGTATCTCATAGATTTTATTATGTCTTCTCTTACAAAAAACTTCATTTTGTTATATCATGAAATTAATTTGATGATTTCCTTGCTTAGAATTGCATTAAGCTTGGTAATTAAAATCAATGTTATCCATGCATGTGATATGAACATAAAATTTTCCTTCCAAATTATTGAGTGCACAACAAGATTGTAAGCAATCTACTAAGTTTTAAATTTAAATAAAAAAATGGTATCACATAACATCTATGGATTGTTATTATCAACTAGTCATTTACAATACCACAAGGAGAAAACTTTCTTTCACATTTTCAAATGATAACAATGATGTCAAAGAAAATTTGTGACTCATACCAATGCTTTAATAACAATATAAACTCCAAATGAAACATGCATATACAACCTTATCAATTATTTCCTTTACACGTACATTAGGTAACAATGATACAATCTCCTTCCATAACAATGGGGCAACATAAGGGACTTTTCAAAATCATAAGGAACATGAACATTGAAAGATATGGACAATGAGTAGCATGAACATTTTCCAACATGATCATCGAGAACATGAACAAGCTGGTGAATCCTCCTTCACAAATGAGGGCACAATGTCAAGTTTTCTCATCCAACATTGATCTGCAAGATGATCATTCCAAGCCATTTCCCTTGCTCCCTTGGAGACAAATCTGCAAATGCAACACAACAAAATAATAAGGACCATGGGTGCTTTCCACCCAACCATAGGCCTCAAAGAGACCACCCTCACGCTAGGGAACAAGGCTCAAACTGGGATACACATACAATCTTTCAATGCATAAACATTACATTTCAAACTTGAACAATTCCCGCCCCCCCCCCCCCCCCCCCCCCCCCCCCCAAGGCTATTTCACAATGGCTTCACAAATGGAACCATAAACATAGGGTGAAGGTGTGTTCTAAAATGGAGACTTGCCATACCAAACCATATCTGCAATAAACAATTTTCATGCCCTTTCGGGGCTATCATAAATCAACAAGTTAATGCCCTCTCGGGGCCTCCACATTTCCTCCTCCAAACCCACTACCATGAGTTGTAACTCCTCAAACTTCCTTTCTACACCATACTTTCCTTATCACCCCTAGCAAGATATGAATGGTTATGGCATACAATGGAGCCCATACTCCAAGGTTGTCAATACATTTTTCGAACCCAACTTAAGCCCTTCACCCTAGACTTCTCTTCCCTTCCCACAAGGGTGAGTGTAAGTCCCACACCCATAACAACACTCAAGCACAAAACAAGAAATCAAAACAAGAAAACAAAAGCAAGTAGAAATAATAAAATAAATTTTCAAGAGCACATCACATTTTCACAACACAATATCAACACCCATAATACAACAAGGAAATAGAGGAAATCCAAACCTCATACTCACAATACTCCACACAATACAACAAGATGCACAATGGTGTCACACTAATCTACATGGAATGAACACCATTCAAGCACTCACATGAATGATACTCCACAATGCAATGCAATGCATACTCCATTGATAAACTCCACATTGCATATTTGCTTAACCATGCTAAAAGAAAGAAATGGAAAAGAAGCAAGTTTGAGATACCAACCTTGGTCCAAGCTAGGGTAAGGATAGTTGTAGTAGAGCTCCCCTAATCTCCCTCCAAAACCTAACTATCTCTAAAATTAGAGAGTGGGCAGACACCCCACTAGTTTGGCCAAGACCCTCTAATAAAGCCTTCCCACTAACTTATTTTAGCAAAAATACTAAGCCACTACTTCTTACAAACTTGTCTCCTCTAACGGTTCATTGATAGCCCTCATGAGCTCTAAGTTATGACCCTTGAAAGATTGACCTCAAAATGCACTTAGAGCACCTTGGAGACTCCTCGATATGGGGTGGTCGCAAATGATGGATGGTCTCCATGGCCAGAACAAGGGTGTGACTAGGATTCACCCGCTCATCCGGAGCTAATGGTACTAATGATTCGATGCCAAGATCAAAGGTTTCAAAGTTATGCTGTGGTGCACCTATGAACTAAGGCACACTACGAGTTTTGGCATCAAGCGAGATCGTTGTGCCGAATCCAAATGGAATGTGATCTTTCAAAATGAGATAGGTTATTTTATGCCTTAATATCACTGTCCTATAGCATTTGAAAGTTCATTGATAGCCCTCACGAGCTTTGAGTTATGACCCTCGAAAGATTGACCTCAAAATGCACTTAGAGCACCTTGGAGACTCCTCGGTACAGGGTGGCCGCAAATGATGGATGGTCTTTGTGGCTAGAATAAGGGTGTGACTAGGGTTAACCCACCCATCCAAAGCTAATGGCACTGACGATTCGATGCCAAGATCAGCGGTTTCAAAGTTATGCTGTGGTGCACCTATGAACTGAGGCACACTGCGAGTTTTTGCATCGAGTGAGATCGCTATGCCAAATCCAAATGGAATGTGATCTCTCAAAAATGAGATAGGTTATTTCAGGCCTTAGTATCACCATCCTATAGCATTTGATAGTTCATTGATAGCCCTCATGAGCTCTGAGTTATGACCCTCGAAAGATCGACCTCAAAATACACTTAGAGCACCCTGGAGACTCCTCAGTACGGGGTGGCCGCAAATGATGGATGGTCTCCGTGGCTGGAACAAGGGTGTAACTAGGGTTCACCCGCCCATCCAGAGCTAATGGAACTAACGATTCGATGCCAAGATTAGTGGTTTCAAAGTTATGTTGTGGTGCACCTATGAATTGAGGCACACTGCGAGTTTTGGCATCGAACGAGATCATTGTGCCGAATCCAAAAATAATGTGATCTCTTAAAAATGAGATAGGTTATTTTAGGACTCAACATTAGCATCCTGTAGCATTTGATAGTTTATCGATAGCCCTCATGAGCTCTGAGTTATGACCCTCAGAAGATCGACCTCAAAATGCACTTAGAGAACCTTGGGGACTCCTAGGTATGGGGTGGCCACTGATGATAGATGGTCTCCATAGTTGGAACAAGGGTGTCACTAGGGTTAACCCACCCACTCGGAGCTAATGGCATTGACTTGTAGCCCTTAGGAGTTAGATTTTGAAAAGTTGTCAAGAAAGGTTGACCCCTTTGACTTGTATCATAAAAGGTTGTTTTGTGCCTTGCTTGATTGTTTGAAGACTACTCCATGTGTCACTATCTTTCTTGGGAAAAAAATTGCTTTTGAACATCAAGCTTGCATTATTATCAATTATTTTCAAACTTTTTCAACCAAGTCAAAACATCAAGTGCAAATATTTGTTTGCATTTTTTTCTAAGGGGAGTTTCATAAATTGACTTTGATTTTCTATGTCTCTAGTGCTTGAACATGGTTAAAATGGCTCTTTGGTCTTAGAGCTATTGGTATTTTCTAACTTCATGGTCTATGATATGCATACTAAGAATTTCTTTCACTAAATGGTTTCCTTGATCTATTGACTACACTTAAATTTGTTCACTTGTCATCTCTCTTTCTTTATCTACATTGCTATTTGGGATTTTTTCATAGCTCTTGACTTGAGTTACTAGTGTTGTAACCTGCTTGGACAATTTGTTTGACAAGTCACTCATTCATTTCTACCTCTTTGACATGTGAACACTCTACCTCTCTAGTTTGGACATCAAGTTATCTTGTGTCACCTTATTAGCTTCCTCTAGTCTCCTTCATGCTTTATTATCTATCTACCACTATGGTATTCAAACCTTGTGCTACCAAACCTCAACCAAATCTAGATGATCATGATATCATCCATGCCACTGAAGAGTTTCAAGATCTATATGTTCAATACAAAGAGCTAGAAGAGACAAATAATCTTTCTTACCTTCATCTCTCTAAGCACATGATAGAAATCAATTCTAAACTTGAGAAAAGGTTAGAGGAGAATATTGCATTCTTAAATTAATCTCCCTTAAGACCTTTACATACACATGGGTCTTCTTCTTCAAGGTCTACATATTCTACTCCAAGACATCAAATATCTTCATCTTCTAGATCTAAAGACCTCTTTAGAGAACAAGCAAGTGATACCTCCTTTGAGCCTATACCAAACTTTCATTATGGACCTATCTTTGACCAAGATAGTGATGAAGACATGGATGCATTCTATTCACTTAAGAAACAACAAAATTATCATGGAGAAATTTTTGAGAGAACTTTTACTCCATTGGAAGATTCTACTGATAACATCTTGCAAACACTTCTTGATAATGAATCCATCACATTACTAGACAACTCTAGACCTTATGAACCCAAAATCAAACCTCCATGGTGGAGAATTTATCATTATTTCCACTTCCATGGAAGAAAATTTAATAAAACTAAAGATTCCATAGTGTTGAAACATAAAATCCAAGATCTCATTTATGATGGGATTGTTGATACCTCTAATGACTCATGTTTCACAAGATCATGCTAATGAACCTATGTCAAGTGATGATTTCCTTGACACCTTCACTTCTTATAACACTAATGAACCTCTGAAAGTGTCAAAGCTTTCCAAAATGCCTCCACCAAACAAAGAACCTAATTCTTTCCATATAGACCATGCGTACCCTCAAGGGCTACAACTAAAAGAAAATCAAGCTAACGTTCACTTGTCTGCAAGCCTTTTCCATGCTACTAAGACTAAAGATCTTCAACATTCATGCAATACTATGATTACTATGCCCACTTTAGCTAATCTTGCATTATTGCTTTAAGATTCTATCATGCACACCTCACATTTTCCCTTGTCCTTAGAAGGTGATCCATATCAAGATGACTCTCAAAAAGAAAAATATATAAATAAAGATCAAGATCAAACACCTTTTCATCTCATCCAAAATTTTACCTTTCTATATCCTATGTGTTACCCACCTTCTACATATGATTAGGATACGATTTCCACTACCTCCATTGAGCTTACTAAAACTTATGGGAAAAGTGATCTTTCTATGCTATATAAAGAAACATGTCAAGATCAAAGTGTCCCCTAATGTTCTACTTCTCCATATCCACTTCAAAACTATGCTCAAGATTCAAACACTCCTATCAAAGGTCTTTCTCCTATAAAAGGTACTCATGAGTCTATTGATGACTTTGGTCATGCTACTCACTCTAAAGATGTTGAAATCCATGGTCACTATCCCTTTGCATTTCCTAATTCTATCCTTGGTCCTTATCCCTCTAATCTAAAGTCTTCAAACCTTCTCCTACACTTTCTACTTCTAGCTCTCCTAATGTACCTCAAGATCAACAAGACATTCATCCTAGAAAATAATCGTCCACTCAACCATCTAAACTAGTCATATCAGCCTTATTCATCCATAAGTCACAAATCCTTTGGAAGCAATTTGGATGTTCAACACAAGAAATACAATAATACCTTAAAAAATAGAGATCATTATGTCTCATCTAATCAACATGTGAATGGACATAACGAAAATGTTTTCAAGATACCACAAAGGTTCACTATTCAAAAAGTGAAATCAAAGAAAATATGGGTTCCTAAACCCATTATTGAAGAAATGTGTTATAAAGTATCCAAAGGAAAATGTAAAGATATATGGATTCCAAAGTCTCTCTTGAAAGACTTTAATATTGAACATATAAATCTAAGTTGACATTCAATATTCCAAAGGCTTCCACTCCATTTTCTTCCAAACATCTTTCTCAAAAGCTTACAAATATTCCACTCAATCTTCTTCTAACATTGTCCTACCAGCTCATACATCTAAACCTTGATCTATTTCCTCCATGATTCCTCCATCATTCAAAAACCCTCCAAGGTGTGTGTAAATGTTGATCTTCCCCACTTTTTCACCTTCCCTTATGCAATGTTTTCAAAGCTACACTTACCTACTATCCATACTCATACAATCCTTCCAAGGAATGAACTCTTATCCTACTATCATCTCACTTCCTTCACCCTATAAACATTATTGAGCATACTTATCTATGGTCTTGGCTTATCATAACTTATATTTCCTATAGGAACACTATCTAACTTGAAAAGAGTTGACCTATTTCTAAAAAATAATTAAAAAATAGAAAAGAAGATAAAAAATGTGCCTTGGTGAAAACCATTATTTTTGGCACCTTGGTAGAAAAAGTAAAGAGAAATAAATTCATTCCATGGTGAAAACCACTTCTTGTTTCTCTTTGGATAAGTACCATGATGAAAACCTGGTAAACATGCATCATGTGTAATTCTTCCATCATCCATCTATTCCCTCTTCCTCTTTGATCTTGAAAATTTTGAGCTATCCTTACATATTGGCTATCTTATCCATGAGATTCCCTATTTTACTTTCTCAGTCACTCATAGCCTTCATATCCAACTTCATATCATGTCATTATGCATATGCTATCTTGCTTATTGGCTTTAATTGCTTATCCTACATGCTATCTTCTTTCATGGATTTCATGGCTTATCCCAAATGTGCTTCATACAACTTTTCAATAAGAAAGTCTTGCAAAACATTATACAATATTATGACTCTTTATGCTTTCAAATGCCATGATTGGTTACAAAATGGAAGGAATCAAGTATTCTAATTGTTCATCCGTACTTTCTAGATTTTTCTTATTTGATTAGTTTGATAAAAATAGTTTCAATAATCATAACGTCAACTTTATGTCAAATAAAGAAAAAAACAAATTTGTAATAAGATATCCGCAAGAAATTATCTTTCATGTAGTTATAAATGCTCTTAAAATTGTCCTTACAGCCTTGTATCACATGCAAATATGATTTGCAATAACTTATTCAATATCTTCTTGTTATAATTCCTTACAAAGAATCTACCAAAATACAAAAACCATATACAAAAAAAGTACACATTTTACATCATAATACATCATAAATTTTAGAAATTCTTCGCAATACCACCCCCCTCCAACTCTTCATGATGTACCTACATTCCAATATCATAAAAAAAATAGTGACTTATTGTATTAAACAAGATAATCATCAATTCATTAAATCATTATGAAGAAAATCACATAAGAAGTATATATACCTAGTCGAGTATTCCAATAGGGTCCTCTCTCTATTTTAGGGTCCCCAACAGGGCTTCATGATCAACATTAGGTATAGTAAAAAGTTTTTTAACTTTTTGTCTTCCTCGATGCTTCAATAACTTTACATTTGTTGCTATAATAAGATGCGAATATATGAGAATTACTTTGTGCTTCTGATAATCTTCGAATGTAGGAATTTTTTTCCTTGTAAGCATGTATGTCCACAACCAGGTTCCAGCAACAACTACTGAACCAATAGGATATGTGAATCCATCATCATCTGTGATCGGTTGTGCAAGTTTTTGTTTACCTCTTACACAACGTGCTAACCAATAATCGGATTTATTATCATTCCCCTGTGGTGCAACCAATGCAAAGACATGTCCTGGCTAAAGTAGATCTGATAGATGGTTATGCTCAAATGAACTTTCCATGTCATCATTTTTGATCGAGGGTATGATAGAGAATGGAGTAAGATAATGTGGAGCCCATGTGTCCACCCACTCACTTGACTCACAATGATCCCAATCACACTGAAAACAATTATGACAAAAATAAGCTAGTTGTCATGTCCAAATGGTCCATGTACTAGAATCAGAGCTCCGAAATGAATACATTTTTGACGAGTCTCTCACTGTAGCACAATCTAATCTATCACCTATGGACCCTTCCTCAACCAACCAAAAAAACCTGCATACCACTTAATCAAGAGTCCCCCCCTATGATAATGATAAACTACACCAATCAACAATGCTATGAGCATTAAGAAGCTCTGTTGTTGAAATCTTTAGTTGCTCCTTAACTAGAGCTCTCTTCACACATGCCCCTGCTCTATCATGTTCCCCTTTTCCATGGCCAGACTCAAAAAAACTCCAAATATGAGGCACCCCTCTCTGTATTTGTATCCTATACAACCAATCAAACATGCAAGCATTCATGAATTGACCTATACACTTATTTGACCAAATGATATGTCTATACATAGCAATTGCATGCTCATGTAAGAAATCAAAAAAATTCTCAAAACAATTTTGCAAAAAATCGTGAGAGTGAGATCTATCATTACTCATAAAAAAATGATACTCTCTAATAATCTTTCGATTATCTTTTGCACTATCAGGGGCATGTCTATATGTTATGTGAACAAAAATTGCAATCTGAATGGAGTTGTAATATTGAGATTGTGTCTCATTTTGAGGTTGCAATGTGTAGTTCTCAAAAAAATCAACAACTGATATAATAGTGCCAATGGAAAAAGTCTCCTTACACGTTCTAAATTGTTGATCCAACCACTGAGACCTATGACTATGTCTTGCATACTTGTAAAAAAGATTTGCCTTAAAATTTGAAATAAAATTAGCCACACTGATATCTTTTCCAACCAATTCATATCTAGAGCTCTCACTCCCACTCTTCAATGTGTATTTCACCGTTTCATATGCTTTTTTTTTCAGTATTGTCTTTCCAAGATCTTGTTCGCACCCCTCATGGAAACATGTGTCAAACTTGGATAAGCCACCACATTCTGAACACTTCTCATTTAAGTAAGCATTTCTATAAAAGGAACAACCATCAACTCTACAACATAAGAGTTGATCTAGCAAGTCTTTTGATAATTTTGGAAGCCCACTAGCCCCACAATCCTCCAACATTTCTTTACTATACAAAGTAGAATGGATGGAGCATAATAGTTCATGGTGCATAGAAAACTCAACATGATATTTGCAACAACATGTATTTCAAATTTTGAGTGGCACACAATAAAATGGATTCAAAGATTCAAAAGCCCTTTGTGATATATGAAGACTTGGATGACTCTCTCTAAATTATTTGAACAACATAGTTTGACTTACTTCCAAATGGTGTTTAGGATTTTGCATGCGATTTCTGATGCCAATTCTCAACTTTAAGACGTCTTTAGCATTGGGGGTGATACTCATGAGTTAGAGTGCCAAAATTGTGTAATTTCTTCTTTCACATCATCAAATAGCTTCTTATCAAAACATGGAAGTATCCCACCAAAAGCCCATGTTTCATTTTGAAGAGGATCATCAATTTTCTCTCATCGACTAAGTGCTCTTCTCAAAGTAGTATGATTTAGATTAAAATCAATACAAGTTTGTCTCATATATCTACCCTTTCTCAAATGATGACTTACCAAAGAGGTTGTAATAACCCTTCGAGCAGCTCTATTATCCTTCTCTCTGCTATTTTTCCCAATGCTATTAAGAGCACTGACAATAATGGCATTTATTTCCAACTTTTTATTGACATGAATCTTCAATTTGGAAAGCATAGGTCTCATCTTTTACATCTTGAATAAGTGCATGAAAAGCTGACATTGCTCTACCACTATCTTGTTGCCAAAAAATATCTGATATAGTCTTGAAGCCCATAATCGAATGGTTCTTTCTGATTTTTTTCCTTCCAAACTAGTAATAAACGTTTCATCAATTTCAATTATCCATTTTGATTTTTTAGAACCTTCATATCGATTATAATCAGGAGATATGTAAGGTTCTTGTGCATTGTCATCTTTGACATGGTCAATTATGCAATTTGGATTATGACTTGGTGGCATTTTTTCTTCAAAATTTTCATTCTTAAAATTTTCAATTTCGGCATTATCATTTTCAATAGGTACATTTTCATTGCCCAACTATACATATTCATTATCTGACTCTATGATTTCACCTTCAATTAATTCATCGTCAACTTGACTGATATTTAGCATACTTTTTCTTTTTCTTGACGCATATTACCCATCCAAATATTTCCCTAGGGGTCCTACGACCCTTAGAGACATATTTCATCATTTAATGGGACAAAGAGGGTCATATGTCACCCTATGACCCCCTTTGACCCATATGAACGATTCGAATATGTCCTTAGGGGTTCTAAGACCCCTAGGGACATATGTCATCATTTAATGGGTCAAAGGGGGTCATAGGTCACCCTATGACACCCTTTGACCCATAAGAAGCATTTGAATATGTCCTTAGGGGTCCTAGGAACCCTAGGGACATATATAATCATTTAATGGGTCAAAGCGGGTCATAGGTCACCCTATGAACCCCTTTGACCCATATGAACGATTCAAATATGTCCTTAGGGGTCTTAGGACCCCTAGGGACATATTTCATCGTTTAATGGGTCAAAGAGGGTCATAGGTCACCCTATGAATCCTTTTGACTCATAAGAACCATTCGAATATGTCCTTAGGGGTCCTAGGACCCCTACCAATATATGTAATCATTTAATTGGTCAAAGGGGGGTCATAAGTTACCCTATGACCCCCTTTGACCCATATTACCCATTCAAATATGTCCCTAGGGGTCCTACGACCCCTAGAGACATATGTCATCGTTTAATGGGTCAAAGAGGGTCATAGGTCACCCTATGACCCCCCTTGACCCATATAAACAATTTGAATATGTCCTTCGATTTCTTAGGACCCCTAGGGACATATGTCATCATTTAATGGGTCAAAAGGGGTCATAGGTCACCCTATGACCCCCTCTGACCCAAAAGAACCATTCGAATATGTCTGTAGGGGTCCTAGGACCCCTAGGGACATATGTCATCATTTAATGAGTCAAAGGGGGTCATAGGTCACCCTATGACCCCCCTATGACCCCCTTTGACCCATATGAATGATTCAAATATGTCTTTAGGGGTTCTAGGACCCCTAGGGACATATGTCGTTGTTTAATGGGTGGAGGTCATAGGACCCCCTTTGATCCATATTACCCATTCAAATATGTCCTTAGGAGTTCTAGGACCCCTATAGACATATGTTGTCGTTTAATGGGTCAAAGAGGGTCATAGGTCACCCTATGACCCCTTTTGACCCATATGAACGATTCAAATATGTCCCTAGGGGTCCTAGGACCCATAGGGACATATGTCATCATTTAATGGGTCAAAGAGAGTCATAGGGGCCTTTGACCCATATTACCTATTCGAATATGTCCCTAGGGGTCCTAGGGCTCCTAGGGACATATGTCATCATTTAATAGGTCAAAGGGGGTCATAGGTCACCCTATGACCCTGTTTGACCCATATTACCGATTCAAATATGTTCGTAGGGTTCTTACGACCCTTAGAGACATATGTCGTTATTTAATTGGTCAAAGAGGGTCATAGGTCACCTTATGACCCCCTTTGACTCATATGAACGATTTGAATATGTCTCTAGAGGTCCTAGGACCCCTAGGGACATATGTCATCATTTAATGGGTCAAAGGGGGTCATAGGGTGAACTATGACCCACATTGACCCATATTACCCATTCAAATATGTCCGTAGGGGTCTTAGGACCCTTAAAGACATATGTCATCATTTAATGGGTCAAAGGGTGTCATAGGTCACCCAATGACCCCCTTTGACCCATATGAAGAATTCAAATATGTCCCTAGGTGTCCTAAGAGCCTTAGGAACATATGTCATCATTTAATGGGTCAAAGGGGGTCATAGGGTGACCTATGACTGCCTTTGATCCATATTACCCATTCAAATATGTCTCTAGGTGTCCTAGGGCCCCTAAAGACATATGTCATTGTTTAATAGGTCAAAAGGGGTCATAGGTCACCCTAGGACCTGCTTTGACCATATGAATGATTCAAATATGTCCCTAGGAGTCCTAGGAACCATAGGGACATATGTCATCATTTAATGGGTCAAAAGGAGTCATAAGTCACCCTATGACCCCCTTTCACCAATACGAACGATTCAAATGTCCCTAGGTGTCCTAGGACCCCAAATGACATATGTCATTGTTTAATGGGTCAAAAGAGGTCATAGTGTGACCTATGACCCCCTTTGACCCATATGAATGACTCAAATATGTCCCTAGGGGTCCTAGGACCCCTAGAGACATATGTCATCCTTTAATGGGTCCTTTGACCCATATGAACAATTTGAATATGTCCTTAGGGACCCTAGGACCCCTAGGGACATAAGTCATTGTTTAATGGGTCAAAGGAGGTCATAGGTCACCCTATGAGCTGCTTTGATCCATATTATCCATTTGAATATGTCCTTAGGGGCCCTACGACCCCTAGGGACATATGTCATCATTTAATGGGTTAAAGGGTGTCATAGGTCACCCTATGACCCTCTTTGACCCATATTACCCATTCGAATATGTCCCTAGGGGTCCAAGGACCCCTAGAGACATATGTCATTGTTGAATGGGTCAAAGAGGGTCATAGGTCACCCTATGACCCCTTTTGACCCATATGAACTATTCGAATATGTCCGTAGGGGTCCTAGAACCCCTAGGGACATATGTCATTGTTCAATGGGTTAATGAGGGTCATAGGTCACCCTATGACCCCCTCTGACCCATATAAATGATTTGAATATGTCCTTAGGAGTTTCAGGACCCCTAGACACATATGCCATCATTTAATGGGTCAAAGAGAGTAATAGGTCACCCTATGACCCCCTTTGACTCATATGAATGATTCAAATATGTCCCTAGGGGTCCTATGACCCCTAGAGACATATGTCATCATTTAATGAATCAAAGAGGGTCATAGGTCACCCTATGACCCATTTTGACCCATATGAATGATTCGAATATGTCCCTAGGGTTCATAGGATCCTTAGGAACATATGTGGTAATTTAATGGGTCAAAGAGAGTCATAGGGCCCTTTGACCTATATTACCTATTCGAATATGTCCCTAAGTGTCCTAGAACCCCTAGGGACATATGACGCCTTTTAATGGGTCAAAGGGGGTCATAGGTCACCCTATGACCCCTTTTGACCCATATGAACAATTCGAATATGTCCATAGGGGTCGTAGGGCCCCTTTTGCTCCATATGAATGATTCAAATTTGTCTCTAGGGATCGTAAGACTCTACGAACATACATCGTCATTTAATGGGTCAAAGGGGGTCATAGGGTGACCTATAATTGCCTTTGACCCATATTACCCATTCAAATATGTCCCTAGGGGTCCTAGGACCCCTAGAGACATATGTCGTCATTTAATGGGTCAAAGGGGGTCATAGGTCACCCTAGGACCCCCTTTGACCATATGAACGATTCGAATATGTTCTTAGGGATTCTAGGACCCCTAGGAACATATGTTGTTGTTTAATGGGTCAAAGGGGGTCATAAGTCACCCTGTGACCCCCTTTGACTAATATGAATGATTCGAATATGTCCCTAGGGGTTCTAAGACCCCAAGGGACATGTCATCATTTAATGGGTGAAAAGAGGTCATAGGGTGACCTATGAACCCCTTTGACCCATATGAACGATTCGAATATGTCCCTAGGGGTCCTAGGACCCCTAGAGACATATGTCATCGTTTAATGGGTCAAAGGGAGTCATAGGTCACCCTACGACCCCATTTGACCCATATTACCCATTCGAATATGTCCCTAGGGGTCTTAGGACCCCTAGGGACATATATCATCGTTTAATATGTCAAAGTGGGTCATAGGTCACCCTATGACCCCCTTTGACCCATATTACCCATTCGAATATGTCTCTAGGGGTCCGAGGACCCCTAGAGATATATGTTGTCATTTAATAGGTCAAAGAGGGTCATAGGTCACCCTATGACCCCCTTTGACCCATATAAACAATTTGAATATGTCCCTAGGACCCCTAGAGACATATATCATTGTTTAAAGGGTCAAAGGGGGTCATAGGTCACCCTTGACCCCCTCTAACCCATATGAACGATTCAAATATGTCCCTATGGGTTTTAAGACGCCTAGAAACATATGTCTTCATTTAATGGGTGAAAGACATTCATAGGTCACCCTATGACCTCTTTTGACCCATATGAATGATTCAATTATGTCCCTAGGAGTTTTAGGACACTTAGAGACATATGTCATCGTTTAATGGGTCAAAGGGGGTCATAGGTCACATATGACCCCCTTTGACCCATATGAACGATTCAAATATGTCCCTAGGGGTCCTAGGACCCCTAGAGACCCCTAGAGACATATGTCATCGTTTAATGGGTCAAATGTCATAGGTCACCCTATGACCCCCTTTGACCCATATGACCCATTCAAATATGTCCCTAGGGGTCCTAGGACCCCTAGAGACATATGTCATCATTTAATGGGTCAAAAAAGGTCATAGGTCACCCTATGACCTGCTTTGACCCATAACGATTCAGATGTCTCTAGGGGTCCTAGGAAACCTAAGAACATATGTCAACGTTTAATGAGTCAAAGAGAGTCATAGGGCCCTTTGACCCATATGAATGATTCGAATATGTCCTTAGGGGTCCTAGGACCCCTAGGAACATATGTCATCATTTAATTAGTCAAAGGGGGTCATAGCTCACCCTATGATCCCTTTTGATCTATATGAACCATTCGAATATGTCCTTAGGGATCTTAAGACCCCTAGAGACATATGTCATCATTTAATGGGTTAGGGGGGTCATAGGTCACCCTATGACCCCCATTGATCCATATGAACGATTCAAATATGTCCTTAGGGGTCTTAGGACCTCTAGGAACATATATTATCGTTTAATGGGTCAAAGGGGGTCATAGATCACCCTATGACCCCCTTTGACGCATATGAATGATTCGAATATGTTCCTATGGATCTTAGGATCCCTAGGGACATATGTCATCGTTTAATAGGTCAAAAGGTGTCACAAGTCACCCTATGACCACCTTTGACCCATATGAATGATTCAAATATGTCCTTAGGGGTCCTAGGACCCCTAGAGACATATGTTGTCGTTTAATGGGTCAAAGGGGATCATAGGTCACCCTATGACCCCCTTTGAACCATATGGCCTATTCAAATTTGTCCCTAGGGGTCATAAGATCCCTAGGGATATATGTCATCATTTAATGGGTCACCCTGTGACCCCCTTTGACTCATATGAATGATTCAAATATATCCTTAGGGGTCCTAAGACCCTTAGGGACATATGTCGTTATTTAATGGATAAAATGGTGTCATAGGTCACCCTATGACACCCTTTAACTCATATTACCCATTGAAATAAGTCTCTAGGTGTCCTAGGACCCCTAGAGACATATGCCATTATTTAATGGGTCAAAGAGGGTCATAGGTGACCCTATGACTCCCTTTGACCCATATGAACGATTTGAATATGTCCCTAAGGGTCTTAGGACCACTAAGGACATATGTCTTCATTTAATGGGTCAAAGGGGGTAATAGGGTGACCTATGACCCCCCTTGATGCATATTACCCATTCAAATATGTCCTTAGGGGTCCTACGACCCCTAGAGACATATGTCATCGTTTAATAGGTTAAAGGGTTTCATAGATCACCTTATGACCCCCTTTGACCCATATGAATGATTCAAATGTCTCCTTAGGGATCTTAGCACCCCTAGGGACATATGTCATCGTTTAATGGGTCAAAGGAGTTCATAGGGTGACCTATGACCACCTTTGACCCATATTACCCATTCAAATATGTCCCTAGGGGTCTTAGGACTCCTACAAACATATGTCATCATTTAATGGGTCAAAATGGGTCATAGGTCACCCTAGGACCCCCTTTGACCATATAAATGATTCGAATATGTCCCTAGGGGTCCTAGGACCCCTAGAGACATATGTCATTATTTAATGGGTCAAAAGAGGTCATAATTCACCCTATGACCCCCTTTGATCGATATGAACAATTCAAATATGTCACTAGGTGTACTAGGACTGCAAAGGACATATGTCATCGTTTAATGAGTCAAAGGGGGTCATAGGGTGGCCTATGACCCCCTTTGATCCATATGAACGATTCGAATATGTCCCTAGGGGTCCTAAGACCCCTAGGGACATATGTCATCTTTTAATGGGTCAAACGAGTTCATAGGGTGACCTATGACCCCCTTTGACCAATATAAATGATTCGAATATGTTATCATTTAATGGGTCAAAGAGGGTCATAGGGCCCTTTGACCCATATTACCCCTTCGAATATGTCTTTAGGGGTCCTAGGACCCCTAGGGACATATGTCGTTGTTTAATGGGTCAAAGGGGGTCATAAGTCACCCTATGACCCCCTTTGACCCATATGAATGATTCAAATATGTTCCTAAGGGTCCAAGGACCCCTAGGGACATATGTCGTCATTTAATGGGTCAAAGGGTGTCATAGGTCACCCTATGACCTCCTTTGACCCATTCGAATATGTCCCTAGGGGTCCTAGGACCCCTAGGGACATATGTCATTGTTTAATGGTTAAAAGAGAGTCACAAGTCACCCTATAACTCTTTTTGACCCATATGAATGATTTGAATATGTTCTTAAGGGTCTTAGAAACCCTAGGGACATATGTCATCGTTTAATGTATCAAAGGGTGTCATAGGTCACCCTATGACCCCCTTGACACATATAGACCATTCAAATATGTCTCTAGGGTTTCTAGGACCCCTAAGGACATATGTCATCATTTAATGGGTCAAAGGGAGTAATAGGTCACCCTATGACCCCCTTTGACTCATATGAACGATTTGAATATGCCCTTAGGGGTCCTAGGACTCTAAGGGACATATGTCATCGTTTAATGTGTCAAAGGGGGTCATAGGTCACCCTATTACCTCCTTTGATCCATATGAATGATTCGAATATGTCCTTAGGGGTCCTAGGACACCTAGGGACATATGTCATTATTTAATGGATCAAAGAGGGTCATAGATAACCCTATGACCCCCTTTGACCCATATGAAAGATTTGAATATGTCCTTAGGGGTCCTCTAGGGACATATTTCATCGTTTAATGTGTTAAAAGGGGTCATAGGTCACCCTATGACCCACTTTGAGGCATATGAACGATTCGAATATGTCCCTATGGGTCCTAGGACCCCAAGGTCATATGTCATCATTTAATGGGTCAAAGGGTTTCATAAGTTATCCTATGACCGCCTTTACTCCATATGAATGATTTGAAAATGTTCCTAAGGGTACTAGGACCCCTAGGGACACATGTCATTGTTTAATGGGTCAAAAGGGGTCATAGGTCACCCTCTGACCTCCTTTGACCCATATGGCTCATTCAAATTTGTCTCTAGGTGTCTTACGACCCCTAGAGACATATGTCGTCGTTCAATGGATCAAAGGGGGTCATAGGTCACCCTATGACCCCCTTTGGCCTATATGAATGATTCAAATATGTCCTTAGGGGTCCTAGGACCCCTAGGGACATATGTCATCATTTAATTGAACAAAGGAGGTCATAGGTCACCCTATGACCCTTTTTTACCCATATTACCCATTCAAATATGTCTCTAGTGATCCTAGGACCCCTAGAGACATATGTCATCATTTAATAGGTCAAAGAGGGTCATAGGGTGACCTATGACCCCCTTTGGCCGATATGAACAATTTGAATATATTCCTAGGGGTCCTAGGACCCCTAGGGACATATGTTGTCATTTAATGGGTCAAATAGGGTCATAGGGCCCTTTGACCCATATTACTCATTCAAATATGTCCCTAAGTGTCCTAGGACCCCTAGGGACATATGTCGTCATTTAATGGGTCAAAGGGGGTCATAGGGTGACCTATGACCCTTTTTGACCCATATGAATGATTTGAATATGTCCTTAGGGGTCTTAGGACCCCTAGGGACATATGTCATTGTTTAGTGGGTCAAAGGGGGTCATAGGTCACCCTATGACCCCCTTTGATCCATATTATCCATTCAAATATGTCCCTAGGGGTCTTAGGACCCTTAGAGACATATGTGCTCGTTTAATGGGTGAAAGGGTGTCATAGGTCACCCTATGACCCCCTTTGACCCACTAAACGATTACATGTCCCTAGGGTTCCTAGGAACTTTAGGGATATATGTCATCGTTTGATGGGTCAAAGGGGGTCATAAGGTGACCTATGACTACCTTTGACCCATATTACCCATTCAAATATGTCCCTAGGGGTCCTAGGACCCATAGCGACATATGTCATCGTTTAATGGGTCAAAAGGGGTCATAGGTCACCCTAGGACCCCCTTTGATCATATGAACGATTCAAATATGTCCCTAGGGGTCCTAGGACCCCTAGTGACATATGTCATTATTTAATGGGTCAAAGAGGGTCATAAGTCGCCCTATGACCCCCTTTGACTAATCTGAATGATTCGAATATGTCCCTAGGGGTCCTAGGACCCCAAGGGACATATGTCTTTGTTTAATGGTTGAAAGGGAGTCATAGGGTGACCTATGAACCCCTTTGACCCATATGAATGATTCAAATATGTCCCTAGGGGTCCTAAGATCCCGAGGGACATATGTCGTTCTTTAATGGGTCAAAGGGGGTCATAAGGTGACCTATGACCTCCTTTGATCCATATGAATAATTTTAATATGTCCTTAAAGGTCCTAGGACCCCTAGGGACATATGTCATTGTTTAATGGGTGACCTGTGACCCCCTTTTAGCCATATTACCCATTCGAATGTCCCTAGGGACATATTTCATCATTTAATGGGTCAAAGGGGGTCATAGGTCACCTTATGACCCCCTTTGACACATATTGCCCATTCAAATGTCCCTAGGGGTCCGATGACCCTTAGAGACATATGTATATGTCCCTAGGGGTCCTAGGACCCCTAGAGACATATGTCATTGTTTAATAGATGAAATGGGGTCATAGGGCACCCTATGACCCCCTCTGACCCATATGAACGATTCGAATATGTCCCTAGGGGTTCTAAGACCCCTAGAGACATATGTCTTCATTTAATTGGTCAAAGGGAGACATAGGTCACCCTATGACTTCTTTTGACCCATATGAACGATTTGAATATGTCCTTAGAGGTTCTAGGACCCTTAGAGACATATGTCATCATTTAATGGGTCAAAGAGGGTCATAGGTCAGCTATGATGCCCTTTGACCCATATGAACGATTCGAATATGTCCTTATGGGTCTTAAGATCCTTAGGGACATATGTCATCATTTAATGGGTCAAAGGGGGTCATAAGTCACCCTATGACCACCTTTGACCCATATGAACAATTCGAATATGTCCCTAGGGGTCCTAGGATGCCTAGGGACATATGTCATCATTTAATGGGTCAAAGGAGATCATAGGTCACCCTATGATCTCGTTTGACCCATATGGCCCATTCGAATATGTCCCTAGGAGTCATAAGACCCTAGGGACATATGTCATCATTTAATGGGTCAAAGGGGGCCCCTTTGACCCATATGAATGATTTGAATGTGTCCTTAGGGGTCCTAGGACCCCTAGGGATATATGTCATCATTTAATGGATCAAAGGCAATCATAAGTCACCCTATGACCCCCTTTGACCCATATTACCCATTCAAATATGTCCATAGGGATTCGAGGACCCCTAGAGTCATATGTCATCATTTAATGGCTCAAAGAGGGTCATAGGTCACCCTATGGCCCCCTTTGACCCATATGAACGATTTGAATATGTCCCTAGGGGTCCTTGGACCCCTAGGGACATATGTCATCGTTTAATGGGTCAAAGAGGGTCATACGGCCCTTTAACCCATATTACCCATTCGAATATGTCCCTAGGTGTCTTAGGACCCATAGGGACATATGTCATCGTTTAATAAGTCAAAACTTTTGACTCATATGAACGATTTGAATATGTCTCTAGGGGTCCTAGGATCTTTAAGGATATATGCCATCGTTTAATGGGTGAAAGGGGGTCATAAGATGACCTATGACCCCATTTGACCCATATTACCCATTCAAATATGTCCCTAGGGGTCCTAGGACCCGTAGAGACATATGTCATCGTTTAATGGGTCAAAGGGTCTCAGAGTCACCCTATGACCCCCTTTGACCCATATGAAAGATTCGAATATGTCCCTAGAGGTCCTAAGGACATATGTCATCATTTAATGGGTCAAAGGGGGTCATAGGGTGACCTAGGACCCCCTCTTACCCATATGAACGATTTGAATATGTCCTTAGGTGTTTTAGGATCCCTAGAGACATATGTTGTCATTTAATGATTCAAAGAGAGTCATAGATCACCCTATGATCCCTTTTGACCCATATTACCCATTCGAATATGTATGTGATCATTTAATGGGTCAAAGGGACCTATGACCCCGTTTGACCCATATTACCCATTCAAATATGTCCCTAGGGGTCCTAGGACCCCTAGAGACATATGTCATCATTTAATGGGTCAAAGGAGGTCATAAGTCACCTTATGACCCCCTTTGACCCATATGAACGATTCAAATATGTCCCTTGGGGTCCTAGGAGCCGTAGGGACATATGTCGTCATTTAATTGTTAAAAAGGGGTCATAGGGCATCCTATGACCCCTTTTGACCCATATTAACCATTGTAATATGTCCCTAGGGGTCTTAGGACCCCCAAGGACATATGTCATCATTTAATGCGTCAAAGGGGGTCAATGGTTGACCTATGACCCCCTTTGACTCATATATTAATAATATACATATATATTAATAACATACATATTAATATAATAATATATATATTACATTATTATATTTAATAAAAATATTACTTTATTATATATATAAATAACATACATATTAATATAATAATATATAATACATATTATATTTAATGAAAATATTACGTTATTATATATATATAATATTATTATACATATTAATATAATAATATATAATACATATTATATTTAATGAAAATATTACATTATTATATATCTATATTAATAACATACATATTAATATAATAATATATAATATGTATTTTATATATATAAATTACGTTATTATATTTAGTAAAAATAATAATAATATAAATTATATTTATAGATTGTAATAAGATTAACATAATATATTATTATATATTACTAGATTATATCTTATATCTTTACATTACGTTATTATATATATATATATATATATAAATACGTCTTTACATAGTAATATAAGTGAAATAATTTATAAATCATAAGGTATAACGTTTAAACCCAATTTTCCCTCCAAAATGGGTCGAGATTTGAAATTTCTCCATCGCAGCATATCGAATATCTGATTAGGCTTGGTATTTACCAAGCCTACCCGGTCAACCCAAAAGACATGTTTGAAGAGGGTTTTAGTGATACTCAGACTCCGGGTAGCCGTTTGACAATTTTATTTTGATCGAAATTGAATAAAAAGAAAAGAGTTTTTTAATATCGCTCTCTAGATTCCATCAATATAATTTTTTTCAAATTATGAGTTTGATAAGTATTCTTTAGTTAATTATCAATGCAGATTATTGTAAAGTGCTGAATGACATACTAATTGAAAAATAGCTATAACTTTCAAACGGTATAACATTTTTTAAATCTAAAAGTTACGTCACATTCTCTACTTTGCTTAGTATAAGAAAAAATAAATAAATTTAAATTTGGTAAAATTTTCTATTAGTTAGGGTGGTCAGACACGAGACTTTTTTTTTCGAAAAAGTTTTGGTAGAAAATTCATATTTAATTATTTATTTGGAATAAAAATACCAAAAAATATGTGTCACATCCGGGCATGAGTCTACTTTTCATATCTATAATTATATTAAAAAAATATTATGATTTGATTTTGATTAAGGTGGTTAGACATACACCTACTTTTTATTTTCGCCCTGAAATTTTTTTAGTACTACATTAAAATTCAAACTTTTGACCAATTAATTATTTTTTTCTCTTGATAAGGCCTAGTAGTTTAGAAACTACATTCAATTTTCTACATATTATTTGCTTACAACTTTTTTGATATAAATTCCATAACCACTTCAAAATTATGTGTCAAGTTGACATAAACCTAATTTTCTGATTTTCACTGCCACTTAAGGCCATAGTTTGGTACACCATGATCCTGCACATACCTTGATGAGTCATGTCATCTAATTATATCATGCGAAGTTTCTAGCATACTGAAACGTTTCCATCTCCCACACCCATCATTCCTCTTCCATGTCCCATAACTATCATACCTCTTTCATCCAACTCACTTATAGATCCTCCTCCATTTCCTACCATTATTTAAACCCCTCTTATAAATCCTTTTCCATCTCCTAGCACCATTGATACCCTCCCATTCATCAAATCCATCCAATTCCCATCAACATTTCTTGCTCCTAGAATTACCCAAACCCCATCTAATGAACCTCATGAGTTCATCCTCCATATACCCATCCCCATCAAGGAACCTCCATATCACATAAGGTGTCTTGTAGGAGCATGGAGATCATGAATCTACACTTGTATTTCTTGATAAGGTGCTAAAACTTCATTCACATCTCTCTTTTCCTTCCTGATCTCTTTGTTTTCAATTTGGGCCTTATAGCCTTTTTGAGCCCCAAATTTTCCTTTCTTTCAACTATCCTTCTAATCTCGTACTTCAAGCCCTTCTTGTGCCTTATTTCCCTCGTATGATCTTCTTGTTGTTATTGTTCCTTCTTTAAATTTACAGAATTATCTCATATTTATAACAACACTCTTTACTATTTTATAGGACTTCTCGGGGGCCGAAATTTCTCAAATTGATGATGCCACACTTTCTTCCATTAACTTTGGCCTTAACAGCTATACGGTATCATATCTTGCACACCTATCAAATTTACAATTTGAGTTGAACTCATGATGTGGCTTATTGATTCCTGTTATGTTGTACTTTTTTTTTCTTTAGGGTAGTCCACATAGCTCGAGATCTAGAGGAAAGGGATGGACATTAGTAAGAACACCCAAACAAAAAAAAGTATTAAATACAAGTCAATTTTCTATTTTGAAATTTATTATGAATGGATGTATATACATGTATGCAATATTGATGAATACGTGCTGACTTATTTTTTGAATATATGTAGAAATAATTGAGTTTTATAGAGTTGATTAATACACCTAAGACTGCTGATGTTGAGGTAATGGAAGAGGTAAATTTTCATTTTTCCTTCTCATAAATTTTAGGTTATAGTATGCATTTGTTCTATATGCATATTAAATAGTTGCATTTACAAATGAGTACATGTTTTCTTTTCTGCTTTATAGTAATTATCAACAATTTTGTCTTATGAACATGTGTTATTTATCTTTTACCTATTACAACACTCTTTGAGACTTCATGCAAATCCTTTCCCATTTCATTTTGTTAGGAGTCCCAAGCATCAAAGATGGGGTCAAACACAATAGAGGCCAGAGGTATGCATGTAGATTCTTAGTTGAAGCCCTCTTGTGATCTCAATTTGGATTGCTTGTGTGTGTGATAGAAATCCCTAATGCCCACTCTACAATTCTATAATTTTATCACTTTCCATACATGCTATGCCTCATACCAACACTGATTCTTTAGTGGTTGTTCCTCTTACTAGTGCAAGATCCAGCTTAGGCTATAGTACATTTTTTCTTTTTTCCTCTATTTGGAATTCCTAATGCCACTCTATAATTCTAACATTTTATCACTTAATATACAAGTTGTGCCTCATACCATCATTGAATCATCAGTGGTTGTGCCTCCTACTAGCACATGAGATCTAGCTTAGGTTGTAATACATTTTTATTTTTTTACTCTATTGGGAATCCCTAATGCCACTCTATAATTCTAACATTTTATCACTTACCATATAGGTTGTGCCTCATACCAACACTGATTCATTAGTGGTTGTGCCTCTTCCTAGCATGGGAGATCCAGCTTAGGATGTAGTACATTTTAAAATTTTTTTTACTCTACTTAGAATCCCTAATGCCACTCTATAATTCTAACATTTTATTGCTTACCATATAGGTTGTGCCTCATACTAGCACTGATTCATCGATGGTTGTGCCTCCCATGAGTACTGATTCATTAGTAGTTGTATCTTGCATCATCACTCCACCTCATCATTTTGTTGGAAGTCCCACCCATTAACAAAGGAGCCCATTACTATTATCATTTAGTCCAACTATGGGACAAAGGGATGAGCTAATGAACAAATCAACTATCCATAATTTAGAACCCAATTTCTAGTTATTTTCATATTGCTTATAGATAAGATATTTGTAATAATATTTTAAATTTTCTTTTGCAAACACCTGGCGAGCCACATACTGCATCAAAGAGGCTCAATTTTGATGATCCAACACATTCATAGATATTGACAGTGATATACATATGTAGTTGTGGTCATTACATGACATTGACATATATTTGACTTTTGTATTGTATATATTCAAGATTTGTATTGTGCACATCCAATATTCCTATTGTACACATTCAAAATTTGTATTGTAGCAATGAGACATAACATATTTTTATAACTATATGATATATATGGCACAATATATTGTTCATTTTGATATACATTAAACTTGGATTTCCATCCAACTTGTTCAGTGTGTGCATATAAACTTGTATGTCATCTTACATTCTTGTAATTAATCAAACACATGAACATTATTTATTTTATAAAAAAAATGTAACATATTTACGAAATTCATTATAACATGTAATCAAACTTATATGTCACTTATTTTTATCTAATAAGACACACACAATAAAAATGTCATGATTTTTGTATTTGTGTCAAAGATTGCAATTCGATAGTGCTTAGAGACCCTCAGGGGCACTTCTGTTCAATGTGGTTGATACCATGGGAGGGATGTTGTTGCTGAAATGAGGTTGGTCCTATCTTAAACCAGTCCAACTAGAGCTAATGGAGCAGACGATTCAATCCTAGGACCAACGGTTTGAAATATACACAACCTTTCTCATTTGAACTAAGCAATACTGCAACTTTTGGCATAGGCAAGAAAGGGGTGCCAAATAAAAACAAAGTTGAATCTCTAAAAACTAAGGTAGATAGTTATAGGCCTAGATAATACAATCCTATAGTGGTTGACAATTTTTCAATAGCTCACATGAGCTCAGAGAAATGCCCACTCAAAGATTGTAGCTTAATGGTACTTAGAAACCCTTAGGGAAGCTTCTGTTTAGTGTGGTCAATAGCGTCTGAGGGATGTTGTGGCTGAAATGAGGTTGGTCTTAGCCTAAACTTGGCCAACTAGAGCTAATAGAGTAGACCATTTGATCCTATTACTAATAGTTTGAAATATACACAACCTTGCTCATTTGAACTGAGCAACACTATAACTTTTGGCATTAGGCGAGAAAGGGATGCTAGATCCAAAAAAATTTGAATCTCTAAAAATTAAGATAGGTTATTTTAGGCCTAGAGAACATGATCCTTTAGCACCTAACAATTTGTCAATACCTCGCACAAGCTTAGAGAAATGCCTACTCAAAGATTGTAGCTTGATGGTGCTTAGAGACCCTTAGGGACACTTTTGTTTAGTGTGGTTGATAGTGTCTGAGGGATGTTGTGGATGAAATGAGGTTGGTCCTAACCTAAACTTGACCAACCAGAGCTAACAGAGTAGATGATTTGATCCTAGGACTAACAGTTTGAAATATACACAACTTTTCTCATTTGAATTGAGCAACACTACAACTTTTGGCATTAGATGAGAAAGTGATGCCAAATCCAAACAAAGTCAAATCTCTAAAAATTGAGATAGGTTGTTGTAGGCCTATAAAATGCAATCATGTAGCACCTACCAATTTGTCAATTTTTGGCATGAGCTCAGAGAAATGCATGCTCAAAGATTGTAGCCTACTGATGCTTAGAGACCCTTAGGGACACTTTTGTTTAGTGTGGTCAATAGCGTTTGAGGGATATTGTGGCTGAAATGAGGTTAGTCCTAGCCTAAACCTAACCAAATAGAGTAGATGATATGATCCTAGGACCAATCGTTTGAAATATACACAACCTTGCTCATTTAAACTAAGCAATAATGCAACTTTTGGTATTAGGCAAGAAAGGGATGCCAAATCCAAAAAAAAGTTGAATCTTTAAAAATTGAGATAGTTTGTCATAGGCCTAGAAAAAAAATCTTGTAGTACGTGACAACTCATTAATACCTCACGCGAGCTTAGAGATACATGAGAAAGAAGGATTAAGGGGTGAACACCATGAGAAAGCATTGTTGGAGGGTATAAAGTTGATGCAAGGGTATATTGACAAGTGATATGCCTTAACAAGGGGTAATTTTTTGAGTTGACGTTGATTAGATATGTTGAATTGAAGGTGTACATTGAAAGAATAAATTTTGAAAGTGATTAGAGAGTAAATTTTTAGAAAGCCCTAGTTTTTAGGAGCAAGTGGTGAGGATTTAATGGTTGGGAATGTAAACAAGGCCAAGGGGACTTTAAACCAGTGAGGATTTAATGGTTGGGAATGTAAACATGGACAATGAAACTTTAAACCTATTAAATGTGTGTGTGTGTGTGTGTGTGTGTGTGAGAGAGAGAGAGAGAGAGAGAGAGAGAGAGAGAGAGAGAGAGAATAGGGGATAGGATAAAAAGAGTGAGAAATATGGAGAGAATGAGAGAGAGAAGGGGATAAGAGTGAGGGGGGATAGGGGGAGAGAGAGAGAGAGAGAGAGAGAGAGAGAGAGAGAGAGAGAGAGAGAGAGAGAGAGAGAGGGGATAGGATAAAAAAGAGTGAGAGAGAGATGGAGAGAATGAGAGAGAGAAGGGGATAGGATAGAGAGAGAGAGATGATTTAGGGGTTAGTGAGAGAGGGGAGGGGGGCTTAGGGGTTACTCAAAGAGAGACCACACTTAAGAGTAATAAGTTAGAGACATAGATGTTAGGATTTAGTGAGAGCTATATCTTAGGATTTATTTTGTGTGCATGTATTTAGAGAGAGAGAGAGAGAGAGAGAGAGAGAGAGAGTCACAAATATGTTAGCATTCATGTTTACCTATTAATTTTATTTTTGGAAAACAATTACTACCTATTTTAGATTATTCTTAATTTAAATAGATGGAAAATAAAATTTTGATGTCATAGGATTTATTTATCTGCATCATATTTTAGATCTCTTTAATATATTTCCAACACATTTTGAACAGAGCCAATCGGACTACGTATGTGAAAGTTATGGTCTTCGGAGTAAAGCCTACATTTAGTTCTTCAAAACCTGATATGGGATCATATTTTGAAGAAGTAAACTTCAAAATCTGATCAGATTTTGGATGCAATTTTTTAATTTTCATAACCCAATCAAGTTATTTGAATCCAAAAAAATTGATTGGGTTATTTGATTCAAAAAAACTGATCGGGTTATGGCTTGGTGATAGCCTAAGGAAACAACCCAAAGGCTTGGGAGATTGTTTTCCCTCCATTTGTTTTCCTTTAGATATTTTTTCATCTTTTAAAATGAATTCTCATCTTTCTCTTCTTCAATGGTCAAGTGGGTATCTCTAAAAAAAATACCATAGTCTTACACTTCTTCTTAGCTTTCTAAACATATAATTTTTTTTTCACTTTTTGGACATCATTAACATTGTAAACTTTAATTACTTTTACCAATGCCTTGAAATTCCTCACAGACATATGTCTAGCATTTTTTAATAACTTTTGATATACTTAACTAAATTTAAAATAAAATAAATATTATTTTTCTACACACTTTAAAAAAAAGTTTTCATTTTCTATGATTTTGATACAAGTTATGGTCAGCACACGAACATGTACCAAAAATTCAGGATGTAGTTAGTTCAATAATTCATAAAAAAAAAAATACTCATAAAAAAATTACAAAAAATACACAACTTCTAGATATGTCTCTTAACTATCATCCTAGTAAAGGAATTTTCAAAATATTGAATATAACTGTCTTTTATGTTGCACATGAAAAAACTATGTTATGTTTTCTAAGAAAACCACGAACTATTTTTGTGTGTGCAGATTTTGACCCATCTAATCTTATCCATTTTGTGAAAAACTCTAGTAGTTTAGAAAGTAGATTCAGAGTAGAACACTTTATATGTTTTACACATCTTGTCATTGTAAGTGAATGACCCTCAAACCTCTCGTCCAAGTTTAGGTTTACCTAATTTCAGTAAAAAGGTGTCCACTTATACCCTCCTTTTTGTATACCACCTTGGTGCACTCACCCATATGTATACACACTTGTTATGTGACCTTTTACATTTATAGTGGACATATTTGACATATTTGATATTTACATGTATTATGTGACCATTTACATTTACAATTCATATATTTGGTATTCACGTGTTATTAGATATTTACACTTATATTGCATATATTTTAGAAATTCAATAGAATATGTTTTAGATAAATGTACATGTCCTAAAAATTTATATAGAATATATTTTAGATAAATTTAGATGTTCTATAAATCTCTATAGAATATGTTTTAGATAAATTTATATGTCCTAGAAATATTTATACAATATGTTTTAGATAAATTTACATGACCTTGAATTTGATATAGAATATATTTTAGATAAATTTGCATGTCCTATATTTGTAGTTAAGTAAGGTCTTAAATTTACAAATAAGTAAGGACTCTGCAACTCTATTATTTGCTCTGCAATGTTGCTGCCTTTTGCCGCTCCTTTTCAAATTTTAAAACTAGTCTCATGGTGGGCTCTAAGTCTCTTGACCCTCCACCATCCTAAAACTTGTAGATGGTGTTAACCTTGCACAGGGATTTGAATGTTTCAAGAAAAAGGTGTGGGGCTGTTGATGTGGAGATGAAGACAATCTCTGGCCCTACCACCTTGGGAAATGGAAAACATGCTGGTGCTCCTGTGGAAGGTAGAAAAAAGTTGACGATTGGGACCCCAATTGGGTGGAAGAATGCATTAGTGGGTACCCATGTGGCTAGAGATTTAATGGAGGATCCAAAGATTGCACATAATGCTAATGGGCCAGTGATCTCCCTTTTGGATACTTTGGTGGATAGTGTTACTTTTGGCCTCAAACTATGTGTGGTTGGTATATTTGTTGCCTTCAGACCCATGATAGAGATGGTCTAAAAGTGGATAGGCTAAAAATGGAAGATAAAGGGAAGTGTTGGTATTTTTGCAATGCCAAACGACCTTTTTTGTTTCAAATTCACTATGAGGAGGATATCAATTTAATACTTTTGGAAACTTGTTATTATGGAAAGAATTTCCTTGCATTGACAAGGTGACACCCAAGCTTTGATGCTAGCATAGAGCTCAACAAGCTAGCTCCTATCTAGGTACGACTACCTGGACTACCCCTTGAATTTTGGGATGAGAAGATCCTAAGGTGGATAGGGAATTCCTTTGATCATTTTGTTATTGCGGAAACAATGACAATACAAAATTTAGACTTGTGTATGCCATATTATGTGTGTGAATGTTGCATGGAATTGGGCTCTCTCAATTGTGGTCACTCTAAAAACTAAATGGGAAGAGAAATACCAACCTATAGGAAACAAGGATGAAAGACTATTCTGTCAGAAGTGTGGACAATTTGGGCATGCCATAGTGGACTGTAAAGCCCAACTACAAAAGGAGAAACAAAAGGAAGGATCCCCAAGAATTGTAAAAGAAACACTAGGGGAATCCTCAGAAACTACACGGCTAGAGGAGGCTATTGTTGGCACTCAAATCCTAGAGGCTAACAAGGTGTAGGATACCCTTGTCATAGGGTCTGAGGGGCTAAGTAAACCCAAAGTGGGGAAGCTTTAGATAAAAAGAAGAAAATGGAAGAGTAATCATTTAGAGAAGAGATAGAGGAATTAATAAGGTCACCTTTGGGGGGACCTTAGGAAGGTGAGATGATGGAGGAAGGAAAAATAGTGATACACCACTACCTTCCTAGTTCTATAACTAGCCTGAGAAGCAAGGATTAAAGGGACAAAAGTCTCTAGACTGTGATACCCATGAGGGTTATGCATCCGTCTAAGAATTATGAAGGTCTCTCCAGTGAAGATAGCATAAAAAGTGATGTTAAGTTTAGATAAAGCAAAAGCTGAAAAAGAACTAAGCCCCACTTCCCCATAGGTAGGTGATAATGAGGAATGAGAAGTTTAGAAAAGGAAGAAAATGGGGGGAGGGGGGGGGTTGGGGAGAATAGATGTAGGGACATGTGGTATAGCTGGAAGACCAAGTAGTAGAGCAACCAGGACAAAACAAGTAGCAAGGGACATGGCCAATGGTAAGAAGCTTACATTGGAGACTGTAACAAGAGGTAAGAAATCAAATTTCTTTCTTAGAACTTAAAGGGGCTAAATAACCCCTAGAAACAATATGCTTTAAAGTAGTGTATATTCTAGGAAAAGGTTGAGTGTGTGTTAATACAAGAAACCAAAATGTCTAGTTCAAATTTTAGTAGACTTGTGGGTCATATTTGGCTAAGGGCTACCTTCATGCATGCAGATGCTTACAAAGCCTCAGGGGGTATTTCTACCATGTGGAACCCATGTTCTATGACTAGATTTGAGTTATGGAAAGACACAAATTTCCTAATAATTGAGTTTCAAACTAGTAACAAAAGAAGGGGGGTTATCAATATCTATGCTTCTAATAATAAGATAGGGAGAAAAGAAACCTATGGAAAGATGGAAAGGATAATGAATACTATAAAGGAAAACCAAATAATGTGTATGGGAGATTTTAATAACCCCCCTCTACCACTCAAAAAAGTTAGGTGGAAATAGAGACTGCCTTGAAAGTTTGCAAGATCTTCATGATTTTATGGGAAAAATGGATTTTATAGATGTAGAATTGAGAGGAAACCCATTCACCTAGACTAATAACAAAAAATGAAGTGATCTTATTCAAGTAAAATTGGATAGACTGATGGTGATGAGGAATTGGAATTGACTGGGTGATTCCTTTCTAGAGAACCTCCCAAGAACTACTTCTGACCATTCCCCCTTAATCTTCCATTGGGAGGATGGTATAAAAGGAGGTCCAAAACCTTTTAGGTATGAAATAATGTGGGAATCCCACCCAAAATTTATAGATTGAATGCAAAAATGGTGGAACATAAGGATAGATGGTATTGCAATGTACAAACTAACTCAAAAATTAGATTATATAAGTAGAAATATTAAGGGATGGGCTAAGAGTTCCTTTGGAGATTTGTTCAAAGTTAAAAGAGAAGTGAAAGAGAAACTTAAAAAATTGCAAGGGGATATTGCTAAGTGTAATAATTTGGAAGAAGGTACACAAGAAGAAGAAGAAGAGTACAAAAAAAAATGGAAGGACATCATTTTGAGAAAGGAAATATTTTGGAAGTAAAGATCGAGAGTTCAATGGTTAATAGAAGGTGACATGAACACTACCTTTTTCCATAGGTTGGCCTCAAACCATAAAAGAAGAAACATGATCAACATGTTGGAAGGAGAAGGGGGAAGGGTATATAAAGACTAGGAGGAGATGGGAAGACATGTTGTGGAATACTTTTTCAAGGCTTATAAAAAGGAAAATAGAATTGGAAATTAGGTCATAAGAAGAAGTTTGATAAAAATGATCCCACAAGTGCTAGGAGAAGCTGAAAATAATAGCATTCTCAAAAATATCACAGAGGAGGAAGTGAAATGGGTGGTGTTTTCTATGAAAGATTACAAGGCCTTAGGACCTGATGGTTTCCCCCCAACATTTTTCTAGCAAATCTAGGAGATTATTAAAAATGAGCTGATTTGGGAAACCAAAGATTTCTTTAAAATGGGGAAGATGCTAAAAAGGATAAATAAGACTTTTATTGCTTTGGTCCCTAAGACTCTGAAACCCATGAGTTTCCTTGACTTCAGACCCATAGGCCTTTGTAACATAGTCTATAAGGTTTTTGCTAAGGTAATGGTCAACAAGATTAAGCCCTTCTTAGAGAATATTATAGGAACACCACAAAAAGGGGTTTGTGCTGGGGCGACAAATTTTGGATGCTATGATAACCACTCATGAGATCATACATTCAATGGAGGAAAATAAAATACCTAGTATGGCCTTCAAATTGGATATCTCTAAGGCATATGACAAGGTAAGATGGGATTTTCTTTATGATGTTCTTGAAAGAGTGGGGTTTAATGAAAAGGTCATAAATCTTATTAGGATGATGGTGAGTACTATCTAGTATGCAGTCCTATTAAACAACTCTACTTGTGGTAATTTTGAAGTGGGGAGAGGATTAAGGAAAGGGGATCCACTATCTCCCTACCTCTTCATTATGGTGGCAAAGGTGTTGGCGAGATCATTTATTAAACTAGTAAATATGGGTTGTGTTAAAGGTATTGAACCTACCACTACTGTTGAAACTAAAGTTTTACAACATTTTGTAGATGACACTTTTCTTTTTGGAGAATCCTCTATAATGGAAGCCAGAGCATGGAAGAGTATCCTTAGAAACTACGAAGATAGCTCAGGTTAGCAAATAAATTACTCTAAAAGTATACTTTATGTTTTTAACACTAGATGCTTTTATGCAGAGGAAGATTAGGAAAATTTTAGGCTATCAGTCAGCTCACCTCCTAGATACCTATCTTGTTTTACCTTTAACCACCAAGGAGGTAACAAATAACTTTTGGATTACCATTGTTGAAAGTATCTGGAAGAAGCTAGTAGGATGTAAAATGAATATTCTCAGTAATGCGGGAAAACTACAGCTACTCTCTATGGCTCTCCAGGGCATCCCAATTTACTTTCTATCCCTTTTTAAAATAAATCAAAACATGGCAGACAAAATTTAGAGAATACATAGGAATTTTCTTTGGTCAAGAATAGAGGGAAAGAACAAATTAAATCTTATCAACTGGGAGGATGTTTACAAACCAAAGGATAAGGGAGGTTTGGGAGTGAGAAGACTCAGGGGCCTAAATAAAGTCCTTCTTCCTAAAATTGAATGGAGGTTGGGAGAAAACAACACAGATTGGAGCAAGATCATGAAGGCTAAATACCTATCTAACTCCCTATTTACTCATAATCTTTTTAATAATGACCTCCTAGGAGGATCCAAAATATGGATGAATATTGTCAAAAGTAGAGGTATACTTAAGGAAGGGGTGAGATGGATTATGCATAGTGGGAAAAACATCAGGTTCTGGGATGATAATTGGACTAGGGAGAAACCACTGGCTTACAACAAATTTAGAAGACTAAGAGAAACATTGAAGGCAAAGGTGGGCTAAGAGTGGCAGATTATATTGACCCTAGAAGGAAGTGGAAGAAATTATGAAAAGATATTTTTCCTTTGAAAGATATTCAACTACTTAAAGAACTTGAAGAGTTGATGGAAGCTCAAAGACTCCCACTTCTAATACAAAAGGATAAAGTTGTGTGGGATATAACTTCTAGTGGCCATTTTACTATCAAATCTACTTACAAAATTCTCTTTTGTAAGGACCTTTGTCCTACAACATGGCGTAAAATCTGGATTAGCAATCTTCTGCCCAAAATCAACTTCTTTTGGTGGACTGTTCATCATGGTAAAATACTATTGTTGGACAATTTGAAAAAAGGGGTTTCTTTATCACAAACATATGTTATCTCTATAAAGAAAAAGAGTAGAGTATCCCTCACCTATTCCTTGAATGCTCGTATGCTCTAAAGATCTGGTCACTAGTGTGGGAGAAATTTGGACTGTGTTGGGTGCTGAAGGAAAAATTGAGTCAGTTTGTTGATAATTGGGATTGTCCCTTTTATCATCTCAAGCTGATATTCCTATGGAGAATTGTCCCACCATACATTTGTTGGCACATATGGAAGGAAAGAAACAATAGAATCTTTCGAGAAGAGGAAAGGCCTATGGAGGTATTTATGGGAATTATGGAGAAACTACTAAAGGAAAATATAATGATTACGAAATGTAAGACATCAAAGGAAGAACCAAGAAGGAAAGAATACCAAATAGAAGAAAGATGGGGTATCCATTGGAACTTTAATCATTTTGAAAACTCTAAGGCAATAAAGAGACAATAACTAGATGGAAACCATCAACAATAACTCAGATTAAATTAAAATTTCATGGTGCTACAAGAGAGGGTGTTGGGGCATTGGGTGGAGTGTTGAGGAATGGAAATGGTGAAGTGTTTCTAGTCTATTCTGGGAAAATTGGTGGAGGAAGTAATAATATGGCTGAAGCGATGACTCTACTTTGGGGCCTACAATTGATTAATGATATGAAAATAAAGGAAATAACTATAAAAGGTGATTCTAAATTAATAATTGATATGGTGAAGGGAGTCTCTTAGCTAGCTTAGAATATCCAAAACATTATCACATATATTAGACATATCCTAAGTGGGATGGAAAAGTCCAGTTACAACACATGTACAGGGAAGGTAATATGGTGGCAAATGCTATTGCTACCATGGGGTTTGAATTAAAAGAAATGACATGGTGGAGAAGCATGGATATCCTAAAGGAGGAAATTAAGGCCCTAATTTGCAAGGAAAGGGGGGTGATAAAAAAATTGTGCATGGCTAAACAAATAAGAATCAGTGCCAAATTTGGCAATATCATCTCTAGGAAGGTAAAGCTTGCTAAATTTAATAGAAAGTACAAAGGAAATATGACGAGACACCTTCGTATAGGTCTGATAATAAATAGACACAATTTGAGGTAAGAGTTATTTTGCAATTATGGTAACATAATACAAAAATTTGAACATTTTCTTTTTGAAAGTATGAAAAAAATCATTATGGATACTGTCAGAGATTTTAGGGACATTAGAGTTATGATGCAAAGTATGCATGAATCCCATAATGAAAATGTATGGGATTTTAAAGTGCCTTGAAACCATGCTTGTAGGATGTTTAAAGGTCCTAGAGATATTATTTTCAACACTATAGTGTTGTTATTGGCTACAAATATCCCTTTTGTCAACAAGCTTGGGTATAAGAAGGCTTAGATGAAAATTACTGAGGTTGGGGGGTCAAGAATTAGTAGAGAAGAAATGGGTGGAGATTTAAATCAATTAAAGCCAATAAAGATAGAAATTTTAAGGAGAGGATGGCGACCTGGTTCCTACTAAAAGAAGGGAGCTTTATTCCTTATATGCAGGCAATGGTAGGTTATGATGAAAAATGTGCTCTTCAATTTGTGAAAGGGTGGAGTGACCACAGAGTTACCATAAATGGTATCATGTTCCAAGTAAATGAGGAGGTTATTGCTATGGCCACTGGTTTGTCCTTGAAGGGGAAAAAATAAAAGAAATTTATGAAAATGGATGACGAGGCCAACATGAATAGAATTTTTGTTGAGGATGAAGAATCAATTTTCTATAGGGGAGGCTTCTAGAAGGATAGGCTACTGAATCCTTGGGATGATGTCTTTCTGGTGATCATGAAGTACCTCATGCACAAAGGAAGGTTTGGAGTCTATTATTATTATCACTTCCCTCTCTTGAATCATTTTAGAAATAGAGATTTTATTTCTATTTCATTCTTTTTGTTACATTCCCTTGAGGTCATGATTAGCGATGTTAGGGAGAGGATAAGTAAGGGTAATAATTTCACTATCATTCATCAGGTTCTAATTTTTAGACTTTACCAGTTCCATCTTGCCCTCTGTCCCCCTAGGGTCATTGTTGTTGATAATCAATACCACCAACAAAATTCCCCTATGAGTACCAGCAATAGAACTAGAATCCACATGCTACACCATTCCCCTAGTAAGGATAATAAGAAAAAGAAAAACCCATACCTGGTAATTAAATAGAAGGGTAG
Organism: Cupressus sempervirens; assembly: GCA_028749045.1. NCBI lineage: Eukaryota > Viridiplantae > Streptophyta > Pinopsida > Cupressales > Cupressaceae > Cupressus > Cupressus sempervirens. Next base: position 963,062,729 of record CM053785.1, on the reverse strand, counting down.
TGAAAAAATAAAAATCAAAAAGCTAGTAGAGGTGAACATTGGGGATTCAGAGGAGGAGGAGGAAGGAAATGGTAAGAGAAGATTAGGGAGGTTAGCCAAGTCACAAACAAGGTATAAACAAAAGGCCAATAGATTTAGGGTTGAGGAGGTAGAGGATGAGAATTCTAAGAAAAATGGGAGAGATCTATAGGAGGAGAAACATTCTAACTCCAAGAGAGAAAAGGTGAATGAGGAGAAAGAAAAAAGTGAAAACTCTATTGATAACACCTAAGCGTATATTGGCATTGTCAAAAACACTGAGACTACTCATGTGTTAACTAGTTTTACCTTGCAACCTATCCTATGAGGACAACAAAAAAGTGGATACCTCCCCTATCACCATCTCCTCTCCGGAAAAGGAAAAAACCCATGTTTTTGCTAACCCCCAGGTTTTGCAAGATGAGAACCAACCATTAACAAAGATTAAGGAGGTGCCTGAGAATGTAGAAAAACAAACAAGGAGAAGGAGGAGGAACATAAAAATAAGAACACATAGATGGAGAAAAGGGTCAAATTTTTAGAGGATGGGTTTTATTCCTTCTCTAAATTTTCCTTGAAGGTTACCCATGCTGCTGCAACTACCCTCCAATTACTGGTGTAGAAGAAGGACGGGGCAAGGATGGACATTGAGGACAATAGAATCCTGTATAAGTTTCTTGTTGAGGACTAGGATAGGGTGCTTCTAGTTAGGAAAGGAAAAGATAAGGATGAGAAATAATGTGGAGGTCTCTATGGGTTTTTAGCCCTAGTTTATTTTTTGTTTTTGTAGTTACCTTGTTTGCTGGTTTACAACTTTTTCTTAGACTTGGGTTGGCTTGTTTATGCCAATAGTTATTATCTTCTAAACAATCATAGTATGTTTGATACTATAGTCTTTAGAATTAGTATAGATGATACTCTAGTAGTTGTGAACGATCGTGTGTTTTTTGGTTGGGTTGGATTATTAATGCCAATAGTTATTATGTTTTGAACAATCATAGTATGTTTAGTACTATAGTTGTTAGAATTAGTATAGATGATACTCTGTTAGTTGTGAATGATCGTGTGTTGTTTTTTGGTTACTAGTTATTGTTCTCTATAGCAGTGGTTGCTCTCTGCTTGTTTTTGCTGGTAGTGTGTCGGTTGTCAGCTTTTTGGTTGTAAGGGCTAACCCCCTTGTTTTGGTTACTTTTTATTTCAAAAACATATAACACATGAATGTACATAAACAATATTAATTTAAGAAAATGCATAGAATTAATTAAGAAATGTACACCTATCTATAAATACGCATATCTAGACATATGCATAAAAGTTTCATGTAAAGTAATGACATGTATATAAAAGAAATACATAACAAATGAGATATACATTTACTAACAACATCATGTATAATGTTTAAAATCACATATAAGTGTATATAACCAAGTCATGTAGATCTAAAGAAATGTACACCTATATAACAAGTTGATCTAAAGAATTGTACACCTATATCTAGAAATAAACATAAAGTAATGTAAAGTAATTGCATGTATAAAGTAATGACACTCATGTACATATTTAAGAAATACATGTATGTAGACACATGTACATATTTAAAAAATACATACATATATTCCAGAAATACCTAGAAACGTAAATAAGAAAAATACATAGTAAATGAGATATAAAATTTATACACCTATCTAGACATAAGAAATAATAAGAATACATATTGAAATATATGAAAAACATAAACACACACACACACACATTCAAGAAGAAATGAGAACGTTATGTATAATTTTTAAAATCACTTACATGTGTATGTAGCCAAGTCATGTAGATCAAAGTAATATAGATATATAAGAAATATATTAAGTAATGAAATATAACTACTTGATCTTCAACTAAAGATCCTGATACATATGGTCTAGATCATCTCTATATTTGATTATCTTCGATAAATTTTCATTATCTTCAATAGATAACCTTCACTTTGGTTTGCAACATCCTCTTTTTGGAACTATACCAAACTGAATCTTTGTGGCTATAACCAAGTGGCTATAATGTCGAAATTTTTGGCCAAACATGTATTCAATAAATTAAACACCATTGTGGTCAATTTTTGTTTTCTTATAATAGGTACCTAAAAAATAAGATTTACTTCATTAACTATTCTTAATATTCTAGATAAGAAATAAAGATTTACAATTAATATATGAGCTAATTGCTTGTATAGATATCATGAGAGGATAATTTACCTTCAATAACAATTGAACCAATTCGATATGACTGGTTATCATCATCTATAGTTGGTTCAATCAACTTGAATCTCATTTCTTTAAATCTTAGTACAAAGTAATCTACACCATCCACATGTGTCAAGATCTGCAACCACATCAAAGATGTCACCTATATATGTACAAAATAATTTATTAAACATTTAAGAATATAAAAGATAAATGAATAATATCAAGACAATCAAATAAAATGAAACATGTTTGGGAAAACACACCTATAGCTACTAAATCAAAAACACATTCATAATTATCTAAATACATAAGATTATGAATGTCTATGTCATTTTCATTTTCTTCATAAGGAAAACTTTTGATTATCTCTTTCATCTTCCATTTTGAAACATACCCATTTGCAATATTATTGCATTGTTCTGAATGCAGGCATCACAAAAACATGATTTTTCTCTTAGTTGAATTACTAGAGGTTTGTGTTGTTTTGTAGTCTTCAGTTGATGAAAACTTCCAATTCCAACAATTGGTTGACAATTGTAAGGATTGGATCAATTAATATACATGAAATACATGAAATTTGCAAATTTATATATCAAAATCTTACCTTTAATTCTAAATATGAAAGAAATATGATCAAAGCAAAATATAAATCTTACCTTTCACTTCCCAAATTTTTTTTTATTATATGTTGTGTCTCAAGGAGAAAAATGAGTTTTGCACCATTCAAAAACTTGATTTGATTTCTCTATCTTTGCACCTATACAGGAAAGAAAAATTGATGAATTTTAAAAAATCTATAAATTAATCATATAATATGCTTATATACATCAAATTTGAGTAGAAAACATAAATTTTATACCTGAAAGTTCATGTTGGCAAAGTGCATGCTTTACACATGCTCTTGCTCCACTATGCTCTCATTTTCCATGTCCACTTTCAAGGAAGTTCTGAATAAACTTAACATTGTGTCTAGCATGTTGTATTTCTATTCAATTTGATGCTTTTTTAGATTTAAATTGCATTGGAAAAATTGAATTTATCAAATTTATGAGTAATAAAAAATACCAAATTCTTCATTTAATTAAATATATATGAAATTCAAAATTTAAACTTTGAATACATGTACCTGCACAACCATCAAACCAAATCCATTGTTCTAAAGTATTTATCCCATGATTTGCAAGGTCATTAAAGAACATTGCAAAATAATGAACTACATAGCCCCTATCATGAACCTTGTAATCACTGATATAAAAATAGACTTCCTTGATGATAATGCATTCATCCACGTCAAATTTGAATGTCTATAGGTAACTTGTACAAATAATGCAACTTGATTAGAGTGATAATATTTATCTTGAATTTTAGATTGACGAAAAAATTTATACTTTTTAGAAAAATCTAAAATTGACATAATACATCTTGGTGGGAAATTATATATATATATATCTCAGAATTGTTTAGCTTGCCATCTTGCACCATGACAATGCTAGATCTGTGGATAAATCATAGTCTTGAATTTGTTCATAAAATCACCATATGGAAAATTGCTCTCCTTCAATGCATTTTTTAAGATTCAACTCCATTCTTTGTTTGATATGTCTCATACTCAAATCTATTCCACACAACTGGTGTTGAAAATATCAATATTGTCCATTTCATATGATTTTTTTTTGTAAATCTCCATAATTTGTGTATGCATTTTTTATGCATTGTACATTGGATTAATTTGAATCTTCTAACGTATCACATAAAATAGACTTCACAAATTGTGTTGTACTTCTAGGAATGATCACACATCTGGCTTAAGTGTTTCCATGAATTTTTTATAAGATTGCAAATAAAGATGAAACTCAACGTGATTTTGACGACAACAAGTTTCATGTACCTTATTTATGCCTACAATATAGGAGTGCAACCTCTCAAACATTCTTTGACAAATTTTCACATTCAATTTTTTTTTCGAAAGCTTCAAACAATTCACTTTGTGTTGTGTCTACAAACTATTTTGGATGTGACATTTTCATATTAGTCTCTTCATCTTTCATTTTTATAGTGTCTCTTCTATTGGAAGAAATACGAGAGTGGTTGGTCCAATATACAACAACCTGACCTCTATTATCTTAAAAAATTCTATCTTTTCGAGGAAGCCTGCAAATATTAACCCAGATCTTTTCAATTTTCTCACCTAGAAAATTTCTCCATTTGATAAATGTTTGAATAGTTATTCTAGGTAGATTGAGGAATCTAGAAATTTCTTGAACTTTCTTTTTCTATGACAAGTTCATTTTAGTAATCATAGTCACCAATTCACTACGTGTAACACTTAAATCAACTACTCAACTTTTTTTATCAATAGCATTTAATGCATCTGCCAAATTTTGAAATATTATTTTTTTTCACATGACCTTTAGAGATTTTCTTATTGTTCAAACTCAACAACTCTAGAACAAGATTCATTTCTCTTTTTTTGAATAACTTGACAAATAATTGTACTTTACCAATCAAAGATTTTTTTTCAAAATATTTCTCCCACATTTTTGAGGTGTAGCTTGAATGTAATTTTAGGTACCATGTGTTTGGATGACTTAATTTCTCTAAAAAGAGATTCTTCATCCATCTCCATCAAATTTTCCAAGCCAAACACAAAATTTGTAGATTTCCTACTACTTTCTAGAACTTCAACATAATTTTCTTCAACTTTAATCAATACATTTTGTCCATCCTTTCTTCTTGTCATCTCTTACTCGATCATTGTTGATTAATGGAGATATAAACATGATAACCAAGATACTAAGAGGGGAGGGGGTGTGAATAAATTTTTTAAGCACGTTTACTTTTCATCAATTCATTCACACATTCACAATTAATCTTATGCATGTAAAACTAGTAATAATGAACTTTCTATATCATGTAAATCCGATCTATCACATATGAATGAAAATAAACACATAACACAATATTTGTTACCCAGAAACCCTCCAAGATGAAGGTAAAATTGGGGTGGGGATGACACCCACAAATCTTCACTACTGCAGTAATAAGGTTAATATATTATGGTTACAATGTTTCATTGTAAAATATGATCTACCCTATGAGGGGTCTACCCTGTTAAAAGCTTAAGAGACTACTAGGTCTCACCTTGTTAGGGTCTTAAAAATTACAACAAAGTAATGACACTATTAGGAGATTTACAAAGATCTACTAAGACTACTCTGTTAAGAGATTTACCCTAATTCAAGTCGATTAAAACTAATTCAATACCTGACTCTTAGTATGCTCTATAAGCTGATTTCAAGTCTTCTCCTTGCTAACTAATCCTCTCCTCTGATCTGATAATACTTGTCTTCCCCTTTCACTTCACTTCTATGAATAGGTCACTTGCTCTATTAAGTGATAATAGGACCCTTCATTGACTTTTGAACTAATCTTGATTCTTCACTTAACTAGTCACATATTACTCCTTGTTTTCATGCATATAATTCTCTTCTTCATGACATATTACACCACACATGATGATCTAGGTTAAGATCTCATCTATTCAAAGAGTTTTGTAAAGAGTTTTCTAGATCCTCCCAATATTAGCCTCTCCATCTCAATCATTGATCACAAAACATAGGGTTATGTAATCCATGTCATTCATGCATAAAAATCTATGAAAAAACCTCTACAAATATTAAATGTTCCTTCCATATCGGCTCAAAAATATGTTACCTCAAAATCTATTCCATTTTTGACTTTTATGTAAACTCTGCATTGCTCAGCCTTTACTATTTTTTGACACTCAACATTGTTGTTTCTTGGTCTATATTGTGCTCAACACAAACTAGTCGACACTTGTATGCTTGAAACTTAGTCACTATTGAGCTCGACTCATATAGAAAATACTCAATGACCATACATTTGTTCGTCTCCCATAGAGCTTGGTACATACTTGCTTATGTACATGACTCAGCCTATGTAGAGTCGCTCAGTCATAGTGATGGCTGTCTAACTCTACCTTGTAAATGAGTAAGTTTTTGGCACTAATAGAAAAAAATAGTTAAAGATACCAACAATCTCCCCCTTTGACATTATTGGAAAAAACACTTTGTCATATTTACATCATTACAAATACAATCTGATATAATTTCTCCCCCTAAGTCTTATTACTGATGCAAAAAATGAATAAACAATGTAAAATGAATATGTCACATTTATTTCCTAAATCCAATTCCCCATTTAAAAATCTATTTCCCCCTTGTTTTTTAACATTGATGTTATGGCTACTGGGGTAGAATGGGTGGAAGCAATCCATATTTGTTAATGAACGTCTTGTGAACTTGGGTGATCATGGGCAATACATGATCCCATGTGGTTCATGCTACTACCAAAATGTAATTCTGCAACTGTAGTCTTGCAACTAAATCAATTAAGTTGTCAACCATTGAAAGATTGTGATCTTCTTTGATAAGATCCTATGCCGATTGTAGCTCCCTTTGCATGACCTTCAAACAAGGTATCATCATTGCTTGTATAGAGATCAATTTGGATCTCATATTTCTGTTAGCAGACCAAAGCTTGGCCAATGTGCCTTGAGTATTCAGTATATTATTGTAATGATCTATGCTAGATCCCAGTGACTCTAAAATATTATTGTTTGATCTCTTCATCTCAGCTTGAATTTGGTTTATTTGTGCCTGAATATTCCTTGTGAATCTTGGCACATTTGAAAAAAATATTGTACACATGTTGTACCTTTTGAATTAGTTCTGTCATAACCTGTATTCATCCTTACAATTGCACTTTCTACTTTGAAATGGTTATGAAAACCTTGTCCACAACCTTATTCTTGAATATTCTTGCAAACCAATCCATCAATTTTTTATTTGATTCCATATTACTAGTACTGACTTGATTTAAAAGCTGGTTAATTATTGGCTCTTCTTCATCAAAATTTTGACTATCAAAAGCATCAACAAAAATATGCTTTACATTATAAAGTACCTTCTTTTGCTTCAACTCTCTCTTTAGCTCTTCTTGGCTTTTCTTCTTTGACAAAACTTCTTGTAGCAAATTCTTTTGCTCCAAGGTGAGATTTTCCAGGTCTAACTGTGGCATCCCAATTATTTCTTCCAAACTACCTTCAATATTTGGTGAAGTATCCTTTATTGATTTTTCTTTCTCCTTGGTGAAGGAGTGTTGTTGCTTACCACTAATTTGAGAGTTGGTGAAGGAGTTTCACCACTCAGTCATGCATGTGCATTGGTGCTCAAGAGAACAATGGTTGCACTTCATCTTATTGTCTGCACTTGTTTCTTTCTCTTCACCTTCTACCTTTGTATCAAAGAGCTTTGAATAATCAACCTCTGGAGTGTTAGGGGTGTCAACATGTACATTTGACATGCTGCCTTGTGGACTTGGTACACCTAAACTTTTTGCACTGCTATAATCATCTTCGATGTTAAAAATATCTATCTCTTTCTCTACTTCTTTGGTGGATAAACCAAAAATGATTTTCCAAAGCAACTTAGTCTGTTTTTCTACTACTTCCATTTTATTTTTTAAGATAATTTTTTTTTTACTTAGGAATAAATCTGCTCTTGTACTACTCCAAAAATGTGTTCTTTTGATCCTGGGACAGATCAGGCATCACTCTAACTAGTGTGTTAGTCCTTATTTTTTCTCTTCTAATTTTGCATGCTACCATCTCCTTTCTAGTTTCTCAAATAAATCTTTGGGTATCTTCTTCTCAATTTCTCTAGGGACAAGCTTTTGATTAGCAACCATTTCTACCATTGCCTCCTCAACTTTTGTTCAATTTGTATTATCCAATGTATCATAATTTACAAATCTAAAACTAGATAATCCTATAGATCTCCTTAGGTTTGCACATACCTCTTTAATAGACCTTGTTTTCCTTATGGTTAGTCCTCTGACCATTCTCTTTCTCTTTGTTTTATGGACATTGGACTTTGTAGTTTCTACTACCTTTTTCCTTGCAAACTACTTAGCATGAGCAGTTGCTTTGGTCCTTGGCTTGTTTGGTGGTAGAGGAGAGAGGGGTATCACTATTGGCTTCCTCTTGGTTCCTTGAGCCTTCTTTCTTGGTGGAGTGAAAAAAACTAGGGCTTTACCCTTGTCACCTTATGCTTCTTCCTCATCCTCATCACCACTATCTTGTTCTTCATCTTCCACAAGACCTTGTGTTAATTATAAAGGTTCTTTTCCCTTGCCTAGGGTGACCAGTTTAGCTTCTAGGTCTTCAATCATCCTCTTCCTTTTCTTTTCTTTTGAAGCTATCTTGATATTTATAGTTATTCTAGCCTTTGCTTCCTCATATCTTCCAAAAGGTTTGGCCTTGACATCTATCTCTTCATTCAACGGTGCTTCAATGTTTGCACTCACTAGATCACTATCAATTTCATAGTCAAAACCTTGTAACCAAGCCTTCCTTAGCTTCACTGCCTTAACAAATGTGTTATCTATATCTACAAGAAAGAAAATATCACTATAATATATTGTAACCAATTCTTCTAGTATCCTCATCCTCATTTTCATTCTTTTCTTAAATTCATTAAAACAAGCATCCATAACATTCTTAAATTTTGCTCCTAATTGAGTAATGTATTCATTTATCTATCTTGTCACTAGTTTGTCTTGTTCCCAAACAACATTACTAGCACTAGGAAAATAGTTCTGGATATAAAAGAGAATATATACAATGAGGGATCCAAAATTACACATTGACTTCTTTTCTTTCCTCATAGATGACAAATTATTTACTAGTTGTAATTTTAGTAGCTCGACAAGATAATATTTATGATCTTTCATCACTATCTTCCAGGCTTGATCCATTGCCATATAAGACACACTATTCAATCTACTCAAATGGTAGAATTTGTGAGCTATAAACCTCACTTCAAATTCAATTAGTGGATCATAAATGCTTGTAATGGACAGACTTTGTTCATTCCACTTGGTTCCAATGTTTTCTTCAACTTCTTCATGACTCATGCATCACATGATTTTCTCCTTATCTATGGTTGGATAGCCTATGACTCTATGAATCATTTTCTTCATATCTCCATGGGTCTATTTTGTAACCAATACTTCATGTCATGGATTCTTCTCTGTACAATCTTAATCCATTCAATCTTGAAATTATTTGGGAAATCTAGGGCACAAATTAACCCTTTCCTCTCAACAACTTTATATTCATCCTTCAAGATTCCTTCATTGCATAACTTTTCATATGCCTCTCTATTCTCATAGTCTCCCACTTCTCTAATTTTAGACATGTAACAACTTCTAACATCATGGATCATAATAATTTTTGGTGGTATCAAGGATGGAACACCCATTGAATCTCCTTTCATCATAATTTTTGGAATAACACAAAAATTTAGTGGAGGACAAGCATCATTCTTCACCGGTTGAGCTCTACTAACCTCTTGGATCATTCTAGTGGTAGATGAAGTTTCCATATTTGTTGTTAGGATTTGAAGTTCTTTCCTTCTCTTGATTACTTGACATGGTTAAGATCTTCACTTGTTCAAGCTTCTTCACCAAATTGCTTTGGAAATCTTTTGTTGATCACTCAAATCACTAAATCACTCTATGCTCTTGAAATCTGTATGCAAGATATGAGATATTGTCATCAAAATTTCATATATACCTTCTTTTGATCAATTTAGTGTCTCCATTAATGTTGTGTACTTAGGTAGGTGGAAGCCAACTATCTTGGTTGATATTTGTGCCTTTTGAACTAGGTCTTTTCTCTACAACTCAGTCTCTTCCAGATCAATTAGTCTCTACCATTTCATTTGATCTCTACCTTTTCATTCTGAGGCACTTGGTCTATGTTACAATGCTTGGTCAACATAAAATATTTTAATGATGCTCAAAAATACTTCATAAATTTGTTCTTATACATCTTTATATATGCTGATATTAACTTTGGCACATTTTATGCAAGGAACTGTTGTATGATGTATCAATGAAATATACAGTTCCACACATACCTCTCTTGCTTAGTTTGAGATGACATGATCATCTTCTCTATTGGATTGGGTGACCTCAACTTCATTTGCTCCACTATTTCCATCTTCTATTCTCTTTTTCCATTTTTAATTCATTTCCTTCTTAATTTTCTCAATGTCTACTTTTCGTTTACCTTTGTCTTTTGTTTGATTTGTTGAATGTACTTGAGTTCTACAATTATTGCTTAAATGTCCAAACTTGTGACATTTGGAGCATGCATTGTTAGGTGCATTATTCTTCCTTTGATTTGTCTAGTAAGATCTTTTCTAAGATCTACATTCATATGCTCTATGCCCATACTTCTAATAGTTATCAAAATATTCTTCAAATCTAGGTGTAGTAGATGCATTCCTCAATCTTGACCTACACTCATGTTTTTGATGTCCTTGTTTCTTGTAGTAAAAAGAGTAGCCACTAAACTTAGGTTTAGGATTTTTCATAACATATTTTCTTTGACAAATGTTTTCAGTATGACCAAATCTTCCATAGTGATAGCATGTTGGTTTGTCCTTTGATTTTTCATTCCTCAGTTCTCCATTCCTAGATGATTCTCCATGTTTAGTACATGAATGTCCTAACCCATAAGAATAGATAGATGAATTCATAAGTTATTCAACCTACTGCATTGGCTTTTTAGGTTTGTTGAATCTCTCCATAGATTCTTTCTTAGTTTTTAGTTCATTCTTCAATATGTCCTTTTGTGATTTGAGATTTGCAATTTCTACATCCTTGTGATTCAATTCCCAATTTGAAAGCATTAGTTGTATCATCATGTCCAGTTGTGTGTTTGGAGCTTCTACACATCTGATATCCTTTCTTCTAGTCTTGTAGCCATTACTCTTTTGTCTTCCTTAGCCATAGTCCTATCTTCTTGAACTTTCTTCTTTTGTTCAGTCCCTTCACATAATCATATTGATTGGATTCCATGTTCTCTTTTTAGTCCTCTTATTTCTTCATTCAATAATTTTTTTCCTTTTCAAGTAGATCTACAGATGCTTTGTCATTTGGATTGATTGATTCAAACAATCCTCCAGTCTCAATTTCTTCATAAGAAAATTGTTTTATTTGGATAGTAATTTTCTTTCTCCTTTTTAGGGAATCCTTCAGAACTTGTCTTTCTTTCTCAAGTTTCTGTAGTATGAGTTGGATGTCAATCACCTTGTCCAGTTTAAAAGCCTCCATCTCCAAGCAATTAAGCTTCTCTCAGAGAACCAATGCTCTTATACCAATTTTTGACTGATGGAGGTATAAACAAGATAACCAAGATACTGGGGGGGGGGGGGGGGGTGTGCGTGAATGAGAATCTTAAGCACTTTTACTTTTCACCAATTCATTCACACATTCACCATTAATCTTATTCATGTAAAATTTTTAATAATGAATTTTCTATATCATGTAAATCTGATCTATCACATGCATAAAAATAAACACATAACACAATATTTTTTACCCAGAAACCCTCCAAGGTGAAGGTAAAACTTGGGGGGGATGACACGCACAAATCTTCACTACTGCAATAATAAAGTTAACCTATTATGATTACAATGTTTGATCATAAAATATGATCTACCCTATGATCTACCCTAAGATATGATGATTACTCAAATCTATTGATGGGACATATTGCTACCTAATCTAAATGTCATATCTATTTGATTGATGAAGAGGATTTGAGTAATTGCTCATAAAAATAGCACCTAGAGGAAAGGTTGAGTTATGAAAAGGAAGCTACAATGGACATTTGATTAGATAGACTTTGATAAAGCAAAGTGATTATTTATGTCAAGAATGTTAAGCCAAGCTGATCAATAGAGTAAATGGAAAAAGAATGGCGAGTGATGCTAGTGTCAACTGAGCATCAATATCGACCAAGTAAACTAGTCGATGCTGAACCAAAAGTTTTACAAAACCCAAGTGTTAAGTGATAATTGAGTGTCAGAACTTAGTGATTAACTTAGTGACTATTAAGTAACACTGTTGAAGATGAATTCAAGGAAATCATGATTCCCAACTAACTCAATTGATTTCTTGGGAGATGTAAACCATGTTGAAGATAAGATTGATGAGTTGGATAATTAAATTCAAGGCAAGAATTAGGTAAAGGCCTAATAGATGGATTCTAGAGAAGCTTCTAGAAGAAGATTAAGAAGATGAACATACATAATGAACCATGTTGAGCTTGATTGTAAACACTAAGATCTATGGTGGTTGTGGAAAATAGTAAAAAAAGAGTTACCTATTTAAAGAGGTACATAGCTGAATAAGGTGTATGTGTGCAAGCGCATATGTGAAGAGAGGCATATAGAGATAGGTGGATCAAAGATGTACAAGTGTGAGAGTGAATGCGAAGCTAAAAGAGATTGCTTACATAGATGTTGCTGATAGTGATAAGTGAAATCTGAGAAAGAAGGCATAAGTATTGTTGAAGGGGAAAGACTAATTTCTTGAAGGGTTGCTAAGTGAGTTAAGAACATAGATGATGATGGAGAGCTTATCAGTGAATCAACACTTGGATTGAATAGAGATCTAAATTTGCAAAGTGAGTTGTAATCACATAGATCAAAACCTACTTTCTTCTTTCTAATCATTGTAAACAATTTTTATTGAAATTATTTTAACAAAGGTTGACCTAACACTCATTTGAAAGATTAATGGTCTGTGTAAATCCTTTCACAAGGTGACATTCTAAATGGAATGATCAAAATCCTCTAACAAGGCCACTCCTAATAGGGTGATTAAATCCTCTAACCAAGTTACATTTAACAATGTGTATTGTAACCTTTAACAGGGTTGGCTCCTAATAGAGCTCAGTTCAAAAGAGTAAAAAAGTGGTGAAATGTTACTGGTAGGTTTTCCAAAATTAGGTTTCCACCTAAAAAACCTAGTGTCAAATCTATGTTGAATGCTTTATATGTTTTACATTTTATATTCAACAAAGCATGCTATATTTGGAATGATAAATTTTGTTTACAGTAGAAACTATTTTATTGTTTAAATGTTCTAATGATACTAAAGAACCTTGAATAACTAGTTCACCACCTCTCAGTTATTCTAAAAATTTCTAACAATTGGTATTAGAGCTCAGTGCTTATAGAGAAAATTTTGAAGGTAGTTAAAGCTAAAGATCATGACTTATAAGAGAGATGTACCTAAGCTGAAAAAGGATAACTTTCCTGCATAGAAAACCTTGACGAGGTTGCACATATCCAGTATCAGTGATGCTGCTATCAACTTTTGGACAATGAGTATGTAACAGTGACCATTACTCCTCTAACAACTGATAAACTAAAGCAGAAGCAAGAACACAATCAAACAATGTCAAAAATTTCCTCAGCCCTAAGCTATGTCAAGTATGATGACTTAAAATATTTTTATAGTGTAAATAAAATGTGGGATAAATTGAAAACCATAAATGGAGGTGATGAAAAAATCTTGAGAGCCAAATCAGGAAGCTTGAGAGGTAAATTTGATGACATGAGAATGATGAAAGGTGAGAATATAATACAATATTACACAAGAGTTAAAGAAGTTGTTAATGTTATTCATGGTGTAAATGGAGAAATTAAAGATGAAATAGTAATAAGTAAATTATTGAGAACTCTTTTCCTAATTTATGCCATTAGAGTGTCTACAATCCAAGAATTGAGATGCACATCAGGTAACACTATGACCTTGGAAGGTGTAATTGGTAGACTTACTACTTTTGAAATGTCTAAATTTGATAACTACACACCTGCTACTATTGAATCTGTATTTAAGTCACAATTGGTCCTTCACAAAAGAAAACATGTGAAGAGTGACAGTGATAGTTCTGATGATGAGATCGATGAACTTGAAGCCCATATTGCAAAATGATTTGGAAAAGGAAAAGGTAAATACAAAGGTAAACTACCTATTATCTATTTTTCATGCAACAAAGTAGGTCATATTGATGCTAGGTGTCCTGAAAAAGAGGATAAGGATGAAAGGAAGGAAAGAAAATACAAAGGAAGAAGAGATGATCGAGACTTCAAGAGAAATAAGGATGAAAAAGGTAAGAAATCCTATTATATTGCTGAAGAAGAAATTGATAATGAATCTAAAAGCAATGAATGATGAAGTAGTCTATATTTCTATGAAAGAAAATTATAATGAAGATGAGAAGATTGCATTGATTTCATATGTAAACAAAAGTGACAGATGGATAATTGATAGTGAATGTTCAAATAATATGACTGGAGATAAAGAAAAATTTGAGGACATTGGTCCATACAAAGATGGATGTGTAAAATTTGGTAATGATATTCCATGTGTTGTAAAAGGTAAGGGAACTATTCAACTGACTGATAACAAAATATGTGACAATGTTTACTAGGTTGAAAGGCTTACCTATGATTTGTTGAGTGTTTCATAGTGGAACAAATTAGGTTATAGAATTGAATTTCACAATAGGAAGGCCAAGATACATGATGTTGATGATAAGCTAGTTGGAAGTGGTGAAAAAACAAGAGGCAACTTATTCTATCTCAATTTATCAAATGAGACATGTTTGTTTGCACAACAAGAAGATGTTTGGTTATGAAACAAGAGGTTATGTCATGTAAATTTTGAAAATTTGGTGAATATTAGTAAAATGAAGAAAGTAAGAGGAATTCCTAAACTAAAGAAGCCTAGAAATTCTGTGTGTAAATAATGTCATCTGGGAAAAGTGACCAAGTCTAGTTTTAAGAGAAAAACACACACTGCTAGTGACATGTTGGAATTGGTTCATACTGACCTATGTGGACCCATGGATGTTCAAAGTTACTGTGGAGATAAGTATTCCATTGTATTTATCAATGATTACTCTAGGATGATGACTGTGATGTTTCTTAAAGATAAATATAATGCTTTTCAGTTATTCAAGTGGTATTTAGCCAGTGTTGAAAAATAAATAGGGAAGAGTATGAAGTATTTGAGTTGAATACATTCTATAATGAAAAAGGAATTAAAAGATAGATGTTAGCACCAAGGACCCCTCCTCAAAATGGGATAGTTGAAAGGAGGAACATATCATTAATGGACTGTGCAAGGAAATTAATGATGGAGAAGAGTGTATCAAATAAATATTGGAGGGAAGCTGTTAATACTTTTGCCTATACCATGAATAGAGTACAAGTCAAGAAAGGTATAAATGCTACACCTTTTGAATTATGGTATGGATATGCTCCTAATGTGAAATATGCCAAAATCTTTGGAAGTAGATGCTATATAATTAAAGATAATAGGAATGGAAAACTTGATGAAAAGAGTGAGGAAGGTATATTCCTAAGATATTCCACTAAGCGCAAAGCTTATAAGTTTTTGAAATCTAACACTAACAAAGTTGTGGAAAGTGTAGATAGGAAAATTGATGAGTTTACAAAAAGATGTGACATTGCATGCAAAGAAGAACCTAAAGACTATAGTACATTAATCTATGTGGATGATGATGCTCCAAGAACTCCTAATGAAAGCAAACTAAGTTGCAGTCTCTCAACAGATAGGAAATGTTGTAGAGCAATAAATTGCTAAGCAACATAGAGTGGGTGTCGAGCAATAGACTAAAGACTGAAAATGATAGACGGGGAATGTCGAACATTAGATTGTAAATGCCAAGCATACATAAGCTGAACTAGAACCTAAATAAGAAAGAGAAAATAGCTTGAGATTAATTTTCAAGATGAACCTATAGAAGAACAAAGAAGGAAACTACCCATGCTAGAAAAATATGTGAGAAGACATCAAAAACCTAGACAAATCATTGGTGATGCTAAATCAATTGTTATGCTAAGAAATAGACTCAAAGATGACACATGCTTACTTTGTGAATTTAAGCCCAAATAGTGAAAGATGCTCTAGAGAATGATGACTAGATTCAAACAATGAAAGAGGAAATTGGATAGATTAAGAAGAATAATACTTGGACTTTAGTGCCAAGACCTAAAGAAAAAAATGTCATTGGGAGAAAGGGGGTTTTTAGGAACAAAATCAATGAGAATGGAGAAGTAATAAGAAATAAAGCAAGACAGGTATGCAAGGGTTATGCTCAAGAAGAAGGATTTGATTATTGAGAAACATTTGCTCTTGTGGAAAGATTTGAAGGAGTTAGAACTCTGCTTGCATATTCAACCTACAAGAATTTCAAGGTATATTAGATGGATGCAAAATCTACATTTTAAAATGGTATACTAGAGGAAGAAGTATACATTGATCAGCTTGAAGAATTTGTAGACCCAAACAAGAAGAATATGGTATGTAAATTGAGCAAATCCCTTAATGGATTAAAACAAGCCCCAAGAGCATGGTATGAAAGATTACATAACTATTTGGTAAAGATTGGTTTTGAAAGAAAAACTGATAACATCAGTCTATATTTGAAGAATGGTATGAACAATGAAGTATTATTATTTGAAATATTCTTTGATGACATTATATTTGGAGGAAGAGAAACATTATGCAAATCATTTGCTAATGAAATTAAGAAAGAATTTGAAATGTCTGTTTGGTGAAATAAAATTCTTTGTTGGATTACAAGTATGTAAAATGAAGTTTGGTATTTTTATTACTCAATCTAGATACACCAAGGAGACACTAATGATTTTTGGAATGGAAGATTTAAGACCAATGAGTACACCTATGTCAAGAGGACATAAGCTATCTAAGAATGATGAATCTACTCATGTGAACCACCTTATATAGATATATGATTAGAAAATTGCAATACGTTGTTCATAAAAGACCAGATATTACATTAATAGTTGGGATAGTTACTAGATTTTTAGAAAATCCTAAAGAATATCACATGATAGCTGTAAAAAGGATATTGAGATATTTGAAAGGTATAGAAGACTACAGATTGTATTACAAGAGAAGTGATAAATTTTAACTAAAGGTATTCAATGACTCAGATTGGGAAAGAAATATTGATGATAGAAAAAGCTCTAGTGGAGGTGCATTCTCTCTAGGAAAGAGATTGGTGTCATGGACAAGCAAGAAACAAAATTATTTTTCTCAATCAATAGCTGAAGCTAAGTATGTGGTACCTATAATGAACTATTCAAATATTATGTAGATCAAGCAATTACTAAAAGGTATGAAAGAAGAGATTACATATCTAGTGGCTACCTATTGTAATAACACAAGTGCTATCAACATTTCCAAGAATCCAGTGATGCACACTAAGAAAAAACACATTGCTATCAAGTATCATTACTTGAGGGAACTGGTACAAGATAAAGAAATGCAGGTAGAATATGTGAACACCAAAGAACAAATTGCTAACATATTCACAAAAACCTTACCTAAAGATGCTCATGAATATCATAGAGGTAAATTAGGGGTGATTCCCCTAATCAAAGCTACTTAAGGAGGCAAGGTGCATTGCATCAAATTTGATAATTGTTAGAAGTTGTAATCTTTCCTTGGTGTGTTTATAAACCAAGGTTAGACCTCCTCTCTTTATTTTTATAATATATTAGGATATAAGCCAAGGTATCCTAATATATTTCTTTTTTGTCCTTTTTCCACTACATCTTATTTTGTCCTCTAGTGGAATATGTGAGGACAAATATTTATTGTAATTTGTAATTTAGATTATTCCTCCTCAAGAGGAATCTCACACTTGGCCTCACACACTTATGAATGGTGGCATTCATAGACATGGGAGTTACATTCTAACTCCTCTCTCTCATCTCTATTTAAGAGATGACCCTCCTCTCTCATTTCTAATGAGGTTTCTTCCTCTTCTCAATTATTGTATGAGCGATTGCTCTCTCTCTCTCTCTCTCTCTCTCTCTCTCTCTCTCTCTCTCTCTCTCTCTCTCTCTCTCTCTCTCTCTCTCTTCTTAGGCTTTTCATGCCTCATTCATAATGTCACAAGGGGTTTTCTTTGCTTTCCCCTTTTCAAATATCTTGTCTCATGGTGTTAGATCTTGAAGCCTTCTCTCTCCTATCTTATGGTAATATCTTTTCATGCATTAACTCTATTAGATTCTTTCCTGGTATTGCTTATTTACATATTTCTTTTTCCATTTCTAACAATAATCATAATATCTTTATACACATTGATGCAATACAACTCTATTTTGGAAAATGCCTAAGG
Source organism: Cupressus sempervirens (assembly GCA_028749045.1). Lineage (NCBI taxonomy): Eukaryota > Viridiplantae > Streptophyta > Pinopsida > Cupressales > Cupressaceae > Cupressus > Cupressus sempervirens. The sequence goes on along the minus strand of CM053785.1, from coordinate 963,044,354 downwards.
TAGAAATATCAATACAACATAACAGATTGGTCATAGACAGGTGACATAAATCAGCCAAACATGCAAAATCTACATAATTCAAATGTATGAAGAGATTGAAGCTATAAAATGTAGGTGTCTTTGGTATTATTGTCAAAGAGGGAGATATAGAAAAAGAGGGAGACATAAGTAAAAGAGAGAGATAGAAAAAGAAGAGAAATTATATCAAAGAGGGAGAAGTCTTTTGGATTGTATGGTATCCAAGTGAGATGCATTTGATATATTGAGATATTTTTGATATTGAGATGTTTAGATATTTCCATGAAGGCCAAAGAGGGATATTTTTGGAAACTTACAATCAGAACAATTATTGTTTTATCATTGATGTCAAATCTATTGATGAGACATATTTCTACCTAATCTAAATGTCATATCTATTTTTTCGATGAAGATAATTTGAGAAATTGTTCATAACAATAGAACCTAGAGGAAAAATTGAGTTATGAAAATGAAACTATAATGGAAATTTGATTAGATAGACTTTGATAAAGGAAAGTGATTATTTATGTCAAGAAAGTTAAGCCAAGCCAAGTAGTGGAGTAAATGGCTAATGCATGGAGCTCCCCTTAATACCATAAACTCATAACATAAACATAGAAACAACAAAAAATGCGAGAACAAAATATGGACTTCTTATTTGCACCACAAATGCGGAATTTAAAAATTCATAAGTACAACATGCTAACCCACATGGGTGCCTTCAGTATAATAATTTGCAAGACACGTTGCAAACTATCACCCAGAGCTGTCCTAGAAAATGTTTGGGCCTTTCTTAAATAAGTAGTTTTATGCCGCCCAGGAAGGTTCTAGATGCTCAAACTTAATACCTAGGGTCGACAGATCCTAACAATACACATACAATTGTCCAAATACATCTTTAACAAATTATTTTAGAAACTTTGGTAGCCCAACTTCTGAAGGCCATAACTCACGAACCATTGCTCCAATTGGCTATTATAACCACTTTTCAAAAATGCCAACTCATGATCTATAGGTTCAAAATCACACTAGTGTCCTTCCATTGAGTTTTTAGACCTCATACGGGCACTCTAAGGCCTCTAATGGTGAGCCTAAAGATTTTTTTCACTAATTTTTCCACCAAAAATCTGCAATAACTTCTTCAATACTTAAGCTGGAGCAATGAGATTTTTATGGTAGGCTTATATCTCTAAAATGAACCTTCCTGTAGAAAATGAGAACATTTCAAGTTCATATCACAAAATTACTAAAAATAGGAAGTTTCCATAAATAGTAACCACCCTATCTACTAGTCCTTATTAAAATAGAAAAGACTGAAAATAAAATATTTTTGGGTGATGCAAGATTGCACTTACACCCAAGATGCTCCTGCCATGGGGTAATTTGAGAAGTGACCCTGTCATGTCTCAGGGGTTCAGAGGAAAACCAAGACGGTTGATCTCTTCTTTGCTAGCCATGATGAGTCCTCAACTGGTCTCCCTTTCCATTTGACCAGATATTTCTCATAACTTCTAATTTCTAGTAATTTTTCCATCATGACTGTCTAATATCTCCTCAATCTCTTGTGTAGCCAAACTAGCTACTAGAATGCTCCACTGCACTTTTGCAACTTCATCTCCATTACCTCCTTCATAATACTCCGTCAAATCTAAAATATTAAATACTGGTGAAATATTCAATTCAATAGGTAACTCCACTTCATATGCATTGCTAGAATCATGGCTCTTCACTATCTTGCATAGTCCAAACTTCTTCATCTTCAACTTATTATATGTACCCACTAGAAAATGCTCCTTTCTCTAATGAACCATGACTTCATCTCCAATATGAAATTCCTTATATCTCCTTTTCACATCTACCTTAACCTTATACTATGTATTCATCTTTATGATGTTCTTTCTCACCTCCTCATGGATGTTCTTCAAATGTTCAACAAAATCTTTTGCTTCAACACTACTTATCTCTCCTTTATCCAACTGCCTTAATTCATAAGCATTTTCGGGACTACTCCCATATACAATCTAGAATGGGATTTACTAGTACTCCTATTGAGAGAATTATTATATGCAATTTTTTCCTATGGTAAAATCATATCCCATCCTTTTGGTTTATCTCCAACCAAGCATCTCAATAGATTTTCCAAACTGCGATTCATAGCTTATGTCTATCCATTAGTCTATGGATGATGTGATGAACTAAACCTAAAATCTATCTTTAACTTCTTCCATAGGGTATGCCAGAAATACCCAAAAAATTTGGTATCTCGATCTCAAACTATACTCTTTGCAGACCATGTAGTCTCACTACTCCTCTGAAAAAAAACTCTACTACATGAACAACATCACTAGTCTTCTTGCAAAGAATAAAATGTGTCATCTTTGAAAACCTATCAACCACCACAAAAATAGAATCGTGCCCACACTATGCCCTCACTAATCCAAGACAAAATCCATGCTGATATCCTCCCACGGTTTCTTTAGTAAAGGTAATGGCTGATATAGCCCTATTTTCTACTTCACTTCTTTTGCCATCTGGCATACTCTACAACTTTGTACAAACTTCATCAAATCTTTCTTCAAATTTGGCTAATAGTAATTTTCAGCAACCAAAGCTATTGTTTTATCTCTACCAAAATGCCCAGCCAATCCTCCACTATGCTTCTCCTTGATGAGATTCTCTCTCATTGGACTTCTGGGAATGCACAACTAGCTTCCTTTGAACAACACATTATCTTGGATCATGAAATCCAACCACCTCTATTTGCATTTTTGTTAGCAAAAGTTATCTTCTACTAAGAGCATCTACAACTTTGTTAGACTTCCCACTCTTGTGTTTCAAAACAAATGTATAACTTTGCAAAAACTCAACCCACTTTAAATGCCTTTGGTTCAATTTTCCTTGACTATTCAAATATTGTAAAGCTTGATGATTAGTATACAAAAAAAATCCTTAGGAAGAAAAAAGTGTCTCCACTTCTTTATTGCTTGAACTATAGCATTAAAGTCCTGATCATAAATAGAATATTTTATTTTTGCATCATTCAATTTCTCATTGAAATAAGCAACATGTCTACCTTCCTGGTTCTAAACAACTCCTATTGTAGTACCACTAGCATCATAGTCTACTTGAAACACCTTGTTAAAATTAGGAAGTGTTAAAATAGGTTTCCCACTAACTTTCTATTTCAGTAGATTGAAACTCTTACCTACTCCTATAGTCCACTTGAACTCTTTCCTATCCCCTCTCATTGTTTCAGTCAAGGGTCCATAAATACTAATAAAACTTCTTATGAAATTTTTGTAAAATGTAGTTAGTCCATGAAAAGATCTTACCTCTATCACACTCCTTAGAGTAGGCCATTCAAGGATAGCCTTCACTTTCTCTAGGTCCCTTTTCTAACCTTCTCTTGAGACTACAAATCCTAGGTACACCAACTCTTTCTTTACAAAATTGCACTTCTTCAGGTTTATCAACAACTTTTCTTCCCTCAACTTAATCAAACACCTTGCGAATATGAATCAAATGCTCCTCTAATGTCTTACTAAAGATCAATATATCATCTTGGTAAACAATGAAAACCTTACCGAGAAACTCCTTCAGTACCTCATTCATGAGCCTCATGAAAGTGCTTGGTGCATTGGTTAGCCCAAAAGGTATGACTAACCACTCATATAGTCCTTCCCTTGTCTTGAAAGCATTCCTCCACTCATCACCTTCTCTGATATGAATTTGATGGTACCCACTCTTCAAATCTATCTTTGTGAAATACTTAGCTACACTCAAACAGTCCATAATATCATCCATCCTTGGCAATGGAAATCTATACTTTATTGTGATCTTGTTGATAGCATGAGAATCTATGCACATCCTCCATTCTCCATATTTCTTTGGTGCTAATACTGTTGGTACAAAACATGGACTCAAACTCTCTCAAATCAACCCCTTCTATAACAACTCATAAACTTGCTTGTTCAATTCTTCACTTTGTGTTGGTGTCATTCTGTGCACTGCCTTGTTTGGCAAACTGGCTCCTGGAACCAAATCCATCTGGTGACTGATCTTCCTCACTAGGGGCTATCCTTCAGGTACATTATCTAATACTATATCAAAAAACTCTCTCAACCTATCTGCAAATTCTGTAGGTACCTCCTCTACTTCTTTATTATCCTTAGGAATTATAGAAAAACACATATGCTCATGCTTCATACCTTTAAGAAACTCTTTTCCATCAAAAAAAATATTCTGGCAGCACTAATACCTTTTCTTTTTTATTCTTCAATAGGTTCAACTTATGTTTCACTCCATCCTTAGTTAGAGTGTAGGTATTTGCTCACCCATCATGTATAGGATACTTGTCAAGCTGCTATGACCTACCCAAAAACATATGACATATGGCCATAGGTATGATATCACATAGTACCTCATCCTAGTAGCTTCCACTCTTGAAATTCACTGAGCACTGCTCATTGACCATAACCTTATGGTCATCTTACACCCAAGCAATATGGTATGGATGTAGGTATTTCTACCTTTTTAGGTTCAATTTGGTGATCATCATTTCTAACACTAGATTGTCAATACTTCCATCATTAATGATCACATCACAACACTTATCTTCACATCTGCACCTTGTGCAAAAGAAGCTCCTTCTTTGTTCAGGATAATTCTCACCACTCAACAAGACTCTTTAGTTAAGTAGGACTTCTCCTCTTTCAGCATCTTCAAAATGTGAGGATTTGGCATCTTCATCAACATGTGAAACTCTCGCCTGACCTTCTATTCTGCTATCTATCCTTCCTTGGCATTAGGTACATTCAAATGCTCTATGCCCTTCTTCTCTATAGTGAAAACATTTTTCACAAAAGCCTCCTCTTCCAGATCCTTGTCCTCTACCTCTTCTTCTCTTATCTCTATCATTCTAATCATGGAAATGATTGAAATTGTTTCGCCTCTAGTTTTGACTACTATTTCCAGCCTCATCCTTGATCTTTTGATCATCATTACGACCACCATAAGATCAGCCACCAGATCTTCCACTGCAACCTCTTCCACTATTCTTATTGTCAAACTTCTTACTCAGTTTCTCCTCAACTCTTAGGGAAAACTAGTATGCCTCTTCAATACTACTCATTTGAACCAGACATAGCTCATCCTAAATGCTTGGCCTTAACCCATTAAGATAACAAGTGACTTTCTCCTTATCAGCTTCTACAGGGCTAGTTCTAATGAGAACTCAATAAAACTCTTCAGTATACTCTTGAACATATTTTCCTTCTTGCTTCAACTCTTGCATCTTCTGCAATAGATCAAGCTCATGATCCATGGTAATAAATTCTCACTTTAGTTTATCTTTCATCCAATCCCATCTGGTGATTTTTTCCTTTCCCTTTCTAGTTCACTCCAAACTGAACCTCCTGCCACCAGATCTTCACATGTTCTTTTAGTTTTGCCTTCACAAACTTGACCCTATCAGGATCATCAATATCTTCATACTCAAAGTACTCCTCTTGTGCATTGATCCAATAAATCAATTCCTCGAGGTTAAGGTTTCCTAAAAGTGTGGGAACCTCAAACTTAGGTCTTTTTCCAATCTTGGAGATGGCCCTACAAGGCCTCTCTTTGTCTAGATTTAGAACTTCCTCTGCTTTGGCATTTTTTTCTACTTCATCCTCATCCTCACTTTCATCTCTTATGGAAAGATTCATTCCTCTATGCATTTTTTCTTCTAATGCTTGCATTTATCTTTGGAGGGCTCAAAAACCCTCAGGTGTAACACCTATAGCTCTTCCACCATGCTCTCTTTGTGGAGGAATTTTTGTGCTTCAGCTAAAACCCTAGTGCAAACTACCTCACAATCGGCAATCTATCTACAAGCTCAGCCCAAACCATGGTCCTGGTACAAACTACCTCACAGTTGGTGATTTGTCCAGACACTCAAGAACTCTAGCTCTGATACCACTCGATGCAGGGAGCTCCCCTTAATACCATAAAATCATAACAAAAACATAGGAATAATAGAAAATGTGAGAAAACAAAAATGGACATTTTATTTTCACTACAAATGAGAAATTCTAGAATTCATAATTACAATATGCTAACCCACATGGGTGCCTTTAATACAATAATTTACAAGATAAGCAGTGAACTATCACCTAGAGCTATCCTAGACAATGTTAGGCCTTTCTTAAATAGGCAATTTTATGCTCCTTGGGAAGGTTCTAGATGCTCAAACTTAATACCTAGGGCCAACAGATCCTAACAATACACATAGAGTTAGCCAAATACATCTTTGACAAATTATTTTAGAAATTTTGTTAGCCCAACTTTTGAAGGCCATAACTCACGAACCATTGATCTGATTGGCTATTATAACCACTTTTCAAAAATGCCAGCTCTTGATCTACAAGCTTAAAACCATGCTAGTGCCCTTCCATCAAGTTTTTGGACCTCATCTGGACACTCTAAGGCCTCCCATGGTGAGCTTGAAGATTTTTTCTACTAATTTTTCCACCAAAAATTAGTGATAACTTCTCTGATACTTAAGCTAAAGCAATGAGATTTTTATGGTAGGCTTATGTCTCTAAAATGAACCATCCTATAGAAAATAAGAACATTCTGGGTACATATTACAAAATTACTAAAAATAGTAAGTTTCAATAAATAGTAACTACAAGGATCTACTAGCCCTTATTAAAATAGAAAAGGTTGAAATAAAAATATTTTTGAGTGATGAAAGATTGCCCTTACACCTAGGATGCTCTTGCATCAATGGAAAAGGAATGTTGAGTGATGTTAGTGTCAACCAAGTGTCAATATCGACCAGGTAAGCTAGTTGATACCGAGCCAAAATTTTTATAACAACTGAGTGTTAAATGATGACCAAGTATAAAAACTTAGTGATTGCTAAGTAACACTATTGAAGATGAATTCAAGGAAATCATGATCCCTAGCTGACTCAGTTGATTTCATGGGAGATGTAAACCATGTTGAAGATAAGATTCATGAGTTGGATTATTAAACTCAAGGCAATGATTAGGTAAAGACCTGGAAAATAGATTCTAGAGAAGTTTCTAGAAGAATATTAAGAAGATGGATAGATACAATGAATCATGTTGAGCCTGATCATAAACCCTAAGATCTACGATGATCATGGAAAATGCTAATGAAAGAATTTAAAATTTAAAGAGGTGCAAAGTTGAATAAGGTGTGTGTGTAAGTATGTATGTGAAGAGAGGCATATAGAGAAAGGTAGATTAGATACACACAAGTGTGAGAGTGAATGTGAAGATAAAAGAGATTTCTTACATACATGTTGTTGACAGTGATAAGTGAAACTTGAGTAAGAAGGCTCAAGTATTGCTGAAGGGGGAAGACTAATTTCTTGAAGGGTTTTTGAGCGAGACAAGAATATAGATGATAGTGGAGAGCTTATTAGTGAATCAACATTTGGACCGAATAGAGATCTAAACTTGTAAAGTGAGTTGTAATAACACATATCAAAACCTACTATTTTCTTTCTAATCATTTTAAATAGTTTTTATTGAAATCCTTTTAATAGAGGTTGACCAAACAATCATTTGAAAGACTTTATAGTCTGTGTAAATCCTTTTACAAGGTGACATTGTAAATGGAATAATCAAAGTCCTTTGACAAGGCCACTCCTAATAGGGTGATTAAATCCTCTAACCAAGTCACTTTTAATAGTGTGTATTGTAACCTTTAACAAGGCTGGCTCCTAATATAGCCCACTTTGAAAGAGTGAAAAAGTGGTGACATGTTGTTGGTGGTTTTTTCCAAATTGGGTTTCCACGTAAAAATCTTAGTGTCAAATCTGTGTTGAATGCTTTATATGTTTTACATTTTATATTTAGCAAAGCATGTTATATTTGGAATAGTAAATTTTGTTTACAGTAGAGACCAAGTAATAGTAGAGATCAAGCAACAATAGTATAAGTAGAAGAGTAAGTGTTTTATTGTTTAAGTGTTCAAATGGTACTAAAGGACCTTGAGTAACTAATTCACCCCTCCCCCCTAGTTATTCTAAACATTTATAATAGGGTCTACCCTATTAAAAGCTTAAGAGACTGCTAGGTCTCAACTTGTTAGAGGATTTAACACTTACAACAAAGTAAGGAATCTATTAGGAGATTTACAAAGATCTGTTAAGACTACTTTGTTAAGAGATTTACTTCGATTCAAGTCAATTACAACTGATTCATTGCCTAACTCTTGGTATTCTCTATAAGCTAATTTTGAGTGTTCTCCTTGCTAATTGATCCTCTCCTTTGATATGATAACACTTATCTTCCCCTTTCACTTCACTGCTATGAATAGGTCACTTTCTTTGTTAAGTGATAACAAAACCTTTCACTGACTTTTGAACTGATCTTGATTCTTCTCTTCACTTCACTTATCACATATTACTCCTTATTCACATGAATATAATTATCTTCTTCATGCCATATTACACCACACATGACAATCTAGGTTAAGATCTCATCTATTTAAAGAGTTTCGTAAAGAGTTTTCTAGATCCTTCCAAGATTAGCATCTACATGTCAATTGTTGATCACAAAATATAGGGATATGTAATCCACATCATTCACACATTAAAATCTCTATAACGACCTCTACAAATATTAAATGTTCCTTCCATGTTGGCTAAAAAATGTGTTACCTCAAAATCTGTTCCAGTTCTAACTTTTATGTAAATTCAACATTGCTCGACCGTTATAGTTTTTTGATAGTCGAAATTGCTATTGCTTGGTCTATATTGTGCTCGACACATACTATGTCACTCGACACTTGTATACTTGAAACTTACTTGGTCACTATTGAGCTCAACTCATATAGAAAATACTTGATGACCATACACTTTCTTGGCTCCTATAGAGCTCGATACATACTTGCTTATGTACATGACTCAACCTATGTAGAGTAGCTCAGTCATAGTGATGATCGTCTAAGTCTTCCTTGTAAATGATTAAGTGTTTGACACTAATAGACAACAATAGTTGGTGATACCAACAGATCATGTCTTTTTTCTCTTTTGGCTTTATTCCCAATTGCACAAAAAATTGAAAGAGAGAGAGCTTCAAATCTCCTACATACAAAAGACTTAAATTCAGCTACATACTTAATACTAGATCATAAACAAGTTAGAAAAACCTATCAAGTTTAGAAGCTTGTTATATTTGGTTACATGAAAAGCTAAATAATAAGATGAATTAGTTGCATTCAAGGGTTGCTAAATTTAGATCAAACAAATGATTAAATATATTAATTAATTTAAATTAATTAATTAAAACACTTCTCAAAAAATATAAAAATATAAAAAAATATATGAATTGGTTGCATGAGGTTGTTATAATTTTTATGCATGAACAAAATACAATAAAATCATTAAGTATATTATATTTTTTCAATTTAAATCATTTTTCCAAATTCTTTTTTATTATATTGTAAATGATTTAAATGAGCAAAATAGTTCACTTAAAAATATAAATTGATTTAAATAAAAGATATAATTTTAAAAAATGATTTATATGAAACAACTAATTTAAACAACCAATTTTATATTGATTTTAAATAAATAATTTTAACAATGCTTCAAAATAATTAAAATAAATACAAAAATCAATTTAAATAAAAATAATAATAATTAATTGATTTAAATATAACAACTAATTTAAATAACCTAAGTTAGAATAATTTAAATGATATAATTGATTTAAATAAAAATAATTAAGTAAATTAGTTTTCTAAAAAAAACTTTAATAAATTTTCATAACATAAAAATTTAATAAAACAAATTTAAAAGACATATTAAAAAAAAAACATTTAAACTTCCAACTTTAGGTGGTTGGGTGCACGCATGCAACTGTGTGTGGTTAGTGGTAGTCCTAGCAAATTTGGTCTGACTGAATACCTTTTGGCTAGAAGCAGTTTGGCTAGAACTACGTATGTGTCATCCACTGTGGTAATTTCTCCATACAATTTTTCAATTCTAGAAAATATTAGAATTCAAAGTGTTGGTCTCAGATTGGTTTTGACAATTGACTGTCAACACACTTACAAATTTTTCTTAGTTGATGTTGAGTTACAGTATGTGCTGAGCCAGAAGTTCAAAATGTGCCAATTCATTTAGATGCTGAGCAGATAGATAGTGCCAAGCAAGTTTCAATTGCCGAGTGACTAAGAAATGCTGAGCCAGTATATGTGCTAATCGAACTATAGGTGTCGAGCAAGATATTATTTCTATAGGTGTTGAGCAAGACAAAATTCCGATGTGTGTTGAGCATCAGTAATCAGTAAGTACTGAGTAACACAGAATCAACATAAGAGTTTGTGTCCTCACAAACTCAGATGTAAACCATTTTTGAGCTGACACAAGATGAATGTTGAAGGATTAAAAGATAAGATCGATTTTTTTTTTGATTCCCTATGAAATCAACATGCAACCAATTAGAAAAATGGAAAGATTTGAGGGGGGAAGATGGATGAATCTCAATCATAGATTCATACCTAACCATAAGTCATGAAACCTTTTTAAGGAGGTCGAAATCCCATAATTAAAAAATGTACGAGAATGCAAAAGGGAGTATGTGAAAAGAGAATGCATGCAAGGATAGAATACTAGCAAAGTTTGAAGGAAGTGAAAGGGGTGGAGAGACTTAGAAGAAGAAGGACAACATTGCAATATTAGTTAACAAAACAAAGTATCAACACTTTGAACAAAATCATATCAAATCAAAGAGGATCAAATCAGAATGGACAGAACAAGGATATGAAATCAACAATCAGGGATTGTAAGTTATCAAGTCATCACATTCTACGATACTTTCTAGCCATTGTATTAGGAGAATGAAAATCTTATGAAGATAGGTTGGTTTAACAGCCGTATTGTAAATCCTTTACCAGGGTGACATTCCAAGTGAATGTTTGTAAATCCTTTAGACAGGTCACTTTTAATAGGGTGTTGAAGCCTTTAACAAGGCATGCCTTTCACAGGGTAGACCATTGTTGATGGTCAAATTTTGTAACCTTGACAAGTTACATATTACTGTAGTGATAAGTTATGGGTGTCATCCCCACCCCAATTTTACCTTCTCATTTTGGAGGGTTTCTAGGTGATCAAATATTGTGTTATCTATTTTCATGCGTGCCTTTACTTTCATGATTAATTAGATATGTTTCATGCATGTATTGATATCAGTTAAAAGTTTTATAGATTAAATTTTGGTACCTTTGATTCACTCTCTCCCCCTCTTAGACGTATTCTTCCCACTTGTAAATTCCAACAATTGGTATTAGAGCCAATTTCTTACAAGGAGAAGCCTTACGACTTGAAGAAGAGATCTAGAAATAAAGGTCTACAAGCTTGGGAAGATTATAAAGAATCAAGAGATCGAGATACATCTCATTCTACATTCTCTGGAAGAAGCTAGGGAAGAATTGAGGAAATCCCTAAAGAGAAGAAAATAAATCGCCATAGCTGAGAATGATACACAGTACAAGGATATTGACACCTTAAAAGTATTTTCCAATGGAGATTCTAAGGAGTTTGATGCAACAATTACAGACCTAATGGAGAAAAATAGAGCTCAAGTAGAAGAGATCGGAACTCTTAAGATTGAGCAAGAATCACAAGCCATGATGCTTTGTGAAGTGACTAAATAGAAGAAGAGAGCTATTGTAGATAAAGCTATGATAGAAGATGACAATAGAAACCTTGCCAACATAGTAGAGGAAAAGTCAATTGAGCTTGCAAGAATTTCCAACATGCAGCTAGACATCCTAAGCCAAATGATGAATGCCCATCATGAGTTGAATCTCAAGGATATTGAGATCTCCACATTGAGCCTAATGGAGAAAAATAGAGCTCAAGCAGAAGAGATGAAAACTCTCAAGATTGAGCAGGAATCACAAGCCATGATGCTTTGTGAAGTGACTAAACAGAAGAAGAGAGCTATTGTAGATAAAGCTATGATAGAAGATGACAAGAGAAACCTTGCCAATAGACTAGAGGAAAAGTCAATTGAGCTTGCAAGAATTTGCAACATGTAGCTAGACACCCTAAGCCAAATGATGAATGCTCGTCATGACCTGAATGTCAAGGATATTGAGATCTCCATACTGAAGATGCAAAATGAACAACTACAAAATGACTTGAGAAGAAAGAAGGAAATTGTAGAGAGCTTCAACAAACATAATGGAGCTATCAAGTACTTTGAACAACTATTGAAATCACCAAGATCCAGTAATGAAAATTGAGGACTAGGATACACCAGCACTAAAAAAGGAGAGTCATCAAAGACAGTAGAAGAAAGAAGTGAAAAAGGTAAGAATGTGAAACCCACTTATCATTTTTTTGGTAAAAAGGGACATACTTCTAATGTGTGCAGGAGCAAGAATGTCAACCAACATGACAAACCTAAAAACATGGGTCACTATCACAAGTGCAATAAGCAAGGTCATTAGGCACATGACTATAGAACTAGAACCATCAGGACAACAAGATTCGAAGGTCACTGCTATAATTGCAAGAAGTATGGACATAGAGCTTTTGAATGTAGATCTAAGCCTATGTGGACACCAAACCAACCAGCAAAGACAAATAGTCATGGACCTCATTACAATTGGGATTACAACACTAGGCACAGTTGTCACTACTATCAAGAGTATGGACACATCTCTCAAAATTGTATATGAACACATTTTTGTGGAAGCTATAGCAAATGGTTGAGCCAAACTACTTGCTTCAGCTATCTAAAGACTGGTCACATCGACAAGCATTGCCCAACAAGGACAAAGGCACATAACTCTAACTCAAACAAAGGAAAAAGTAAGGTTGATGTTGAGCATGTTAGAGGAGAGATGAATAAGACATGGAAGAAGAAAGATGGAAGCAACACATCCAATGGAGAGATCACTTCACCTAAAAGGTCAAGTGGTCACATTTCATCCAACTAAGCAAAAGAAGGCATGTGGAACTGATATTTAATTTTTTTTATCATACATCAGTTCCAAGACTAAATCAGTACTAAAAAGGATAGATCAACATGAATAAAGATGAAAAGTTAAAACTTCAAAATTTTTACACTATTATGGAGTAAGGAAAGTTTCCTTCAGAAGCCAAGTAAAATCCTAGTATATGCTGATTTGTTTGCCAAAGTCAGCAGAAGCCAAGTGATCAGTTACTGCCGAGTGAAGGGAAATTTCTATTGAAGCCGAGTAAGGGTAACTCCACTGTATGCTGAGTGTTGGAAAATCAATGGAAGCCGAGTGAAATAGTATTGAATAAGGAGCTGAGTGGACAACTGTATATGCACTAAGCATTAAATGCTATGAAATGAAGGGTATAAGGTCATGTTTTTAATCATTTTTCATCATCACAAACACAAAGCAAGAACAAGAAGAGTGCATATATGGTTTCTAATTAGAGATTGAAGCTTTTGCATAGATTCAACCAAGATTCAAAATCATTTTTTTGATTCAAGGTATTTACACTAGTGCTGAGCTATGTAGTTAAGCCATTTTTACATTTTCAAACCCTAGTTTGAAGAAATGGCATCTAGCTCTAGAAAACCCTAGAATAAGGAGTCGTTTGAAGTTTAATTGGTTAGTAATGAATTAAAACAACCAGACTTTAGACCAATTCCTAAAGTTTCTTATAAGAACGACCCTGCCAAAGCTTTATCCATGATTCCACCTAAAGTTGTGATGGTGCAAGATGTTAGGAGATGTTATAACTACAAAATTGATACTATTGGTGATATGGAGATTAGAGAAGAATACAATAAACTATGTGAGAACAGGGTTTTGAAGGAAGAGTTTCAAATTTTTGAAAGGAAGGGCTTAACCCATGCCCTCGATTTCCCTATTGTATTTAAAAAACTGAATGGGTAAGAATTGTGTTAAGAAAAATCTATGATGGATGCCTATGGTTGGAAGATGGACCCATAAAACTATCTAAAAGGATTATACATAGAGTAACTAAGTATCCAACCCTAGAACAACCAAAAACCCTAAGGCATGATTCTAAAGAAGCCATCGAGAAGAACATAGGGGAAAATTGAAATAAGTGAGGGATGACTATTGACACCATCAAGGATCCTCTTGTAGAATTTTTTGTTAAAGTCATATCTCATAAATTTTACCAGTCAAGCTCACTCAACATTGTACCTTGTATTTTAGTTGATGTTGGATACAAAATTGTTAAGAAGGATCATACTTATGATCTAGCTGAACTACAATTACAATAGATTATGGAGAATTTGGGAGCCATAAGAAGGTCCAAGGGAGCCCAATGAAAACTTGGAGTGATTTTGATATGTTTATTCTTTTATGTACATAATGAATTCCCTTCTTTTGGAAAGGTAAGCTGGAAAACAAACAAGTCAATAGCAGTACAGGTGACTGAATACATAGAATAGATGGGGGAAAATTTTGAACCTATAATGACTAGCTACTTTGAAGACTTTAAGAAGTGAATGAAATAGAGACTCAGGATACCAATCTCTCTTGTTGAGCAGGACATCAATGACATATGTTTCTTAGTGGACATTGACTTTACATACATCCAAGCAGTAGTACCAAGGGTGAGATGGCTAAGGCCACTTTGATATGAAATCAATATTGATGAGGCATCAACAACAATCACAACATTGCTATCAGAAGACATTGACAAAAGTGCAAAATCTTTTGGCACTTATGATGTTGTCAGATCCAAGGTGGACATGGAATTGAAAAACTACTTCAACCCTAAAGAAAAAAGACATATTGGTGAAAAATCTTAAGGCTAAATTTGGTGAAGGCACAATAGAAGGTGAGTAGGAAGGTGCCAAGGAGGAAGAGGAAGCTAAGGAAGCACCTAAACTAGAAGCAAAGAAAAGAAAAGCCACCACCAAACTAGTTGCCAAGCCCAAGAAAGTTGCTAAGCCTAGCCCAACAAAGCCTACCACAAGGGCTCATATAAGAGCCACATCAAAGAAGGCCAAGGATCAAGAAAAGAAAAAGGCTACTAAATAGGAAGGTCTAGCTAAGAAGAAGCTAAGAAGAAAATATGTTGCACCTCTTGAATCAGATGAAGAAAGAATAGAGTCTGATGATAATGGCCAATTTAGAGTGGTAAGCCACACCACTAAATTTGATTTAGAAAATATATGTGATAACATTAGAGATAATGCAGATTTATTAGGTTTAAAAACCATTGATTTCAATAAGTTCAATAGAGAGGAGTAGAACATGGTGAAGAGTCAGTCTACACCATGATGGCCAAGTTCAAGAACACTCCACTTGAACTTGACAATTCAATGCCTAAAGAATTATATTCTATTGTAGAAAATAAATGACATTACTATTTCAATATGGAAAAAGAAATAAGAGAGTCAACATTGGCTCAAGTAATGCCTAAACTCACTAAAGGGAAAATTAGTAAAGCAAATAAGAAGCATGGGAGCAAATTTGCACCCAAGTATAGAGCCTTTAGTATACTGTAGAATAAAATTGAGGATGTTGTGAAAAAGTTCACTCAAATGTGAAAATTAATTTATGGCCTTACAACTGTGAAAGAAGGAGAAGTAGATCCCTTTGAGGAAAGAAACAATGAGGAGGAATAAGACAATGATAAGGAGGAAGAAAGTGAAAAAGAAAAGGAAGATGTTACAGTGGAGAAGGAGATACAAAAAGATGATATGGCAATTGCTAAGGAGTAGCAAATCGAATAGAGTGTGCAAGAAACACAATTGCCACCACCAAGTCCTCGACATGTAACTCCCACACCTAAAGATACAATAACTATACAAGATGTTCCTAATAATTTTGGTCAGAACATAAATCTACTAACTGTAGAGGATCTTAAAAAGATTCTTCACCAGACAATACTATAAGCACAATTGTGTACAAATATAGTCTTCGTAAGTGTGGAATAATTGAAAAAGGTTAAAGAAGACATAACAAGGGATAAGGTGAATCCACAAGAACCACCTTCTCATATCCCAATAGCTACAAGTGGACAAGCCCAAGAGCAAGCTGCACAAGACACATCTGCAAAGGTTGACTCCACAATTCAAGTCTTGATGACTAAACAAAATACAAAAGAGATAGAGGAGATAGAGCCTACAAGGGAGCAAATAGGACAAATAGATACATCTATCTCTACAACACTAAAATAAGGTGCACACCCACAAATCACAATAATTGATCAAGGAAGAACAAAGGATAAGGAAAGTCCTAAGGAGAAGGAGCAAGAGGCAATACAAACATTGATAAACTTGCCTACAATAGGGACTCCAATTGGAACACCACAGAAGTTGAGCACTATTGCCATGCCACTGCAAATATCTACACCAAGCTCAAGCTCTATGAAGGTTGCAAGGGTAGTTCACTATGGAGACCCTACACTAGATGAGGACATAGTCATTCCCAAGTATGACTATGAAACAATGAACATTGATCAAATAAATGAAGTGCAAGAGGCACTGGAAAGGGGGAAAAAATAGGAGATACTTAGAAATGAGTATAAACAAAGGAAAGCATTAATTGAGATCAAAGATATCTTTCTAGATGCATTTAGCTTGCAGGTACCTAATGAAACCAAGCCAATCATGGAGCAACTATCTAGTATAGTGGACTAGTTACATAATGAAGACCTTGATGCTAATGCAAAATTGTTAGAATGGTCTAAAAGGAAATTTAAAACAAAGGTGGATGAAATAATATCAAGTGAAATAGCACTATCTCAAGTTGAGCTAGCCAAGAAGATTGAAAAGGTAAAAGAAATACTTGAGAATATATTCTCATTGTACTCAAAATTGTGTGACCCATCAATTTTCACATAAGAAACCAGCCATTAGATAATGAGCTTGGAGAGGAACCTTAAAATATCAAGCATGCAAATACCCAAGGATCTAGCTTAGAGTGAGAATCATTTTCAAACTATGCTTCACACGTAGAAGGAACTAGCTATGCTAATAATAGATGAGTTAAATACCAAGGCCAAGTTAATACAGATTCAATCTACCATTACCCCACACATGGAAATTTTGCAAAAAGAATTGGCCTATGCTGAAAATGTTTTAAAGAAAAACCCCAATCTTTCTACATTGGAAGGCCTAGTTTACCTTGCAACTAAGTCGACCATCCAACTTAAATCACTATAAATTGCACTTGAAAATTGGGATACTACTCTCAGGATAGTTATGGAGGTAAATAAATCCTTTTTAGCTAAGTATGTAGTTAATGTATAGAACCCTTTGACATAAGTGTCAAAAAAGGGGGAGAATATAATAAAAAGGGGGAGATAAAACTAAGGGGGAGATAAGGAGATAAATTTTGACGAAAAGCCAAAAGAAAAAAATAATTACAAGAGAAGATGTGTAAAAGGGGGAGTAAAACCAGAGTAGGGCAGATAGAGAAAAAATGGCAAGGTAGAGATAAAGAGTATTAGAATCAGTATGGGACAAATCCAATATGACAAGTTGTGGATACAACAATGACACATCAACTCAAGGGGAGATACAAATTTTGAGGTATCTTCACAAAATTTTGAACATAATTTTGAAGTTTTGTATATATGCCAAAAAAATGTATATTATACTCAAATATATTAGATTCATCATGTATAGTTAAATGTTTTTGACACTCATTGTAGTGCCTGCCCCTAGTTCACATTTTGTTATCATTTTTGAACTCTTTTAGGGCTAGTTTTATGTTGATGGTTAGCAGCATTGTTTTGGGATTATTAGATATTCTACTATGGATTCAGTTTACTATGTGATGAGATTACTTAGACTCTACATTTCATGTATGTATGATGGTTATTTTTAGTGTTCGCAATTGTTGATGATGATTATTACATTGCTTTCAGTTATTAATGATGATTAGTTAGATGGTTTATTATCATATGTGTTTTATTATGGATACTTACCCCATACTTGCATGTGTATGGTGTGCGTGTTTACTTTTGTATGGCGTGTCTGATGTGGTTAAGGAAGGGAGTCATAGTCACCTGCTAGTCAAGATCTACATGATGCACCACTTCCTGCCATTGCCTGTTTAGCTTAGTATATATTGTGCTTGTACATGCATGGTTTTTATGCAGGTTGCAGGTACCGGGTATCGACTTCCCTGAATTGCTAGGATGAGCATACCCTATCATATTATCTCAATGATAAGAGAGGGGAGATAAATTCTCTAGTCCAAATCCCAACCCCTTAAGCCATTTGTTCTAATTAGAAAATTAGGACAAGTAACTAAGTTGAGTACCCTCTGAATACGTTGGATAACGTAATTCATGATTTAAACCCTTGGTTTGATTTTGTATGTATTTTGGCTATGATGGGTTTTCATATTTCTACCTTATGAGTCTTTGATGTATTTTCTATTAATTAAGCCTAATTAAAAGATTTAATTAATGGTTTAATTAAATAGAAAATTCATATGGTATTTTAGTATTTATTTTATTTAATTAATTGAAAAATTAATTAAATAAAATAATTAAATTTGAAA
The DNA here is from genome assembly GCA_028749045.1 of Cupressus sempervirens. Lineage (NCBI taxonomy): Eukaryota > Viridiplantae > Streptophyta > Pinopsida > Cupressales > Cupressaceae > Cupressus > Cupressus sempervirens. The sequence continues at coordinate 963,025,826 of CM053785.1, read as the reverse complement.
ATAAAAGTTAAAAGTTTAAGTTTGGAATTTGACAATATTTATTTTAATAATAATATATATTTGGGATTCATTTTTAAATGACTAAATAATATTATTATTAAAGCTAATAAATATTTTAGCAATTAAGTTTTGGAAAATAAAATTTAAAAGTGGAAAATATATTTTAAATTAATAAAAGATTCTAAATTTCATGTGATTAAAATATAAATATATTAAGATTGAAAAGTGAAATTATTAAAGTTAGTGCATGAGATTTAATAAATAAATAAATAAAATTGGAAAGAGTAAAAGTAAATATTAAATTAATTAATGTGCATTATTTTTAATATTTTCTCACATAAGAGTTGGCGAATTCTCGAGAGTTGTCATGTAGACAACACAGAAGTTTGCACTCTAAGAATGCACAAGTTGTCTACACTTAAGAGTTAGCATTTTATTTGAGCACATGGTGTCTATAACCTTAAGACTCATCTAGAAGGTTGGAGAAGGCTCATGCTTGGTTGTCATGCTTATCTTCTAGTTGTTTCTAGAGACACTCTAGATGCATCTTAGAGGTCTTTAAATAGAGGCTCTCCTTGTGTGTTTGGACAAGCTGAAGTAGAAGCTTAATGGAAGCTACAAGCTACAAGCTCATATTCTTCTTCATGCTCATATGCTTCTATATGCTTCCATGCTTCTTCTAGCATTTTTAGTCACTTGGAGATTCTCGGTTGGCTTGGATCTTGGAAAGATTGTGAATGATGGAGAAGGAAAGGATTTTCTATGGACTTCTGAGGCATGGCAAAATTAGCATCAGTGTCCAGGTGCACTCGTGATAATCGCATATTCTCTTTGCACTATTTCTCTTCCTATCTTCATCAAATCTGTTAGATGTGTCTGAATACTCTTGTGATTGAATCTATAATTGAAATTAGAATCTAGATATGCTATTTGGTTGAGAATAAAATAATAGAAAACCCTAGTTTCAATATAGGAAGGAAATTAGATCTAAACGGGTTTGGGTTTGAATTAGAATCAAATTGAAATAGATTTGAAAATGGATTCAAGATTTATGGCCAAATCCATTAGTGAAATTATTGGATAAATTTAGAGAACAATTACCTTTTAAGAGAAAATTTTTAATTCTTCACAAATTGTCCTGTCACTACCCTTTGGATAGACCCGAACTCAGTCATTCATAACTTTTTATTGGGATCGAATTTTTTTGATTGCTCAAGTCAGAATTGGCGCAACTTGGCTCTCTCCAACATATTTAAATTTTAGCCCGATCCAACAGTTCATTAGGGAGATATGGCCGTCGTACTGGGACTATTTTATTCAGAGACGGATATTTCTTCATTTCCCATAACCAAGAGTTCTTTATGCTTAAACTTCACAAAAATAATATATCAAAGCATGGAATGAAATAAAGATATTATTGTAATATTTCTTTATTAGAATCTTATTAATATGCATTAGTTTTATATGATTTATTATCTAATCTAATTAAATCAAATTTAATTAAGATTAGTTAATAGTAGAAGAAGTGTAATTAATTATTAGTCAATTTAAGTAAATGAATTTTTAAGTGAGGGAAAATTAAAAGAAAAAAAGATATTAATGATTTAGTTGTTATTAATTGATTTGGTTCGAATATCAATCATTATAATTGAATATTGAAATTATTAGTGAGTTATTATTTATTAATAATTGTTAATTTATTAATGAAAGATAGTATAGATAAATTTTTATAATTATTAATTGATTCGACTAAGTTCAATCTAATTGAAGTATAGTAATAAGAATTTAGTTGAGATCAAATTAAAAGGGGAAAAATACAATGAAAATGAATTCATGTTATCATGATTGAAATTGTGATTAATGAAGATGATAATGTTTAGAATTTGAAGATTATTCATATTAAAATCTACAATAAGTCTTATTGGTTTGTGATAGGGATCTTTTCAAACAACGTTTATATAGACAAAATATTATTAGATCAATTAGAAAATGGAGTTTAATGGTTGACTTTTAATTAATGATAATTTATATTATGTTGATTTAATTTAGAGACTCTAAATGATATTGGAATAAGATTGAATTATTAGGTTATTACTAATACGTTATGTATTATTAGATAACTTATCGATACACCTTAATGGTGATAAGAGTCAGTAAAGTATTAACTAATGAAGTTTATGGAGGGATTCTCTGGATCGATTATTTATAGTCTTATTGAGTTAATGTTTGTCGGATCTAGCAAATTATTAATAAATAATAGTTTAATGATCTAAGTGATTATCATTAATACAATCTTGTTAAGAGAATATTAGCATTCATTAAATAAATGACGAATGTGGTCATTATAGAATTATTATTAATATTTTCAATATAGCTTGTTACTAACTATTAACAAGTTATTATTATATGAATATATGTGTAAGACTTTTAATGTACAAACTACTATTAACTGATATTCATTGGGTTGATGGTATGGTTGTGTAATTATTAATTAAATCAATTAACTAGAGTTAAGTAGATTTAATTAATAATTATGTTATGTAATAGAGATTTAATTGATATAATTCTTTTAATGAGATTGTAGAAATATTGATATCAAAATTGATAAGTTTTATGACTTGAATTAAGACCTTAGATATTATATGGTTGTCAATGGTGATAACGATTAACACTTAATTAAGTTTCTAATTGAAGACTATTAGAATGTTAATAGGTCATGGATGGTGTACCTATGTTAATTGATTGATTAAATTAATCATTTTTAATTAAGTTGTATTCTTCTTATTCGAGGATTGATAATTGGTTCTTTTATGAAAGAATAATGATCCTTTGATAATGTAGAAATAACATTTAGGAAGAGTTATTCAATTAGTAATATGGATCTTGGTCAAATAAAGAGAACAATTTAATTAAAAGTCAATGATAATCAGTTTAGTGAACAATTATCCTTAAGTTATTCTTAGAATACAATTCTTAATAATGGAAGGATAATGCTATCGGGGAACAAATTGGTTGACTTGTAAGTCAAATGATGAAACTTAGACACTTGAAGTATACTTGCAAACAAAGAAGTGAAACCTCTACACATTGTTCAACTGTGAGATTTTAGCAAAACCAAAACATGTGTCTGCATCGTGTATTCTATATGCTTCTTGTTTTGGGTTTTGGGTTAACTAGTGTTGACCAGTCTTAGGTTGTTACCAGAGGCTTGGGGGTTATGAGATGTGATGGCATGTTGATCTTTTTGGTCTCGATCTTTATAAGCCCAACCATGGTAATGTGATCGTATGCTCTATGAAATGTTTGTTATTGTTCATCAGTCTTCATGTGAAGCTGAGATGTATGTGTATGAGATACTTGAGCTAATCATTTTTGAGTCATCGATCAGTTATCCTTGGATTATTTTCTAGTCGCCATGATGGGACTGAAATGTGGATTTATTTATTGATGATGTCATGTCTGACTCAACCATTTTGGAGTCTTCGATCAATATGATTTTGAGATATTATTGGTTGCTTGTTGAGAACCAATGGATATAGTGATTTATTTTGAGATATATTTTGGTTATTGAGAACCAATGGATATTTATGATTATCAGTGATGCCTTCAGTTGCCAATAGAGAACTGTTGTGGTCATGATTTTCTATGGATGCTTTTCAGATGCTCATGGAGATTTTGATGATTCTTATCTTGGTGATTTGATGATTCTTATGGATATTTGATGCTTATATTGTGGATATTTGATGATTCTTTTTATGGATTATCTTTTGGATTTTCTTTACAGTCGCTTGTACAGGACTGTGGTGATTATGATTCCATGAGCATTAGGGTAGGTAATCTACTTGTAGTGTCGGGAAGTGGCTTGCAATGGGGGCCGGGGCCCTAAGTGGCTGACAGGGTAACTCATTGTAAGTTTGGTTAATAAGTGATAACATTTACACACTAAATGGGGATTAAATGAACCTAAAAAGATAATTGTTTTGGTTCTCGCCCATGCTTTGAGTGCTTGTACAGGCTAGGATGGGAGTAGTGAGACGCATGGTTGCGACCTTGCATTCCACAGTATGCCTCGTCAGTATGAGAGGATACTAGTGGCCGCATGAGATCTGTATGGACCCGTGGAGTTTAGCTAACTGCCAAGGTAACTTGTACGAGATAAATGCGATGACACTTTCCCGCTTGCAGAGTAGGTTTCCTACATGTCATTGTGTGCCTCTGGGAATTAGAAGTTAGTTTTGTGTGATTGGAACCTTTGAGTTAGCATACTTTTAGGATTCCTAAATTTATAGAGATATGTGCTTTGTGGTTTTGATATCCTGTTTGGGACTTGAGATTATCTCCTCAACACGGTGGGAGTGGACCATTTAGGTTCCACGTGGTCGGGTGGTAGTGTTTTATCAATCTTATCATTTGAGATCCATTGAGACACTATGGCTGGAGTATTATTGGTTGGTATTTATCTTCATTATGTTTTTGGATCATTATGGTAGATGATATACCTTATGATGGATGTATTTACTGGTATGTTCTTATATTGATGATTTGCATATGTTAGATGATGTTATCTTATGCTTTGCTTTGCATGTTAGTACGATGTTTTAGGAGTGACATTCCTACTATGTTAATAGCCGACGATCTCTTCGATGCTTTGGAATGTTACGCATGGAGGGATGGCTAGGAGCCACGATGATCTAATGATGCTATTTACGGTTGGGAGGAATCGTGCACTTAGTTATGTTTGTGTTATATGGTTATCTTTTATGATGGATGTTTATATCTTTATGATGATGATGTATCATGTATGGTATGTAGTTTCATTATGTTATTGCATCATGGATTAACATTGGATGATGTTGTACTTTATTTGTACGGATGTTATTCTTTTAAGCTTTTCATACCTTGTAACATGTATAGAGGATGAATGAGCAATCTAAAATGTACACTTGTATATTGTCTAAGTACATTGGATGCATCATTGTTATTTCATTGTTAAGGATGTAATGTTAGAAGAATAAGATATGATTAGAAGTAATTCAATGTTAAGGGATCTTTAAAGTTTGTAATCTGTTATGTTATGTTATGTTTACTTTTAGTTGGATGTTACCATTGCTTCCGTAACTATTGTGTATGGTTTTACTTTCATGTTTTTAAAAAAAAAAAATTGTTTGGCAAACTTAGTGAAATTCTTTGGATCCCTTGGTGGGGCATTACACTCATGTCAAAGGGGGAGATTGTTGGTCTCAGATTGGTTTTGACAATTGAGTGTCAGCACACTTAAGAAATTTTCTTAGTTGATGTTGAGTTACAATATGTGCCGAGCTAGAAGTTTAACATGTGCCGAGTCATTTAGATGTTGAGTAGATAGACAATGTCGAGAAAGTTTTAACTACCAAGTAACTAACTAATGCCAAGCTAGTATATGTGTCAAGTGAACTATAGGTTTCGAGAAAGATAGAATTTCTATAGGTGCCAAGCAAGGCATGATTCCTATGTGTGCTGAGCATTAGTAATCAGTAAGTATTGAGTAACATAGAATCAACATAAGAGTTTGTGCACTCACAAACTTATATGTAAACTATTTTTGAGCCGACACAAGATGAATCTTGAAGGATTAAAAGATAAGATTGAATCTTTTTTTATTCCCTATGAAATCAACATGCAACCAATTAGAAAAATGGAAAGATTTGAGTAGGAAAGATGGATGAATCTCAATCGTAGATTCATACCTAACCCTAAGTCATGAAACCTTTTTAAGGAGGTTGAAATCGCATAATTCAAAAAATTTACAGGAATGTAGAAGAGAGTATCCAAAAAGAGAATGCATGCAAGGATAGAATACTAGCGAAGTTTGAAGGAAGTGAAAGGGGTGAAGAAGGACAACATTGCAGTATCAATTAACAAAATAAAGTATCAACACTTCTAACAGAATCATATCAGATTAAAGAGGATTAGATGAGAATAGATAGAAAAAGGATCTAAAATTAGCAATCGAGGATTGTAAGTTATCAAGTCATCACATTCTACTATAATTTCTAGCCATTGTATTAGGAGAATGAAAATCCTATGAAGATAGGTTGGTTTAATAGCTATATTGTAAATCCTTTAATAGGGTGACATTCTAAGTGAATGTTTATAAATCCTTTAGACAGGTCACTTTTAACAAGGTGTTGAAGCCTTTAACAGGGTAGACAATTGTTGATGGTCAAACTTTGTAACCTTGACAAGTTACATATTGCTGTAGAGATAAGTTGTGGGTGTCATCCCCACCCTAGTTTTACCTTCTCATTTTGGAGGGTTTCTGGGTGATCAAATATTGTGTTGTCTATTTTCATGCATGTATTGATATTAGTTAAAAGTTTTATAGCTCAAAGTTTGGTACTTCTGATTCACCCCCCAAGCCCCCTTCTTAGAAGTATTCTTCTCACTTGTAAATTCCAACACAAAGGTCTATTTCAACATCAAAATCATGGTTTTAGGGGAAAAAAAGACCACTAGATAGAGGTCAGAGTCAGAATTATGCATGTATTTTTTAAAATTGTGAGTGTATATCATATGTAATAATCATAGATTATTGCAAGTAGGTATTTCCACATTCAAAAAGATAAAAAATAGTAGATGGTAGCAATAAAAATTAAAAATTATCAATAGTTCTAGTGGATAGAGTCCTCTTTAAGAATATATAACTAGTTTATTGATTGACATAGATTTTCTAGGGAAAAGATGGTGGGAACCAAAAATAGTAAATTTATGAAAAGTTGAAGTATGGATAGCTATAACTAGAAAAATATACAATATTTTAAAATATTTCTTTTTGATAGTTCCAGCTACATATGTCATCTAAAACATACTCTAAAATTACATGCAAGCACATTTATTTTTGTGATGGGAACTATAACGTGCGATTTTCTATATTTTTGAGAAAGTAAAAAAAGGCCATTGAAAATTAATAAAAAAATACTATTTTCATTTTTGGATTTAAAAAAAAAAAAAAAGTATAAACTTCATCCATATATACATATTTTAGCAGTTTACACCATCATAAAACTCAAAACAAAATTCACTTTTGTGTTGTTGAAGTTTAACACTTTTTGTTGTTGTTAGCCTTTTCCTTTGTGATAGGGTGACACATGTTTGCACTTTTACCCTACTAAGATATTTATCCATTGAACTATTAAACAATATCAACTCCACCCTACAGAATTACAAACATAAGACTCTCCAGATAACATTCTTAGTTGGAGAGTTGAATACTAAGTTAAAAAAAAAAAAAAAACAATTGTCTATTCTGCCATCTTTAATTATGAATTGAAATTATGGAGCTAGCAAACAAAATAATATAGCTAGTAGTTTACTATTGAATTTATGAGTACCATTCATGTCAATTTATACTATCACCTATTCTTGAAAAAAACCACTACATTGAAGATTTTTGGAATGCTAGAGCTTAAACATGCATTCTTGTACTATTTGGTCATGCATTTTCAGTTTCTTCTTGTCTCCTTATCATATACTATCCATGTCCTTGTCTATTTTTATTGACAACTTCATTTTTGGCCAATTTCCTTTTTCCACACTTATGATATTTGGATATACTTGCTAACATAATTAACATACACCTTTTTCTTTGTTCTCTTAAATTTATTGAATTGATTTGTAAGTTGAACAAATATCTAAGCTAATAGGCTAATTGTGGGAGCTTTGCTCCAGCAAATGCATTTTGTTGTTAGAAAAGTTGTAAGACTCTTTCTAGATAATTATCTTTTCTGGTAAATATTAACTTTGTACAAAAAAAATCCTATTTTTTTTTTTTACAATCAACAATGTTTTTAGAAACTCCCAATTTTTTTGATTTTTGTTACCTAGTTTCTAATTTTTATAGTTATCTTTGTTGGAAATATTATAACAAGCTAAGTTATTGAGAGGGGAGGGGTGAATCAGTAACTTCTAATTTTTTTAAATCCCAATTAGCAATTAATTCCTTATATCAATTCTAATCTAACCACATGCATGATAAACTAAAAAACATGAAAGCACAAACAACATTCTAACACAAGATTTGGTGACCCAAAAACCTTCCAAATAGAGAGTAAAACTAGGGTGGGGGTGATACCCACAAGCTTTAGTACTGTAGTATAAAGTTGGCATGTTAAGGCTTACAATGATCACTTCTGATGATCTGCCCTATTAGGAGCAATAAAGACTGCTAGGTCCACCTTGCAAAAGGATTTACAAACATACAATGAAGTATGCTCTTAGTAAAGAGATTTACATAAGACTGTTAGGTCTACCTTGTTAAAGGATTTGACTAATCCACCTATTAGGATGAAACAATAACTGATCTCTGATCTGTAACTTGGTTTACTAAATGAGATTCCTTTACTTGTGCAAATCACCTTGTTGTTATAGATGAATCATTGTTGCTCCTTATACTGTTGTAGCCTTTGTAATTCATTTTCCTACTCTTCTTTTATGATTACATTACTTCCTTACATGATGATTTGGATGTGATACAATACTTTACATATATGTCAATCCAATTACACAATTACAAACTTGGCCACAATACAAGTTTACACAAATATTACAAAGTCAGCCAAAGTGTAGGAACTCAGGCTTTGAAGACTAACTTGGTGAGGTTCTAATACTCAACATCCACTATTAATGCTCAACATCATCATGCACTTGGTAGGTGTAGAAGCTCAGTCCATATTGATCACTCCAAGTAGTCTTGAATTCGATCTACACTGGTGACTCAGAAAATACTATGAAACTCGGCATATAAATTGAATCACTTGATTCACACTACATAGCTCAGTAAACAACTTGGTATAAACTGAGTCTCTTGGTTAACACTAAATAGCTTAGTTAACACTAGACTCACATCACATCAACTACAAAATTAGTAAGCATTGCACAACTTAGTTTAAACTGGTAAATTTAGCATACACCAAGATGGTAAGTTTACATTGCTAATCTTCATAATAGTAGTAACTGATTGGTACAAATTAAAATCTGTCCATAGGACTCGGTAGCAACTGTAGGACTTGGTAACAACTAAAGTGCTTGGTTAACACTGTTAACTATACAATATGCTCAGTATGAACTCACAATATAAATAAGTGTATGTCACTAATAACAAACATGATTGGAATGTCAATAATCTCCCCCTTTGGGATTAGTGACAAAAACACTTATTAGTGAAAACTAAATTATCCATCACCTTATATCTCCAACTCGGTAGAGTATACTATTTTTAAGATTTTTCAAAATTGATTTTGTAAAGGATATGTTTTTGGTAATGCTCCTCCATAGTATAATATACATACAATATACATTTTATTTACACTCTTTTTACAATCTTCTCCCCCTATCTTTTTACATCTTTCTCCCTCATTTTCTTTAAAGCTTCTCCTTATAACTTCTATATTTTCTCCCGCTTTTTGACATTAATGACAATGATTTATACTATATGTATTTACATAGTAGTGCCAAAATGAGACAAGAAATTTGAATGTACTTTTAGTATGAGTGCCAAGGTCTTGTCCTTGTTTTCTCTCAAGACCAATTCCACCTACACTTTTGTTGATAGTTCAACCTTATGGTCTGCAATAGAGAAATTATTGTCATGGATGAGGATTTTTTAATATGCAATATGCTTTTGTAGTGCATCCATGTTAGGGATAATCATATTTTGAATATCCATCAAAATTGATCTTATTCTAGCTTCTTCTCTAAGAAATTCTACCTATATATCTATCAAAAATCTAATCTTTTTGAAATGGGCATAGCTTGAACTTGGGTCAAGCTACAATTGTTGAGCACTCACCTTAAGATCTTCATCAATCTTAGACAAATTGTCTTTTATTTCCTTTGTAAAACTTGAAATATCACATAATTTACCAAAAAGTAAAGTTACATTAGTGCATGAGGTTTCTAGAGAACCTAAAATATTAGATAACTCTACTTGGTAAATGGAAATCTATTGAGCAATGAGCTCTAACACTTTATTTTCAAACTTTTTCTTTTATTTTTGCAATAACTTGTCTTGTCCATCTAAATCTTCATTATACTTCTAGACTACCTCTACCAACTGATACAAAACTGGTTGAGAAGAATCAACCTCTATACCTAAAGCCTCTACCAAAATATTCTTGGCATCCTCAATGATTTTAAATCCTTTGCCTCTTTCCTCTCTTAGCCTTTGCTACTTGGCTTTCTTTTGGAGGAATTCTCTAAAGGTCTGCATTTGATCAAGATTGAGTTTTGAAATATCCCAATTAGGAATCAAAATTTCCTCATCAAGATCTACATCCTCCTCCTTTTCTTTACCTTTACTCAAAAATTTTGTGATCAGTTGAGGCTTGGTCTCAACTTTCCTTGCACTTATTGCTTGTGTACTCAAAATGAAAACAATAGTTGAAACAGTAGGGCTTGCTACAAAAATTGATACTATAGTCATTGTAGAAATACTAGTGGTACAAATACTTGAAGTTTCCAAACCTAATATAGAGAGTAGAACTTGCAGCATGGTAGATGAAATATTTGGTACTTCAGTCAATAAAGTGTTGAGCTAGACTAGTGCAAAGATTGATTGAATGCTTGTGCTTACAGTGCTAGACACAATCAATCCTGCTCAGATTGTCTCTATGCCTAGTGTTGTCAATGTTTTTCTTGGAGAGTGACGAAGTGAGGCAATAATCACTACAACAATATTAACTGGGTCAATTTCCTCAACATCTTGTGTAACTTCCTTGTTAGCCTCTTGCTCTTGTTCCTCTTCATCATTGTCATTATCAAAATGTGTTACTTCATCATCTTTCTCTTCATCCTTTTCTTGATCATCTTCATCATCCTTGTCACTTATACTAACTAGAAAATCACTCAATTTGTGAAGAAGATAGATATTCTTCCATGTATTTGTTGCATTCTTCACAACATGCTCTATTTCTTTTAACAAAATAAGACAAGTATTGAATCTTAAAGTTAATTTTTCTTCATTTTTCTTTAAAGATTCTTTTCATTCCTTGTCATTCAGATTTGGCATAAGTTGCCTTAGGGTCTGCTCATGAATATCCTTTGTAGTTTGCATTGCATGTTCCCATATTGGCTCGATTTTGTTCATTAATGCATCTAGAATTTGCTAAGCAAGCTGATCAGTTGAGTATTTTCATTTGCCCATCTTAGATATCAATATATCTTCAATTTTCTTTTGCTCATCAACTATTCTGGTCTCATATTTTAATGCTTTGAAATTTTTTATCCCAAAACCTGATTCCAATTCCTTCATTCTCTCATTAAATGTGGGTGGAGACCTCTTGAAAATTATGTCTCCCCCTTCTTTATCTACTTTCTTTCTAGAAGATCTCTTGGTGAATACTACAATGGATGTCTTGATTGGCTTAGTAATGATTACCTTGCCATTTTTCTTTCATGGCTCATCTTCCTTTGATTCTTCATCCTCTACTTCTTCATCTTCACCTTTTCCCTTGGTTAACAGGAGAGTAGAACTTGTTTTTAACTTGGCAATCCTTTTCTTGCCTTTGTTAACCACCTAAGGGAGCTTAATCTTCAATTCCATTTGGGTCTTAGCCTCATCACATGTGCCAAAATATATAGCCTTGGGGTCAGTTGGTTCATTTATCAGTGCCTCAATAATATCCTTTATTTCATCAATATTTACCTCATATCTTAGAGGTTTCACCCATGCAATTCTAGGCCTAACTACCTGAATGTATACCTTATCACTATCCCATTATAAAACAAACATCTTCTTTATAATCCTTAACTAGTTTATTGGGAATCCAAAATTTTCTATTCATTTTCTCCTTAAATGCATCGAAATAATTATCCGTAATACTAGTGTAGTTTTCTCCCATCTTAGCAATGCATTTATTTATTTGATAAATTACTGCTACATCTTTCCTCCACACAACAATACCTTTTGATGGAAATAATATTTGAAAATAAAAGAATAGACATGTCAATAGAGAGCCAAACTTACAAGGATTATTCCTGGATGTCCTAATTCTCTCCATGTTCTTGTTGAATTGATTCAATAGTAGCTCGTCAAGGTCAAGAGATAGGTTATTCTTGACTACTTTGTATGCCAGGTCCATGGCTTCACATGACACACTATTTAACTTGATCGAATTGTAGATTTTGTGTGTAATGACATGAATACTGAACTTCAATTCCATGTTAGTGACATTGCTAATATTCATTCCTATATCATCGCACTCAGCTAGGGTTTTCTTCTCTAGTTTGACCCAACCTAGGGTTTTAGTCATTTTATCTTTTGCCAACATTGGGAGACCAGTGATTCTGTGGATCATCTTCTTGGTAATCAAAATTGGTTGCTCCAACCACAACTAACCACTGTGCACATGAATGAGGATAAACCTAATCCATTTCACTTGGAAATCACGGGGCATGTGATGAATATGGGTTAAACCTTTAGCCTTGAGATGTTGATGCTAAGGTTTCAAAATGCCATCAACACATAATTCCTTTAAACATTCATTCATTTCTATTATCCCTATTTCTTGTATAGCACATTTTAAATGCAAATAGATATCATTAATCAATAGTACCTTGGGAGGAATTTACGACTGTGCTCCACTTAGATCTAGGGTTTCAGTGACTGTAGGAGTGAGCTTGAAATTTGGTGCTTTCCATGCTACACCATGAACCAACATGTTTGATCCTCATTTAACTTTGTTGTTGGTAGCTGCCATCTTAACTTAGTAGGGTTTGAGAGAATTCATAAAATTTTGGTAATAATTCTCTCAAATCACTTGAATGCTCTTGAAGATCACTCTACACAATTTGCTCTCAAAAATTCATGGTAAAAATGACTTTGATTTTATTCCTTTTATCAAATTTTTCCATAAATGCCTAGTATGGCTGTTAGATCAATTTGACAGACTATCATCCACTTTGCTGGCATGATTACTTGGTAGAGTCTTCCATCATTCAGTAATCATATAAAACTTAGTTACTCTCGACCTCGCTTGGTAGAGTCTATGACCCGACCTTACTCGGTAAGGAAGGTAACTTGGTAGTAACTAGTACCTCTTACTCAGTGATCCCTTTCATATCTTGAATGCTAATATGGATATTTTGTCCTGTTAACTAGAACTTATTTAGATGACTTCTTTAGTAGCCTAGTTCTAGTTCTCCTTTGAGAAATTAAGTGGAAATGGTGGAGTCACCCAATTCTTGAGTGACTTGATCATCATTGCTCGAACTTGCATTCTTGATAGACTTTGGAACCCATTGTTGTCTCATTTGTTTTTTGATGTTATCAACTTTTGCCTTCTTTTCATCTTCTATTCCTCCAGTATTCATATAGTTCTTGGCTAGATGACCAAGTTCTGTATAGATAAAACATCTTTTGGTAGTATCATGTGAAGCTTTACACAATTCATTCCAATGTGTCAAAATTCTCCACAGTAATGACATCTACACCAAGTGCTATAGTCCCAACAAAATATAGCTTTCACAATTTGTTTAGCTAGATTCAATATCTTGGTTTTGCATTCTGATGACTTGTGCCCATGCTTCTTACATTTGTGACATTTACCTTCAAATTTTGGCTTCTCATTGCATTCATTTACTCTATGAACATGCTGATTATAGTTGTAGCATTTTCCATTGAATTTTTCTTTCCCATTACTCCAACATTTGTTTGAAGTATGACCTATCTTACAACAGTGATTTCAAGTAGGTTTTTGGTTCCTTTGAGCTCCTTGCATGGATGACTCTCCTTCTTCTATATATCCAATTCCTACTTTTCCCTTTTTTCTGAAGTGACTTTGTTCATTCAACTAATCCATGTCTACTTTGGATTTCATCATTCTTTCATTGGTTTTCCTTTTAATGTTTAGATCATTCTACAATCTTTCATTCTCTGATCTTAGGTTCATGATTTCTTCATTTGCATTGGTGAGCTAACCAATGAAGTCTACTTGCTGAAGGGATGGGTGCTAAATTTCACTGTTCTTTCCTTCTATCTCTTCTCTTATCTTGTTTTTCTCTTCCATGACTTCACATAATCTCACTGATTGAATTTCTTGCTCTCTTCTTAGTTTTCTTACTTCTTCTTGAAGATTATTATTCTCTTCCAATAGTTCTTTGATTGCTTCATTAGCTTCATCTGAATTGCTTGAATCGATATCTTCAATCATTTCTTCAATGTAGAGTGAATCATTCATCTGGATTGCAAGACCTTTTCTTCTTTTTAGGGATTGCGAGAGTTTCTCTTTTGATTTTTTGAGTTGTCTAATGGCCAATTCCAAATCTAGCTTCTCATTGTCAATAGCCTTGTCAAGTATGAATACCCCCATTGCCTTTGATCTTTGCTCAAGTGATTAAAATTTTCACTGAGAACCACAATGCTCTCATACCAATTGTTAGAAATATTATGACAAGCTAAGTTACTGAGAGGGTAGGGGTGAATTAGTAACTTCTAATTTTTTTATCCCAATTAGCAATTAATCCTTTATATGAATTCTGATCTAACTACATGCATGAGAAACTAAAAAATATGAAAGTACACACAATATTCTAACACAAGATTTTGTGACCCAGAAACCTTCCAAATAGAAAGTAAAACTAGGGTGGGGATGATACCCACAAGCTTTTGTACTACACCATAAAGTTTTCTTGTTAAGGCTTACAATGATCACTTCTGATAAATCTTCCCTATTAGGAGCAATAAGGACTACTAGGTCCACCTTGCAAAAGGATTTACAAACATACAATGAAGTATGCACTCAGTAAAGAGATTTACATAAGACTATTAGGTCTACCTTATTAAAGGATTTGATTGATCCACCTGTTAGGATGAAATAGTAGCTAATCTCTGATCTGTAATTTGGCTTGTTGAATGAGATTCCTTTGCTTGTACAAATCACCTTACTATGATAGATGAATCTTTGCTACTCCTTATACTGTTGTGGCCTTTGTAATTTTCTCTTCTGCTCTTCTTTTATGATTACATTACTTCCTTACATGATGATTTGGATGTGATACAATACATTACATATATGTCAATCCAATTACACAATTACAAAGTTGGCCACAATACAAGTTTACACAAATATTATAAAGTTGGCCAAAGTGTAGGAACTTGGGCTTTGAAGGCTGACTTGGTGAGGTTCTGATACTCAACATCCACTATCAATGCTTGACATCATCACGCACTCTGTAGACATATAAGTTCAATCCATGCTGATCACTTCCAAGTATTCTTGAACTTGGTCTACATTGGTGACTTGACAAATACTATGAAACTCGACATATAAACTGAATCACTTGATTCACACTGCATAGCTTGATAAACACTATCATCTTGAGCTTAGTATAAACTGACTAGCTTGGTCAAAACTAGACTCACATCACATCAAGTGCAAACTCGTTAAGCATTGCACAACTCGGTTTACATTGGTAAACTCGCCATACATTGAGATGCTCAGTTTATACTACTAATCTTTACAATAGTAGTAACTGCTCGGTACAAATTGAAATTTGTCCATAAGACTCAGTAGCAATTGTAGGACTCAATAATAATTGAAGTGCTTGGTTAACACTATTAACTATACAATATGCTTGGTATGAACTAACAATTTGAATAAGTATATGTCAGTAATAACAAACATGACTGGACTATCAACAATATTTGTATTTCTAATTAGGAATAATTACTATTTTACAGTTTGAGATTGTGTTTATATGATTTTTTAAATGATTTTTTTTAGTACTATCTAGATGTTTAGTCTTTCACACATCATAATCTTAGATTGAGCTAAAATATGAGGTCTATTGATGTTCTATTTGTGTGACATGACTTGAACACACACATCTTTCCGCCTCTAGTTCAACCATTTGATAATCTCAGTAAAGTCACTTCTCTCGTTGAACATTTTTGTATTTTTGTTGAAGAAACTTGTTAAACGATCATCCAAGATGCCCAACTTGTGGCAATTGTCACTTCAATGATGGAAATAAACCACTACAAATGCAAAAGAGCTTGCATGATTTTGTCACAAAAATGGATGGTACAATGTTGTTATATCAAATTAGTCTTGTTTTAGCTTCAAATATATTAGGTTGTAGTAAGAAGATATAAAAAAGTTAATTCATGCTTTTTTTCTTTGAGTAAATCACAAAAACTAGATCACACCTTTGAAAGTTAATCTTTTTGAAGCTTACCCTCACCGAAATTTTGTAGAATATCATCAATAGATGATTTCAAAATATAACTCATACACACGATGGATTATGGTCCACTTACAATCCATCATAACCTAGTGGCTTGATATTATTCTTGAAATTATTTGATCCACCATTCTATATTGTTTGTCTAGTGCGAGGTTTATTTTTCACTTTAGTCATTTATTAGTGTCTTAGAATTCTTGTGTGCATCCCCTTTTTCTAGTCCCCAGTATCATATAACCTAGTTGTTGAGAATTGAAATCTCTATGCTATCTAACAAGGATATTTTCAATGTTGTCTTAAATTTTCACTCTTTTAACCTCCACAGAATGCTAACAAGTCTCTCCCAAGTACTTAGAGTTGGAGACAAACTTGTAATAGGCTTTTAATAAAATTAATTGATAACTATAAATAATTTTAAACTATTAAATTATCCCTATAAAATCTAGAAAAAATTAGAAAGATTTTATTTTAATTTAGATTTTAATTGTAGATTTATTCTAAAATTAAGTGATAAAATACTTTAAAATTTAGAAATTGTTTTTATTTTCAAATATGATGTATTTTATGTCAAATGAAAAAAAAAATAGAAAAAATAGAAAGATTCTATATATATTTATATTTTAGATTTTAGTTTTATTGTAAAATGAAGTGTTTATACATTTAAAATTAAAAATATATATAATTTAGTCCAATTTTAGAATTTAAACAATTTACATGCAAAAAAGAAAATATAGATTAGAAGTCTTATTTATTTATAGATTAATTTGTTTTTTTCTTTTTTCTACTAATGTCCAAACAATATAAGTTTACTTTTTGGTTAAAAATATATTAATTAATTATTTAATTTTAGAAAGTATAATATAAAATAGAAATATCAAATCACTATAATACTTATTTATTACATTTATCTAATATATTTACTATCAAATATAATAGATATTAGAATTAATGTTTGATTAACTTTCAATAAAAGGGTA